>JAYRCH010000116.1:0-600000 GCA_037179445.1 Phengaris alcon alcon
ACTCCGAAGACGTTTGGAATGTGATAAAAAGTTCTAACCTAACCTAGCCCAAAACTACACAAACGTTATTTATGCCTAACGAGTTATGCTAAAAAACAATTATGCCAAAGTACTCTTATGACAAAAATAATTATGCCTAACGAATTATGCCACATTAAATTGGGAATAAAAACATTAGTCTAAGATGTAAATGATAATTATGCTTAATGATAATAGATAGTATGCCAAGAAACAAGTATGACAAAAAAAATATGCCTATTGAGTATTGAGGTATGCCACATTAAATTACGCCAAAAACAATTATGCGAAAAAAAAGGAACCATAGTTTTTATGTAAAATAAGCTGTTTTATTAAAACGTAACACAAGTGAACATTTCTCGCCCCTCTTTACGAATATTATTCAAACAGAGGACTATGAAATTTGGCAAAGATTATGTGGAGGAAGGTGTGAAGAAAGTTAATATTTTTTTAAATAACGACAACACACACTACCTCAAATTAATGACTCCCACAACAGACTACAGTGCGTGACACTTATTTTAGTTAGACCTCTAGTTACTTTAAACAGATAAAATTAAAGTAACCAATTTCAATTATTTAATGATCATTTCTTATTTTATTAAGGCTCAACAAAAGAAAATCACCTGAGATCCCAGGCCCGCCATACTACCATTCTATTCTTACTGCCAAAATATATAATTATTTTACATATTGTAGTATTACAGTGTACAATGAACGTATGCATAACCGCTAGTTTTGCCGAGGGCCAATTTTTAGGTACAAGGCGCAAAAGTCGCAGAAAATTGTACTCACTTTACTTTTATTCTGTTAAAGTATGAATCTTATTTTTCGGTTTTAGAATAACGTCAGGAACAAAACTTACAAAAGTCATTTTCATCTAAACTTAGTATGAACAGCAGTGGCGAAGGGTCTAAATAACTCCATTCTTATTGGCTTCCCTTACAGATTACCTCATGAAGACCTCCAGCCAGAACTAGTAACGTTTTTGTTTTTTTTTCGAAAGGTCTACGCTAAGGGTCGGGTTAAGACCGATGTAGCTACGTCAGTCTATAACTAGCCTGGTGGCTAGTTGATTAGGTGAGAGACGAAGGGAGGTTTGACCCTCCCTAACATCACCCGGGTGATGTTAGGGAGGGGAGAGACGCGGGGCTCTCCTTCTAAGGGGTCCGACCCCTTCCTCACTATCTGAGGAGTGAGGTTGCTCGCGCGCGGTAGCAAAAACTAATGGCGTGCGAGTTATCGCGATCAAGGAGCTCGAGTTATTATCGGTACTGAGAGGGCCGACCCTCTCCCCTTCCGCGTATGGTCGGGATGACTCGCGCGCGTAAGTCCTAATGTCGATGAGGTTCGCGGTATTGGTAGAGCTTTCTATATCAATATCGCGGTCACTATTTTGTAGTGTACCTAGGCTACTAGGATGCGAACTCGAACTCGGGTTCGGTCCCGTGTTTGGGTCGGACTGTATGTGTTGTCATATCGGATGTGGGACCCCGGTGCGATACTAACTTCGCGGGTGCGTGTGATTTGTGTTTAACAGTACAACTAGTAACGTTTTTTTTTTTCGAAAGGGTCTATGCTAAGGGTCGGGTTAAGACCGCTGTAGCTAAATCGGACTATAACTAGCCTGGTGGCTAAACTAGTAACGTTTTTTTTTTTTTTTCGAACGGGTCTATGCTAAGGGTCGGGTTAAGACCGCTGTAGCTAAGTCGGACTATAACTAGCCTGGTGGCTAGTTTGTTTGGTGGTAGACGATGGGAGGGTTTGACCCTCCCTAACATCACCCGGGTGATGTTCAAACCGGATATTGGGGACAGCTACGGATTAGGAGCTATTATTATGACAGGGAGACGCGGGTCTCTCCTGCTGAGGGGTCCGACCCCTTCCTCACTCGCTGATGAGTGAGGTTGCTCGCGCGCGGTAGCAGAGACTAGCGGCGTGCGAGTTATCGCGATAGAGGAGCTCTCGATTTGGTCGATATCGGTAAACTAGTAACGTTTTTTTTTTTTTTTCGAACGGGTCTATGCTAAGGGTCGGGTTAAGACCGCTGTAGCTAAGTCGGACTATAACTAGCCTGGTGGCTAGTTTGTTTGGTGGTAGACGATGGGAGGGTTTGACCCTCCCTAACATCACCCGGGTGATGTTCAAACCGGATATTGGGGACAGCTACGGATTAGAAGCTATTATTTTGACAGGGGAGACGCGGGTCTCTCCTGCTGAGGGGTCCGACCCCTTCCTCACTCGCTGATGAGTGAGGTTGCTCGCGCGCGGTAGCAGAGACTAGCGGCGTGCGAGTTATCGCGATAGAGGAGCTCTCGATTTGGTCGATATCGGTACTGAGAGGGCCGTCCCTTTCCCCTTCCGCGTACGGTCGGGATGACTCGCGCGCGTAAGTCCTAATGTCGATGAGGTTCGCGGTATTGGTAGAGCTCTCTAAGTAAACTAGTAACGTTTTTTTTTTTTTTTTTTTTTTTTTTTTCGAACGGGTCTATGCTAAGGGTCGGGTTAAGACCGCTGTAGCTAAGTCGGACTATAACTAGCCTGGTGGCTAGTTTGTTTGGTGGTAGACGATGGGAGGGTTTGACCCTCCCTAACATCACCCGGGTGATGTTCAAACCGGATAT
The DNA here is from genome assembly GCA_037179445.1 of Phengaris alcon alcon. Classification (NCBI taxonomy): domain Eukaryota; kingdom Metazoa; phylum Arthropoda; class Insecta; order Lepidoptera; family Lycaenidae; genus Phengaris; species Phengaris alcon. The sequence goes on from JAYRCH010000116.1 coordinate 2,643, forward strand.
TGGGGACAGCTACGGATTAGAAGCTATTATTTTGACAGGGGAGACGCGGGTCTCTCCTGCTGAGGGGTCCGACCCCTTCCTCACTCGCTGATGAGTGAGGTTGCTCGCGCGCGGTAGCAGAGACTAGCGGCGTGCGAGTTATCGCGATAGAGGAGCTCTCGATTTGGTCGATATCGGTACTGAGAGGGCCGTCCCTCTCCCCTTCCGCGTACGGTCGGGATGACTCGCGCGCGTAAGTCCTAATGTCGATGAGGTTCGCGGTATTGGTAGAGCTCTCTATATCAATATCGCGGTCGCGGACACTATTTAGGAGTGTACCTAGACTACTGGGATGCGAACTCGAACTCGGGTTCGGGTCCGGTCCCGTGTTAGGGTCGGTCTGTACGTCTGTACGTGTTGTCGTGTCGGATGTGGGACCTCGGGGTAGGCGCCGGCGTCGACCCCGGTGCAATGCTAGCGTCGCGGGTGCGTGTGATTTGTGTTTACGTAACTGTACACAGTACGTTACGTATTTTGTGATCGGGTCAACGGGATCGGCTAAGATATGCTTAGGCCGTTTGTGCGGGTGTCGGAAAGTCAGTGCGTCGTGGTTGTAGTCCAGTGCCTTTTTTATAAGGGGGTTTGGGTGGTTTTTGCCTTTATCAAAGAATCTCTCTACGAGTTCCTTGATATAGGCTTTAATGGTGACTAGTTCGCAGTCCCTATGCAAGTCGATGTTACGCATGTACCAGGGGGCGCCTGTTGCCATGCGTAGAAACCGGTTCTGGACTCTTTGCAAGCGGTCCATTTGAGACTCGCTTATCTGTGCGAAGGAGACGCACGCATAAGTGAGTATCGTTCTGATGCAAACCTTATACAATGTAAGCTTATGTCTTAAGGACATTTTGCTTCGCGAATTAAGTAGCGGATATAATTTGTAGAGTACAAATTTCGCTTTACGCAGTGTGTTACTGATGTGACTCGAAAACGTCATCGACTTGCCTAGTACTACGCCTAAATATTTGACCTGAGAGACCTCAGGGATAATGTTGCCGTGCAGGCTAATAAGGCTCATTACTTTACGGGGGCACTTACGCCCCGCTGATTTATTACCATTGAATTGAATGGCGTGACTTTTATCGGGATTGACTTCTATTCTCCACTTGGAGAACCAATTACCGAGAGCGGTAACTGACTCCTGGAGGACTTTAGACGCGGTACGGGCTCGTGTGTTTGAATAATAAAGGGCTGTGTCGTCCGCGAACATAGCTAATTGCACCTTAGCGTGTTTGGGGATGTCACTAGTGTACAGGTTATATAGGGAGGGCGAGAGGACCGAGCCCTGCGGTACTCCCGCCTCCATATATCTTGGCGACGACAGTGCGCCTTCTACGCGGAAATGAAATTTACGATTTTTTAAAAAGTTACTAATTAGTAAGACGAGATAATCGGGTATTTCCATTTGATAGAGTTTGTATAACAGTCCGTTATGCCAAATTTTATCAAAAGCTTTTGCAATGTCAAAGAATACGGCGCATGTCGTCTTCCTGTCGTTTTTGCTAGATAATATGTACTCCGTTAAGCGGTGTACTTGAGCGGGACAGCTGTGCATTTCGCGGAAGGCGAACTGCTCGTCTGGAAGGAGTTTTTTGTCGGTTATGACGTCATTAAGGCGCCTTTTAATAACTCTTTCGTAGACTTTACCTAGGGAGCTAATGAGACTTATTGGACGGTAGCTACCAGGCACCTTCCGGGGTTTCCCCGGTTTGTGGATACCTATGACAATAGCTACTTTCCAAATGTCTGGAAATGAACATCCTACTAAGAGGGCGTTAAAGATGTTCACTAGGAGTTGAATTAGCTCGGACGGTAACATTTTAAGTGTTTTGTTTGAAATACCGTCGAGGCCTGGGGCCTTTTTGGCATTCATACACTTAATAATGTCACTGACCTCCTCCGAGTCCACCATCCTCACCCTGTCTACGTCAGGTGGCCTCGAGAGTCGGCTGTTGACCTCGCTATTAACTAAGCTAAGGTGCACGGGATCAATCGGGAGAGTACTCGGCCGGCACTGTTGTTCGAAATTATCAGCTAGGCACTCGGCCTTGTCAATGTCTTCGAATGCAGGAGGACGGTTAGGTCTATCTAACGGAGGCATGTCGCTCTCCGTGTTGTTTTTGAGGGCCTTCGCGAGTGGCCAGTACGCCACGTGAGACGGTTCTAAATCACTGAGAAGTCGATCCCAACTCTCGGCTTTGTGCTGTTTGATTTTAAACTTAACTTCCCTCTCGTAGTGACGGAGGGCTTTCCTCCACTCTTCCGACGGGTAGCGATCATATGTGCGCTTAGCCGCATTTCGGAGTCTGATGGACTCCCTTATGTCCTCAGGGAGGGGCCAACGGCCCTTGGGGGTCGTTGGCACCTCCCTAGATGAGTTCTCTATGGTCGCTACCAGGTGATCGGTCAAGTGGGAGGCGGCCTCTATGGCTGTCTCTTTACTATCTATAATATCGGGGATTTTGTCTAAGTGACTAGAATGAAGGACTTTAATGTTCTCCGCTAGTGATTTATAATCTATTATCTTCCTAGTACTAGAATTATTGGGGTTAAGACTACCAAGTGTAATCATAACCGGTCTGTGGTCTGAGTTAAGCTCGTGGAGAGTCTCAATATTGATATTGAGAGAAACATTTTTAACTAAGGCTATGTCTATCGTACTAGGATCGCGTATGACACCGTTGATGTTTTCATTGGTGTCATAGCGAGTGGGGTCGGTGGGGGCTAATAGTGCAAAATTTAAAGTGTCGGTTAAATTACAAAGGATGGTGCCGTTTCTATTGTTATGAACATTGCCCCACTCGGTGTGTTTGCAATTAAAGTCGCCGGCAATGATGACAGCGTTACCTAAATTGAATAGCGCCTGTAGGTCGCTTGAATGGAGTTCTTTGTTGCACGCTAAGTACGCGCTTACTATAACAATGGGTCCGTGACCGGACATACTAATATGGCAAACAGATGTTTCTAAAGTTAACAATGACGGTGGCTCTAGTGGAATACAATGTAGTGATTTTTTATAGTAGATAAGAGTACCTCCGAGTCGGGATCGAGTTCTATCGTTTCTGACTATTTTGTAGTTAGCTATTTTAGGGCTCCTCATGCTAGGTTTTAAGAAAGTCTCCTGCACTAGAAGAATATCGACATTTTGGCTGCTTACAAAATCGCGAATTTCGCTAATGTTATTCCTAATGCCGTTCGTATTGAACGACACTACGCGTAACGAGTGCGGCTTTGTCCTTCCCGAGGGCTCCATTAATTACCGTTTGTGGAGAGGGCCTTGATCTGACGGATCAAGACCTGATGGTCTGACAAAGCTTGGATGCGGTCTGTGGCCGAACCTTTTAGCTTTGTCGCTAAAATAGAAAGCTCCATCGGGTCAATAGGCCCGCAGTGAAGCTGGGAGTCGGAGGGGGCGTGGCCTTAGGCGCTACGGGCGCGGAGGGCATGGCCTTACTGGGGAGAGCGGGGAAAACCGCTAGCTCCGAACTACGTTTCTGCGCGGGCTTGAACCATGCAGATTGGGAGGGTAGGGGGGCAGCGACGAATCTCTGTTTGGGGGGGGCACTTTTAGTCTGCGGTGCACTACGCTTTTTTACTTTGGGTGCTTTTTTGCACCCTCTTTAATTGGCGGGGTGTCCTTTAGACTTACAGAGAACACAGCTGGGGGGTTCGGACTCCTCAGCTGGGCTCTTACGGAGACAGTCAGAGGTGCCGTGGTCACCGAGGCACTTAACGCAACGCGGCCTAGCTTGGCAATTCCGTGCCGAGTTCCCGTAAAGTTGGCATCGGTGGCACTGGCCAGGGATGCCCCTTTTACGGGGGGGCTCGACGCGGATGCCCGTAATATGACAGATGGCTCGGATATTGAAGATATCCTTGCCCTCTGGTGTAAGAGGGAGGGTTACTAGTACCATATTGTACTCGTGTTTTTTAATAGGGTGGTACATGCGATGTACCTCTAAGGCGGGAAAACCTTGGGACTGGATGTCCATGAGTACCTCTTTTGTGGAGAGGCACTTATCGACTCCTGTAATGACGACGCGCAGAAGGCGCTCGTCTTCAAGGGCATACGTATGGTAGCCTATGTTCTTTGCGCGTAAGAACGCGGTGAGGAGGCGGTGGTCCTCCGACGATTTAACTTGCACTTTGATCCCTATGGGGGTCGTGTGCGCAGAAGAGTATCGAAGCTTTTGCTCGTTTATTGCCGCAGAAATTATATTCCATTTGGCCTTCTCCTGTATGATTACAGGAGGAGGCATTTTTGGCGTACGGACGGCCTGAGGGGCCTGAGGGGCCTGGGAGGCCTGAGGGGCCAGGGAGGCCTGAGATGCCGGAAGGGCCTGGGAGGCCATCGGAGCCTGGGTGGCCAGAGGGGCCTGGGAGGCCAGAGGGGCCGTCGAGGTAACGGGGGTCGCGGAGCCATGAGCCTGCACGGTTTTCCTATTTTTGCGGACCGATTTGGTCGGGGAAGATAAGACTGGAGAGGAGGTGCCTTCTGGGCGCTTCCTCTTCTTCGTCTTCTTGTATCTGACGGTAGTGAACTCGCCTTGTTCACTACGGTCGGTTTCTTGCTCTGAGCAAGACATCTCTGAAGGAGATGATAAGGCCTCTGTTTCGGCCGGGATTAGCGGGGCGTCGCAATCGGGCGACGCCGGTGAGTCTGCGTCATGGGCGCTCGCGAAGCGTTCCCATTTCTTAGCGGCATCAGGGAATTCGTTCTGAAGGAACGTCAGGAACTTCCTGATTAAGGCGTCGGCCATAATTAGGAAGTTTTATCCTGGTTGTGAAAGGAAATTCTGCTCTCTAATTAATATTGGGGGATACAGCCCCTCCCGGCGACCGGGAGGGGAGGTGTGTAGTGAGGAGAACTCCTCGTGTAGTGTGCCTAACCGTGTCACGGTACTTACAATTGTTCCTTGGGCGGCTGGAACTCACTCACACACTAACGTTGCGCTAACACTAGGGCGCTAGTGTTCGCGAACGAGACGCGGCGGAGCGCGAGCAGAAGGCTCGCGCTAAGAACGAGACGGACGATGCGACCGGTCGCACGCTCGTCCTAACGCGGCGATAACTTCGCGGCGGGTGTGCGAGCAGAAGGCTCGCACTAAAGAGCGAGACGGACGATGCGAGCGGTCGCACGAATCGTCCGGTAGGCGGCGATCGCGGCGCGGCGCGAGACACGGTACGGCACGGGTCGGGCGGCAAAGGCGGTTGGGTGGCGCCTTGTCTCTTCCCTCTTGAGTCTTGACTCTTGAAGCTTGCTCTTGAGTCTTCTGTCTTCTTTCTTCCAGTGGTGCACTATTGTGAGCAATGACACTCGGATAGAGCGAGAGCGCAAATAGAGAGCGCGGGACGACGGCAACGATCGTAGCGAGCGGAGCTGTTCATCGGACGGTGTCCGAGAGCAGAATGTAAACTAGTAACGGAAAACAATAATATCTTATACAAATCAGGTCAGACAAGCGATAGCGCGATGTAGACCGACTCAAGCGACATCTATGCGCTGCAGGTTGCAACTTTGACACGAATATAGGCATCACAGATCTCTTTAAAACCCGATATATACGGAGTTATGGTGGGAGATCATAGGAACCTTATCTCGTTACAAATAAAGTTAAAATTCAAACTTGTTTTTAATAGCCGGCTGGCCAACTAAAGAACAATATTATTAATATGATTTGTCCGATGACAGATCGAAGTAATTAAGGGCTATTTTTCTGTGACATTAACCCGCTATTTTGTAGCTTTCACCAATTATGAGGAGCCGATATTAGATAATATCACGGGCATCATGAGAGTAATGAATTTTTAAAAGTAGCTCAGCTGTACCTCAGCCAGCGCTTCCTTGGATGTAAAATCATGTTATTACATTACGTTAATAATAATTATTTTTCAACTATTATTTTTGAAATTATATTGAGCAGTGAGAAGTGATAAATATAATTCGTCTTAAAGTTTAAACAAATACGTGTTTATGTACTTAAATGTGAATATTGAATGTGAGACTACTTAGTACTTGTGTTGTGTTTATTGTTAGTGATAAATCGTTTGAATAAATTGACTTTTACGGTAAGTGGAAAGTTGGATACGTACCGTACCTACTATCAATTGTTATTTGTAGTTATCATAATAATAGAATATCATAACATTATATATTACTATATATAGGCGGTAGTACCGTGAAACTATTTTAATGTTATGATTATCTTACAATAGTTAATTAATACACAGAAAAACGTTTTATTATTTAGTAACTTCCTATTTTGTATTTTGAAATATACTTTAATGTAGGTATAAGAATAAGGTATATATAACTATAGGAATAGGAACCGTAGGTATAACTATAATAATAGTTACTTCAGTATTTACAATTTCTCTCGGACACGACACAACCCTACACGCTTGTAACGACCTTGACCATCATACACAATATGGGCTTTCCTCTGCAGTAAAACCACCCTTCGCCAATGATGAACAGAGATATAATGGTTAGAAGTTTAATGAATATTATTTCTACATGGATGATTTTCCATATTTTTTAGAATACAACATAATTAAACCGACTTCCAAAGTAAAAATGCACAAAAAAGTATGAAATAAAACTTATTTTCTAAATAATTTCCATTTTTAATTTGGATGAAATTTTAACTATTTCTCTACTCAATCTTCATAATTTTGAAGTCGGTACCAGCCCGAGCAAAATCCTGATAAAGCAATATTTAAAATAGAATACACGTTCAAGTTGGCTGGTACCGACTTCAAAATTTTGAAGATTGAGTAGAGAAATAGTTAAAACTTCAGTCAAATTTAAAAGGGGAATTATGTATTTAGAAAATAAGTTTTATTTCATACTTTTTTGTCCATTTCTAATTTGGAAGTCGGTTTAATTTTTTATTTAAAAATAATAATAATAATTTTTCCCTTTTTAGTGATTTTAGTTAAATTATTATTAACACATTTTAAGAACGTTAAAAATAAACGATCGAATGTATAATTGAATACGCGCCAAGCTTCCCATAGGTATTGTATATGTATAAGACAATGATGATAATTACTGTAAGTTACATAATGGCATATGCTTGCAGTTCATTAAGCAATGTCGAATTTTCCAAACGCGTATCTTTTAAGTCTGAGGAATTCTGTTCAGTGCTTTTGGATCCAGGATATACCTTGGTGCATAATCTTACTTTTTGGTAGCATATGCTTGGGCTACTTCTGAAAATGTCAAAATCACTATATATGTCCATATAAATTTCGAGGACTTCCCTCGATTCCTCATGGATGCCATCATCAGGTCACCCCGTTTTGGTGACAACGAGACCAATTTCGGATTAACCCAATACATCAAAGAAAGAATTTTGAAAATCGGTCTATAAACGGCAGAGTAATTAATGTTCAAATATATCTGTGTCGGTGTAAAATACTATGAGAAGTACCTATTATATCATCATTATGTCATGATTTATGGTGTGATGATGGTGGTGATGATGATGATTACTTTAATTGACATAGTGGCTTATGCTTGTAGTTCTTTAAGCAACGCCGAAATCCTCAAACATGTTATCTATAAGGACAAGGAGTCAGGAGTTCTGTTCAGTACTTTTGGATCCAGGGTATACCTTGGTGCAAAGTCTTACTTTTTGGTAGCATATGTATTCAGAAAAAGTCGAAATCACTATATGTGTCCATATACATTTTGAGGAGTTCCCTCGATTTCTCATAGATTCCATCATCAGGTCACCACTTTTGTGATAAAGCTTTACATAAAAAAATAATTTTGAAAATCGATGGGCGTAGTTATCGTTGAACATACAAAAAAAATACATACAGCCGAACGTATAACCACCTACTTTTTTTGGAAGTCGGTTAAAAATAAGTAATCGGTGTAAATTACTTTGGGTAGTATTTAATTGTTTATTAAGTACAATAACATAAGTAACAATTATTTCAGCTATAAGAAAAGATAGTACAATTTTTTTGTGAATTTGGCACCACAGACCTGAGAATTGGCCCACTTCGAAAACTAGCAGGTATGTATACGTTTATTACATACCTCCTAGTATTCGCAGTATACACTAATACTACAATATGATATCAGTTTTATCAGTAAGACTATGAGGGTAGGGTCTGGCGGTCCTGGGACATCAGCCCATGTTTTGTCTCTGTCGCTCGATATAAAGTAAGTAGCGACAAAACTTCCGAATAAGCTATCGAACACTTGTTTGAAAATTGTGAAACTGGCCCTTAATCTGGTACCCAAGTTACCTTATTATAATAAAATTAGACCTTAGATACTTAAAATATGACTTACCCAGCTATTCCAAGACCTGATCTAGATTTAAAAACATAAAAAACTGTCTTTTCTGTTTCAGAGGAGCAGGTTCCTATGAATACGCCTACTTTCTTTCCTGATAGTTCCTCTGGATTCTGACCTGCAAAAATTAATAGATACGTCTAACACTCAAGTATGATATTGTCATTAGCAAACGAACTTTACATGAGACAACAAACTTCGCTAAGCTAAGTTTTATCACTCGTCTAGATACTAGTATTATATTATAATAGGTTTAATATAATACTAGTATCAGGATAGAGTTCGCGTTGCCGCGTCGTTTGAGCAAAAAAACTGTTTACGAGGGCTACACTAAAAGTATCGGGAATGGAATATTTCCACTGTTCCTGTCATATTAAAATCTTTTTAATTTAAAACTCCTTGGTTTTAAAAATCGAATATTTATTTAAAAAAAGATTATCGGTCTTGTCACAAGGTCTTGTCAAACTTGTTTAGTCGTTGAGAAAATGGAATTGACTCGAGAAAATTCTAGAGCGATGATTTATTATGACTTTCGAAGTGGTTTAACACAAAAACAGTGTGTTGACCGGATGATTTCTGCATTTGGTGATGAAGCCCCATCCAAAACCACAATTTATCGCTGGTTTGCTGAATTTCAATTTTCCCCGTCAAGGTCGTCCAAAAACTGCAGTCACCCAAGAAAACGTTGATGCTGTGCGTAAGCTGATTGAGGAAGATCGACATGTGACATACCGCGAAATTCAGGCAACTATAGACATTGGCATGAGTCAAATACAAATAATCTTGCATGAACAATTAGGTGTAAAAAGTTGTTTTCCCGATGGATACCGCATTTGCTCTGTGAAGAGCAAAAAGCGGCTCGCGTTACTTGGTGCGTCAGAACTCTCGAAAGATTCCACGCAGGATCCTCAAATGCTGTATACAACATCGTATCAGGTGACGAATCCTGGATATACGCGTACGAACCCGAAACAAAAAACCAGTCACGAGTTTGGGTGTTCGAAAATGAGTTAAAGCCAACAAAAATTGTTCGTTCACGGAGTGTTGCAAAAAAAATGGTGGCCACGTTTGTCTCCAAAACCGGCCATGTTGCGACTATTCCTCTTGAGGGACAAAGAACGGTTAATGCAGAATGGTATGCTAGCATTTGTTTGCCACAGGTCGTTTCTGAACTCCGCAAAGAGAACTGCAACCGCCGCATCATCCTCCATCACGACAATGCGAGTTCTCACACCGCGCAGAGAACAAAAGAGTTTTTAGAGCAAGAAATCATAGAATTATTAGACCATCCGCCGTACAGCCCGGACCTAAGCCCTAATGATTTCTATACTTTCCCTAAAATAAATAATAAATTGCGTGGTCAGAGATTTTCATCACCTGAAGAAGCTGTGGACGCCTACAAAACGGCCATTTTGGAGACCCCAACTTCCGAATGGAATGGTTGCTTCAATGATTGGTTCCATCGTATGGAAAAATGTGTCAAATTTCGCGGAGAATACTTCGAAAAACAATAAATACATTTTTAAATAGTAATGTTGTGTCACTTTCTTGATTCCCGAAATTTTCAGTGCCGCCCTCATACTTCCATTTCACCGTGTTGCTGAATTCGTTTATTGAATTAAAATGGATGCTTAAGTCCTATCGACTACCTTACGTACATCAGCGGAGTCTGTCTAGTAGTTTGAGCCGTGCGTTGATACGTCAGGAAGTAATATATAGAATGTTTGGTAGAACAATGGCAAACCATTTTATACCTTTATAATAATTTGAATCTCTTATAATTATGTACGACTGTTATTTATCGTTTTTGAGATATTTGCCTTTTTTTTTAAAGTGACCCGACCTGTTTGTGTCGCCATAGAACACTAAAACTACATATAAGCTCTAGTACAGAAAGGCGGCCTTATTACTAAACAGCAATTTCTTCCAGACAACCTTTGAAGAAACGGATCAAATTGCTGGAGAAGGGTATAATTGTGCTCACAGTATACACATTTTAATCATAAAATATATATTATGATACAATAAACATAATATTTAATGTATAGATATACGTAAATACATACATACTATGGCTTAATATACATAATATAAATATATAAAATATTATACTTTAATAATAATATAGCTTATAACACTATAAATATAATTACCGTGAACAATTTAAGAAACCTACGATATAATATTATGTAATATTTAAGTTTGGCACAAACTAAGATAGTAATGCCCGTTTTCACCAACTGATTCCTAAACAAGTCTTATGTAAGTGACCCTTTGGATAGGTGGTTTCCTAAAATCGGCACCTACCTAATTTCATTTTCATCAAGCTGGGTAACACTTAGCTATGGAACTCCTAGTTAAGTGACAGTATTTATTTTTCTAATTTGCGCTTATACTATTGATATTTTATCGATAAATGTAACATTGCAAATTCTAGTATAAATAATTCACAGATAAATAATATAACATAAATAAATCCAAGTTAGTGTACTTTTGTATGCTTTGATAAATTATTCAGCAATTTTAATAACTAAATTAGTAAGACGATGACGTACAGCATGTTTAAAAATGTACTGTGCTGTAAATTAAAAAGTAATAATGTCAGTTTCACTGATGAGTGACAGACGAGTCATTTGATTTTAAGTAGTAGTACTTAACATCTATGCATTTGGTGTTGTATAATTACAATTCACAACCATGTTTACTGTCTCACAACCTTCAAATTGTTCGTTTATTCTTTTGTGGTTAATTATTATATCATTTTTGATTAGATTAATTAAAAATATTTTCCATTAACTATGTTTCGCTCCCTGCTACTTGTTACATACCTATTTGTATGAAATTGTATCAGAGACGTCCAAGTAGGTAATGGTACAGGTAAATAATATTACATATTAAAAGAACAATCACTGCTTTTGATTTCGACATGATATTCAAGAGTCATTAGAAAATTATGAATTCCATTGGTAAAGGAGTATGTAGGTAAGTTCGAGAAAAGTACCTAAATGTAAAATGTAAATGAATAATACACTTACCTGTCTATAAACTCAAGAAGATGTTCAATTTTTTCTAGTAAAAATATTACCCTCTGTTTTGTTAACCTATATCGGATGAAGAAATCGATATCGTATTTATCAAAATGTTTCACTCTTTGGCGATATAAACGGGGTGGTTTTGGTAACAAGTCATTAGAAAATAATTCAAGCACTTCAACAGCGTCTAAAGTTACCAATAACTGGTTTAGATCGTCTTCCATTTCAAGGGATTCACGTATTTTCATTCACAATGTAATGTTAGGTGACAGTTAAGGCGCGAAATATCGGGCCCCTAAAGTTAGAGGCCCCCCTAAGGTCTTAGGTGACACCTAAGCGTTGGTGATAACAATTTTTCTTAAGAGGCGCCCTAAATGGCCGCTAAGGGACACTTAAAATTAGGAGTCAGTTGGTGAAAACGGGCATAAGTCTTTTAGGTAAGATTGAAAAATATTTGGTGCATATCTCGTTGATAACGATAACTTTTTTCCGGTGACGATGGCCGGTTTCATTGAAACCAAGCCAGTTACGCAGGAGCTATTTTATAGCGCCCAAGTGTGTGCGCAGTGAACAAGAGCACTCTCTCTTCCTTTACTCTCGGGAATCGAACCCACGACCTCCGAGTCGAGAGCCAAGCTCTAGAGCACTGGACCACGTCGGCTGTTAATGATGAAGATAATATTATTGCAGCAATAACTACGACAGAGAATAATTAATCATACCAAAGGTCGCCATGTCGTCGAAATATGTAAATATTTGTGACTTGTGTATAGAGTAATTTACTTTCTCTATGGATTTGTGGCAGATTGACAAACATTAACGTGTAATAAAATCGGATCTATCAAACGCACGGTAGTGTGTGTTAATAACAATTTGAGGTATTGTGTATTGTTGTTATTATCCTTAATTGTATGTACTTCTAAGCATTATTTAAAATAATATTAGATTTATTTACACCTTCCTCCACATAAGCCTATTTTACCGGCCAAACTTAATACATCTCCGTTTACACAATTGTCGTAAAACTTATTAATACGTGAAGAAATCACTTAACTTTTTAACAATTATTCATCATTTTTTTATTATTATGTCATAACATACTATATTTTACATAATACATACTAGTTTGATAAAACAATGAACCTGTATTGTTATGTGGGTTCGTGTAATATTTCGGAGAATTCATTAATTATGGTATGGTACTGTCAATAGTGCATATCTGTAGTAACAGAACATTCTTATCTTAGTAGGTATATTTGTAGCTGCCTATTGGTCCTGCGTATGCAGAAACCACCGCTTGCGACCCACGCTACAGAGTGAGACGGATAATCTTCTCAATTGGTGACCCTCGATAGAACACGCCTCCTTCTGGACATCATCATCATCACCCCACCCCTCCGCACCACGCCAGCCAGCTTCAGCCTCATCGGGTACCTCGACCATCAGCCTCAAAGCAACGCGGCCTGGTCGAACCCTCATTGGCTTCAACGGGCACACTCACTACAACGGCCGGTCAGCAAGCAGAGCACATCTCTCCTGGTCAGCAGGTAGCATCGGCCCCGCACGGCAGCACTCCGACTCACTGGAGCCCGTGCAGCAGCAGCACCTTCGGGGGGGAGTGATGTGGCGGACCAATTAGCGTCACAATCCTGAATCGCGCTATCGAAGTTTTCTACGATCGACATCTCATATCATATATATACGACATCTGAATTGCATACAAGTGGGCTTCGGCTTGACCGAGCATAGTACCTCGCTCGGTCGGAGATCTCCCTTTGGGGCATCCACTCTTCCCACATTGGTGACACCGACGTGATACATAGGACCGACGTGATACATAGGAATCAAGAAGCAAGAACCATGTCAGAGGGAAGCGAAACCGCTCAAGCCCACGAGAAGATTACCCCCGGCTGCACCGATCCTCCGCAAGAAACCCACGAACTCGGTTCCATCGCCCTAAGCCTGCGTGTACCACCATTCTGGCGCGATCGTCCCAGATTATGGTTCATCAGCTTCGAAGCCGCAACACACGACCTGAAGAAGAGCCAAGCCCAACTTTCTCAGATGGTAATCGCCCAGCTTGACAAACAAGACGTCGAATAGATAGCCGACCTTCTCTACAGTCCGCCAGCCCAGAACCAGTACAAAGTCCTCAAGGAACGCCTAATCTCCGTCTACGAAGAAAGCGAAGGACGTCAGTTTCAAAAACTATTACAAGAAATAGAACTAGGAGACCAAAGGCCCACTCAATTACTTCGTCGCATGCGAAATCTCGCGCGAGACAAAGTTCCGGACTCAACATTACGCCTCATGTGGATGAATCATCTCCCCGCGCACGTCCGCTCCGTACTTGTAGTAAGCGACACTATCAGCAAGACCGCCGCACTCGACGAACTAGCACTTCTCGCTGACAAAATGCTTGAACAAAATCAAGAAATCTCCGCCGTCGCGTCAACACCGTGTTCATCGTCATCCGCACCTACGAGCCGAGATCCAGAACTCCTAGAAGTCATAAAACAATTAACAAATGAAATCGCCGAGCTCAAGTATTCGCAAAATCACTGCAGGGGGCGCTCGCCGTACAGATCGAGCCGTTCTTATCGCTTGGACTCACGCGGTAGAGACGGCAAACCTCAACGTCTGCCCTCTCGCTCTCGCGAACGGTTTAGCACTCCGTCGCCGTACTGCTACTATCATCGTCGCTTCGGAATCAACGCAAGGAAATGTACAACTCCGTGCACATTTAAAGAAGAAAACAAGTCGGAAAACTAAAGAGAACGTTAGCAGCGGCGGAACCTAACGTATCTAGCAAATCCTACCGCCTTTTTATCACTGACAAGAGAACAAGGCTTCAATTTTTGGTTGATACTGGCGCTAATATTAGTGTCATACCGAGAACAAAAGGATCTACAGTGCAATCTCTGCCATTCAAGTTATACGCCGCTAACAACACAACAATAGCAACATACGGAGAAAAAACGCTCGAACTCGACCTCAACTTACGAAGACCGTACAAGTGGAAATTTGTCGTAGCAGACGTCACAAAACCAATCCTTGGCGCAGATTTTCTCAATTTTCACAATCTAATAGTCGATTTAAAAAACCGTCGACTGATAGACAACATCACTAACCTCACCGTGCCAGCTCCAGCGACGAACTCGAAGATACCTACCATAAGAAGCATCGACCAGCATCAGTCTTACCACGACATCCTGGCCGACTACCCTGGTACAACTCGTCTGTCTGCCATGAAGCTCAACAACAAGCACGACGTAGAACATGTCATAGAGACGACTGGACAACCTATATATTGCCGTACAAGACCACTACCGCCACACAGATACAACGACGTCAGAAATGAATTCATCAACATGATGCAACAAGATTATGCCGGCCAAGCAAAAGTCCTTGGGCCAGCCCACTGCACGTCGTACCAAAGAAAAATGGCGATCTTCGCATCTGTGGCGACTACCGTCGACTAAATTCAGTCACTATAGCCGACCGATACCCCATTCCACGACTACGTGACTTCACCAACCAGCTGTCTTCAAAGGTCATTTTCTCTACAATTGACCTCAACCGCGCGTACCAGCAAATACCCATCTCAGAAAAGGACATCGAGAAAACAGCCATCACAACGCCGTTCGGACTCTTCGAATTTCCTCGAATGTGTCCCGGACTCAGAGAAACGCAGGTCAAACCTTTCAAAGGTTTATTCATGAAGTACTCCGAGGACTCGACTACGCATTCCCATTCATCGATGACGTCATAATAGCCTCCGAAAACGAACATCAACATCGCCAACAGCTACGCGAAGTACTACAGCGATTCGAAGAATATGGCATTACCATACACCCATCTAAATGTGTTTTTGGTCAGCCACAAGTCAAGTTTCTTGGATATACAGTTTCCCAAGAAGGGATCAAGCCACCGGAAGACAAAATTCAAGCCATAATCGACTACCCAAAACCTTCCACCATAGAAGAACTCCGACGTTTTCTCGGTATGCTCAATTACTATCGAGAAAACATACCAAAAGCTGCAGCCATTCAATCCCCGCTCAACTCATTTCTCCACAACTGTAAGAAAAAGGACAAGACAATAATTCAGTGGACCGAGGAGGCAAATCAAGCTTTCATGAAATGCAAGCAAAGCATTCAAGAAGCCGCCATACTCGCGCACCCACATCATTCTGCCTCACTCGCATTCATGTGTGACGCATCTGATACATGCGCAGGAGCTGTCCTACAACAATACATAAACAATCAATGGCAAGCACTTGGATATTTTTCGAAAAAATTTTCCGACGCTCAGACCAAGTACAGCGCATTTGACCGCGAGCTCACCGCAATCTACATGGCTGTGAAACAGTTCCGAAAAATATTCGAAGGAAGACATCTCATCATATATACGGACCACAAACCTCTCACATACGCCTTCACGAAGATTAATACGAGTAGCAACAACGAAATAGCGCGGCGAACGCGACAAATATCGTTCATCGCCGAATTCACGACGGACATTCGACACATCAGTGGAGCCGACAATATCGTAGCCGACGCACTATCACGAGTCGATGCGATATCATTTCCCACTTCGGTCGACTACGATGAACTCGCCACCGCTCAAGAAAAGGACAGCGCTATACAAGACCTGATGAAACAACATCATCTCCACATAAAGAAAGTTAGCCTGCCGACATCGCAGAGGCAAATATACTGCGAATGTTCGACTTCACGCATTCGTCCATACGTACCAGAAGAACTTCGTAGAAAAGCATTCAACGCCGTCCACGAACTCAGTCATCCTGGTATACGAACGACACGCAAATTAATACAAGACCGTTTCTTTTGGCCTACAATGAACATAGATGTCGGAAAATGGGCGAAAACATGCACCGAATGTCAAAAAGCAAAGATACAGCGACACACTTCAAGTACTGTATCTACTTTCCCGCCTTCAACAGATCGTTTCTCTCACTTGCACATCGATATCGTCGGACCTCTTCCCACTTCACGACGGGAAGCGCTATCTCATCACCATGGTAGACCGAGCTACCAGATGGCCCGAAGCAACGCCAGTAGAAGAAATATCAGCCGAAACTACAGCGAAGACACTTTACGAGAATTGGATATCCCGTTTTGGATGCCCAACCAAGATTACTTCGGATCAAGGAAGGCAATTTGAAAGTCAGCTTTTCGTGGCTCTCACACAAATACTAGGAACTGAAAAAACAAGAACTACAGCCTACCACCCTCAGAGTAACGGCCTAGTGGAACGATGGCATCGTTGTATGAAAACAGCACTGAAAGCCCGACTCACGCCAAACAAGAACTGGATCGATGAACTACCTACCATCATGTTAGGACTGCGTGCCGCACTCCGCACTGACACGCGAGTTAGCGCCGCTGAACTCACATACGGCCAAAATCTGCGACTACCTAGCGACTTTTTCATCGAACCAGCAGCCAAAACAACAATGGACTACGACTTCGTCTCCAACCTTCGCCGCACCATCAACAGCCTCAAGCCACAGCCAGAAAAGCACCACAGCAGCAGCCGCGTCACATTTTTACACCCAGACCTAGAAAAATGTGAACATGTTTTCGTACGAATCGACGCTGTGAGAAAACCGCTTCAGCCGCCGTACGAAGGACCGTGACGAGAGATGCCGTCCCTCAGAAGGACCCAGCGGAGCCACGCAGCCCGCCCCACCGCCCCCGAAGAGGAGGAGCCCAGGCGCACTGATGCGCCGCACCTAGCGCACTTGGCGCGCTCTGGCGCAACCGCGCCACCACCACTGCGGGATTGAAATCCCCCCCCACATTTTCCCCCTTCGCCGGCAAAACCAGATGCCGGCGAATCATGTCCAAACCGCGTCCGGGGCCTGACGAGTGGCAGCCCTATTGCCACCCCGTCGTCCCCGGGGCGTATCTTCCCCCCCCGACATAAAAGGTCGGGGCCTGGAAGTTTTTAACAACTTTCCCCCTTTTCCCCAGGTTGTTCGTTCCGCGGTCCGGTAAACACGGTGCGTGAGGGAGTGGACCCAAACACGTTTCTCGGCCCCCGGGTCGGGACCCCCACGCGCCGTTTGGGGTCGACCGTTGGTCTCGGTCGGGCCTGGATTGGCATGTCGTCACTCCCTTGTTGTTGTCGGCTGCCCTACCATGGGTTTTCCCCGCGTTCTGCCGCGGGGGGTCTTCCCCTAAAACCCAACGACTCATGCGCCCAGTATTCGTACTGGGCGCGTCATCTCCACCCCAAATAGAGGGGCTATGCCCCTGGGTTTGGTTTCCGCCCAAGGCCCTTTTCAGGGGCCCGGCGTCGAGTGAGAAGAGTCTCCTTCTCTCATGTTATTTATTTCTCACAAAATAATTTTATCACGTAAGATTGTTTCTTGATAATATGCATTTTAGTTGTGTTGCATGTAATATGCGTCCGCAGATACTGATATTATTTCCTTTGCTATTTTGTTTGCTATGAAAATATACGTTACTAAGTTATAAGATAGATTATATTACTGAAATGGAAAGATCACTCCTGTTTATCACACCAGTGTCGACTATCGCTCAACACTGTCGGCTTAGGTTACAGGCTATTATGCAATATGGATATTATCATATAATATCTAGGTATAGAAACAGTGACAGGTCACTACTATATAATCATAATCCCTACAGCTGCGATTACTTAAACAGTGACACTGACAAAGTGAAACAATTATTTTGCAATTGGTGCCTATTAATAATACGTTAATAATAAAAATACGTTTTAACGTATTTTACGAGCTTTAAATGCAAGAACATAAAGCGTTCGATTGATAATATTAGAGTGTTATGTACCTGGGCTGATTGATAACTGGCCGAAACGACGAACTTAAAAAAATGATACGCAAAAAAGGAATATTACATTATATTCTGGCATCTTTTTGAAAATAGAACGCCAAATTTGAATTTAATCGAACTGATGGAATTTGTTTGAGAGGACGTAGAACTTTCTCTGTCGTAAATTTTCTTAACAATGGAAAGAAACGAAATCCGTGCGGTGATAAAGTTTTACGTTTTAAAAGAGAAAACAGCAACCCAGATTAAAACCAAGCTAGATAGTGTTTTAGGTAATTCTGCTCCTGCATTGAGTACAATTCACACCTGGGTAACTGATTTTAAGCGTGGAAGACAGAGCTGCGAAGACGCCCACAGGTCTGGCCGTCAAAATGAAGGATTCGTGAATCCGGACATGATCAAAAAAATTCACAAAATTGTATTGAATGATCGGCGCTTAAAGTTGCGAGAGATAGCAGAGATGGTGAGCATTTCATCTGTACGCGTTTTTATTATTTTGCACCAACATTTGGGAATGAAAAAGCTTTCCGCGCGATGGGTGCCGCGTTTGCTCACTGTAGACCAAAAGCAACGTCTAGTGGACGATTCATCGGAGTGTTTGGCGCTGTTTAACCGAGATCCTAATGAGTTTTTGCGGCGTTATGTAACAGTCGATGAAACCTGGATACATCATTATACTCCCGAGACAAAAGAACAATCTAAGCAGTGGACTGAGAGCGGAAAACCTGCGCCGAAGAAAGCAAAAACGGTTTTGTCGGCCGGCAAAGTGATGGCGACTGTTTTTTGGGATGCTCGAGGGATTATTTTAATGGATTATCTGCAAAAAGGAAAAACAATAAATGGAGAGTACTACGCAAGCTTGCTGCAAAAATTAAGTGAAGAAATCCAGAAGAAACGACCGCATTTGGCCAAGAAAAAAATGTTGTTCCACCATGACAACGCACCTGCACACACGTCAATGGTTACAGTCGCCAAACTCCATGAATAGTGGTTCGAATTGCTACCGCATCCACCCTATTCCCCGGATCTGGCCCCGTGCGACTTCCACTTATTCCCAAACCTGAAGAAATGGTTAGGTGGCCGGAGATTCTCATCAAATGAAGAAGTCATTGTTGCCGTGGACGAGTATTTTGAGGGGTTGGAGAAAACATTTTATCAAACTGGTGTAACGGCATTGGAGAAGCGCTGGACTAAATGCATCGAGGTAAAAGGAAACTACGTTGAGAAATAAATTTATTTTAAATAGATTTTTGAAGTTTTTCTTTGTCGTTTCGGAAACTTATCAATCAGCCCTCGTAAACAATCAAGTATTATTGCACTTCAAGAAAGTTGGTTGCTACCTAACGAGATATCAGTGCTCCCAGCACTGATATCTCGTCACAGTCAACAGCGACTTAGCATGGCATGCTTCAGTGTAGACCTCATGGGGACATCGCGCTACTATGGAACAAAACTATGTACAGAGAAGTGTCAGTAATGCAGTGCAGTAGCTGCTCTAGGGCTAGAGTGTATGGGTCAGCACAGATGTAGAAAAACTAGGCATTACAACGGACACTTATACATTTATAAGCGAAGCCCACGGGTCGCGAAGCTGGCTGGACCACTGTGTGGTCACGAAGGCTGCTATGGGGTCTGTTACGAATGTATATGTTATGTATGACGTCATGTGGTCAGATCATTTTCCGCTAATAATTGAATGTAATATATATTTCCTTAATTCTAACCTAACAGTAAAATTATATGGGGTAATAGAAAACCCGAAAAATTAAAATTGTACATCAAAATTGTTTTAATAGCGGCACCTATTAGGTATTCGATAGCAATAACAAAATAAGGTTAATAATACATCTACTTTATACTAGGTGGCACTTTTATTTAATTATTTCAGAAAAAAAAGATTTGAGACCTAGTTAAAATATCTAAATTATTATCTAAATTATATATATCACTTATTGTCAAATTAAAAAAATGTATATTATAATTAAAATGTACATTAATGAGTATCATAGAAGATTAAAATTAATAGATTTTCCTTGTGAGCTTAAACAATGTAGTGATTTTTTATGTAACGTGTTAGAACACAGATGTGTTAATGATCGTTTGTATAATGACATTATTGAGGCACTTAGACAGGCTGCATTGGTGTCTTGTAATTCTTAAGAAAAGCATCGTGCTTGGAAGAAATCTGTCCCTGGATGAAACCGGCATGTGAGGGATGCATACAGGGAGTCTAGGCTTCACTTTCAATCCTGGTTATCGCGCGGTAAGCCGATGGTAGGTCATATTTTTAACCAAATGTGAAAGGATGGGGATTTTTTAAATCTCGTTTGAAATATTGCCAGAAACATAAAGACCAAATCAAAATAGACTATTTACCTAACTACCTATCATAAAAAATATAATTTTAAAGATTTCTGGAAATCGACAAATCAACTAAATTGTCTCCCGGTCAACATCGATGGTCTAAGTGAACATTCACAAATAGCGAATATATTTCAACAACACTTTGCCGTGAGGTAACCTAGGGGACAATCACTGTCGGTGGTTGATAGGGGCCCACGTGTGCAGGAGACTTATATAAAATGTTACGCTAAAGATATTCATAAGATAATAAGATAAATGTCAATAGGTAAGTCTCCTGGTCATGGCGGCCTCAGTATTGAGCACCTGCATCATGCTGGTTCACAACTTATGTATGGGACACTCTTACTTGCCGACGGATAACGGTAGTTGTGCCAGTTGTGAATAATAAAACAGGTGATACAAGTGATAAATGTAATCATAGGACTATCTCACTGGCAACGGTAGCTGTGAAAGTACTTGATGGTTTGTTAAATAAACATCTAGATAAGTATTTAAAATTACATGACAATCAATTTGGTTTTCAACCGGGACTTTCCACAGAAGCCGCTATTTTATCTGTAAAACAAACTATTAAGTACTACACAAACCGCAAAACTTCAGTTTTTGGGTGTTTTCTAGATCTATCAAAAGCATTTGATCTTTTGTATGTTATGTAAAGTTGTGGAAGAAACTAGACAGTATCAAAGTACCTTCTGAAATTTCTAGCTAGTTTAATACTGGTATGCAAATCAAATTAATGTAGTCCAATGGTCTAACTCATTTTCCGAACCTTATGAATTGAAATGCGGTGTAAGGCAAGGAGAGCTTACATCACCAAAACTGTTTAACCTTTATGTGAACTCTTTGATTGAGGAGCTAAGTGGCACCCATGTCGGCTGCCATGTTAATGGTGCAAGTGATAATAATATAATCTATGCGGACGACAAGGTGCTGCTCAGTGCCTCTATTTGTGGACTTAATAAATTGTTAAGTATATGTGAAAGATACCCTACTGAGCATGGCCTTATATATAATATAGATAAAAGTGGGTACATGGTATTTCAGGCCAAGGGGAGATGTCAAGATAAAGTTTCACAAATTCGTTTGAATAATAAATCTCTTAGAGAGTGGACGAATTAAAATATCTCGGACACTAGTTGACATTTGACCTGAAGGACAATGTCGACATAGAACGGGAGCGAAGTGCTGTCTATGAGAGCTAATATGATCGCTAGCAGGTTTGCTTGCCGCTCCTCTGGTGTAAAACCCTGTTTAGGGCATTCTGCACTAGTTTCTACACAAGCAGCCAGTGGGTTGATTATACTCAACAACAGTACAACGCTCTTCGCGTACAATACAATAACGCCTTTAGAGTGCTGCTGGCGCTGCCGCGCCGCTGCAGCGCGTCGGGGATGCTTCTATGCAACTATGCGTATATGAAGCGGTGCACGTCTCTGGCGCGCAGGGTACGGGGCAGCGACAACAGCATATTAAAGGTGATAGCAAACTGGTTTGACTTTGAGTAAATGAACCATTTTTCAATGATTCACATGCTCAAATTCACCCGATAAATAAATAGATCATATATTATGTTATAGTAATTTAATTAATTTTAGTTATAAGTATTTAATTGTAATTTTATATATGACCTATGTAGTTGTTTGCAATATAGAATTTATTAGTATCATTTGAATATGTATGGTGTGATGTTGGTGGTGGTGATGATAATTATTGAATAGTAATATATGCTTACAGTTCTATAAACAATGCTGAAATTTACAAACGTGTATCTTTAAAGACTGAAGAGTTCTGTTCAATCCTCTTGGATACAGGATATGCTGTATGGCACAACAACTCAGTTTTTGGTTTCATATGCTCGAGTTACTTACTTCAAAAAAGTAAAAATCACCATAGGTATCCCTATTAATTTTTAGGTCCTCTCTCGATTCCTCATGGATCCCATCACCAGGTCTACCATTTGGTGACAGTGGGAACAATTTGGGAGTCAACTCTTTAAAGTAAAAGAATAATTTCGAAAATCGGTCCAAAAACGGCAGAGTAATCGCGTAACAAACATACAAAATAAAAACATACACACGAATTGATAACCTCCTTCTGTGTTTTGGAAGGCTGTTGAAAATGGATCATCACGATCTTTAACATTTGTGTTTTTCTGAGCGCTGATTAAATTCCTCGCCCGATAATCAAAATTTACGTAGTCCATAATATAAATGACTCTGAAAATAAAACGCTAACGAAATTCGAAAGATCATCGTTTCAGCTGATCTATTGAAATCCGCCATCTTGCTCCTATCCGCAAACTAAACTAGGTCCGAGCCTGTATACGGCCTGTGTAAATTACTATGTCCACTAAAATAACACTATACAGACTTTGTGTCAAAAAAATGTTTATTAGTAGAAGAAATCTTATAATGTCTAAAAGGCCGAAATCTATACTAAATTATCTATACATATAATAATAATAAATTCGTAACTAGTCGTTGTCTGTACATGGAAGATTTATAAGAAAAATTATTACATAGTGGCTTTATAAACGACAGAACAAAAAACAATGATCTTTAGAATTTTTGTCTGTTTGTCTGTACGTTTGCACGCGCTTATCTCAGAATCTCTACATATTATTTACATGACTATTGTAATACTGGAAGCACTAATGATGATGTCTATACTTTAAAAAATCCAATTTCTGATTCGTTTTTTCTTGATAAATAACATAACTGTATTTCATATAAACATAAATGGTCCTAAAAGTAAAGCAAATCTGTTAAGTGTTCATTTACAAGACCTATTAAATAATAATATAA
Source organism: Phengaris alcon alcon (assembly GCA_037179445.1). Classification (NCBI taxonomy): domain Eukaryota; kingdom Metazoa; phylum Arthropoda; class Insecta; order Lepidoptera; family Lycaenidae; genus Phengaris; species Phengaris alcon. Next base: position 26,035 of record JAYRCH010000116.1, read on the forward strand.
ATGTAGTCCTTTGCATAACTGAACATAATATGTTTAATACAGATACTGAATTACCTACTTAATTGTTCTCCATATAAATAAGTTGCTTCTTACACAAGAGATAATTGAAACGGTGAAAGTTGTATATTAATAAAAAATAATTAAAAATACAAAGTACTGAACCACGTTAATAAACTATCTATTAGCAATAATATTTAATTTAAAAAAATTAATTAAGAAGTTCAATAGCACAGCAATATAATATCAATTATATTGCTGTGCTATTGAACTTTTAGATCACCAAGCTATAATTATACAGGGTGTTCGGCACATGGATGGACAAACGAAAACCGTGGACCCGTGGAGCCGTCTGCTATACATTGAGGCCTAATTACAAGACTCAGGCCCAATAGTTTTTTTTTAAATAATTTTTTAAGTTAATTTCGAAAAAAGCCAGTTTTCAAACTTCAAACGACTATAAATTTACTTTTAACATTGCAAATCCAAACATGCTTTTGTAATAATTATCTGCATTAGTTGTAGAATCATATTAAATTCAGTTTTGGAGCAAATGTTAGATATAAAATTAGATACGAGTCCTTAAACGATAAACAAAGTGAAAAAATAATTTTCATATTCCACTTTGAAATTCTTAATTAAAAAAAAACTATGATTTTTAGAGCACTTAAAATTCTAGGAAAACATCTGTGGTTCATACCCTTTATATCGGTATACAATTTGCACTTTGTTTAAAAATAACTAGAGTAAATCGCAATTTAAACTAACGGGGCCTTAATTCATAAGACTCAATTTGCGAAAACTTAAATCAAGTACAAGCTAATTTGTCATAATTGCTTTCGGTATGTTCACTAACACTACACGTGGGAGCTAGTAGTCTGTCTCTCTCTTATCAGTCACGATACTATCTCTTGTCTCTTTTGTTGAATTTGGACAATAGCCGTACGTACATAGCAGGTAGAAAAAAGGTTGTTATTTCACTCTGCAATTACGCTATTGTTTGATTTTGTCTATTCCTTATCAGTCAAACGTTAATTTTGGAAAAAATTGTTTTACTTACTTGTCGAGTCTTAACTGCCTCTGCGATCTGACGTGTCCGTTGCGCTTACTGTTATTGTTTTCGTTTTGTGATTTTGTTATCGTTTTACGTTATTGTTGTTGCTTCAGTTTGTTAAGTTTTCTGTTATTTTGTTGTTACGTTTTTGTTTTTTTTTCGTAAAATGACCACCTCTTTTACGAATGAAGAATACGCCAATATGTTGTTGGTGTATGGAGCCGCTAATTGCAATGGACGTGAAGCACAAAGACTATACCAAGAGCGCTATCCTAACCGTCGACTGCCTAGCCACCAAACTTTTGCTACTACATACCGACGACTTAGAGAAACGGGTAATTTGCGTTATCAAGAACCGAGGGTGAATGTACGACAACATCATGTTGCTACAGACGAACGTGTATTAGAAGAATTTAATAATAACCCTAATAAAAGTATAAGAGAGGTAGCTGCAATGCTGGGCCTTGGCATATGGAAAGTGTGGGCAGTTCTCCGGGAAAATCGGCAACATGCTTTCCATTACACTCCCGTGCAAGGTATGGATACAATAGATTTTTCTTAATTCCGTAAAGAGACTGAATATGTACCAAAGCCTAGATCTAGTCTTCCTTATTTTAAATTCTCAAGCCTTTTTTCTTTGTTTTCAGATCTTCAAGATAATGATTTTGGTAGACGCGTAGAATTTTGTCGACATCTACTACACACTGACGTGGAAGACGAAAACTTTTTAAGAAGTATTCTGTGGACAGATGAATCAAAATTTAATAAGGAAGGTATTTCAAATTACCATAATCTCCATTACTGGGCACCCAAAAACCAAAATCCACGAGTGACGAGACCGAGAAAATTTCAAAGAAGATTCAGTGTAAATTTTTGGGCTTGGGTCATTGGAAATAAACTAATCGGGCCGCATTATTTACCGGACAATATTAATGGAAATAATTACTTAGAATTTCTGCAAAATGATTTGCCCGGTTTAGTAGAAGAAGTATTACAAGAAGACAGACCTTTTGTGTTCCAACACGATGGCTGCCCAGCCCATTGGAGCATAGCTGTGAGGGAATACCTTAATAATGTGTTCCCGAACTCGTGGATCGATCGGGGTGGTCCAATTCCTTGGCCACCAAGGTCGCCCGACCTTACCCCAATAGACTTTTACGTCTGGGGTAGAGCCAAAGAGCTAGTGTACGCAACCGTGGTGCCCAGTCGAGAGCAGTTAATAATTAGAATAAATGAAGCATTCGAAAAAATGAAAGCCGAAATGATATTTCAAACAACAACAGTGGAAATTTTAAAACGGTGCCGAGCATGCATAAGAAGTCAAGGGCACCAATTCGAACAATTGTTATAAAATAAATTTTGGAAATAAATTAAAATTTAAATTATCATAGTGTTTTAATAATAAATTCATGTTCTACTAAAAAGCTTACTAATTAAAAACATACATACATATAAGATTTCATAGAATTACTACTGCACAGAGAAATAACACCCCTTTTTCTACCTGCTATGTACGGCTATTGTCCAAATTCAACAAAAGAGACAAGAGATAGTATCGTGACTGGTAAGAGAGAGACAGACTACTAGCTCTCACGTGTAGTGTTAGTGAACATACCGAAAGCAATTATGATAAATTGGCTTGTACTTGATTTAAGTTTTCGCAAATTGAGTCTTATGAATTAAGGCCCCGTTAGTTTAAATTGCGATTTACTCTAGTTATTTTTAAACAAATATGTGCAAATTGTATACCGATATAAAGGGTATGAACCACAGATGTTTTCCTAGAATTTTAAGTGCTCTAAAAATCATAGTTTTTTTTTTAAGAATTTCAAAGTGGAATATGAAAATTATTTTTTCACTTTGTTTGTCGTTTAAGGACTCGTATCTAATTTTATATCTAACATTTGCTCCAAAACTGAATTTAATTATGATTCTACAACTAATGCAGATAATTATTACAAAAGCATGTTTGGATTTTCAATGTTAAAAGTAAATTTATAGTCGTTTGAAGTTTGAAAACTGGCTTTTTTCGAAATTAACTTAAAAAATTATTTAAAAAAAAGGCCTGAGTCTTGTAATTAGGCCTCAATGTATAGCAGAAGGCTCCACGGGTCCACGGTTTTCGTTTGTCCATCCATGTGCCGAGCACCCTGTATACAGGAGCCCAAAAACCAACCCTACCAATATGAACAATTTTTTGACCAATTTGAGAAAGTTATATATTTAATTTGTGTAAAAAGTCATAAAAAAAAATTCTTTGTGGTGATTTTAATATAAACATATTATGTAAAAATGGTAAATATTCGCGGCAATTCGTACAAACAGCAAAGTTTCATAACATAGCATGCTCTTTAAAATACTGGTATAAATACAAACGTGATTTTTTCAGATGAAAACGTAAATAAATTTAAATATTATTTAAAGACCCTCAAATTTACAGACATATATAAGCACTACCGGTAGTCAAGCCTTTAGTATTTTTTTTCACTGATTTAATTTAACTATTCTATTACCTCTGTTTGCCTATTATTCGGCTTAAAATGTCTACTAACAAAAATCATTAGTGGATTACAAGGGGATTAAATTGTGTTGTAAATGAAAACGTAAAGTATTGTGGTTATACAGAAAAGATCCCAATGCATAATATAATAAAGTTGTTTTTCAAACATACACAAGAAAACATTAAAAAGATAATTAAATTGACACAAAAGGCTCAGAATGTCTACTATATTAGTGTAGCAAAAAATAAGTCAAAAGCAACTTGGGACATCATTAACAGTCATAAAAATAACTTTCCCAAGGAACAAATAAGACTAACAAAATCTGACAATGGAATTATTTCACACCCTAAATCTATAGCACAGACATTTAATGACCATTTTATTGACCAAGTAAAAATATTAAATAATAATGACACTACGGAAAAACCTTAACATGCAATCAATATAATTCTTTATTTTATAATTATGTTTCCCCTCGTGATATTAAATAAGTAATAAATTCATTAAAAAAGAGTAACTATTTAGATATATAGTGTAGATGATATATAGTGATAGATAAATGATATATCTACACCAGTGATAAAACATGTGGCTGGAGTAATAGCATTACCGCTAAGTCATATTATTAATATTTGTATTGAAGATGGAACAATCCCAAACGAACTTAAAACATCTATAGTAAAAAACTATTTAAAAAAGGCGAAAAGGAAGATGTATCATGTTACCGTCCAATTGCTATTATTTCTGTTTTTTTCTAAAATTGTAGAAAAAATTATATACAAAGCGCTATATTCCTACTTTGAAAAATATAGATTATTTGCCAAAGAACAAAAAGGGTTCAGGAAAAATTTGTCTCATAATTATTTAGCTATCTACAATTTCTTAAATGATATAGTCTCAAATATTGTCAAAGCAATACCTATTACAGCTCTCATATGGATATATCCTTATATTATATGTCTATGTAAGACATGACATACTAACAGACAAGTTAAATAAATATGGTGTAAGAGGAAATGTCCTTAATCTGATAAAATCATTTTAACCAATAGGACCCAAATTACTTAAATTACAAGTATATGTATTAAAAAAACTGAGTGCACATACTCATCAAAGCCCCGAAAAGTGCAATTTGGTGTTCCGCAAGGTAGCGTTTTTGGGCCACTACTATTTTTGATATACATAAATGACTTGCCTCGTAGCATAAACTATGACACTATTTGTAGATGACAGTACTGTGGTGTTTACTTGTATGACATGACATGCAAACATGCAAACTATGAAAATGACATAAATAAAACTTAAGTGATATTATAATGTGGTTAAATCTAATAACTTAAAGATAAATTTAAAGAAAACACAAATAATGAAATTTGAACAAAGAAAGCCGTTATTAAACTCGTTAAACATTAATTATGGAGAAAAGATTCAAGATACTGAAGTCACAAAGTTTCTAGGCATGTATATAGAAAATGACCTTAAATGGAAAACACACTCAGAATACATATGTAAAAAAATTAATCAGTTTTCATATTCCCTTTTTGCTACTTCAAAAGTAGTTAATGAAAAAGCATTACTTTCGGCCTACCATGGATTTGTGGTTTCTACTCTGTGATATGGCATAATGTTTTGGGGCAGTTTCACAATGCGTGAGGACATTTTTAAGACGCAAAATAAATGTATTCGTGTTATAACAAATATACGTACAATTGAGAGCTGCCAACCTTACTTCAAAATATATAAACTACTTACATTTCCACGTCTGTACATATATGAAGTAGCCTTATTTGTACGAACAAACATTTCTTTATTCACCCGATTCAATACCAAAAGGCTAACACATAAATTATGTTGTCTTGAATCTAAAACTACACTAGTTAGAAAGAGTATTTTCGGCATGTAAACTACAATATACATATAATAATTTACCACGGCGTATTAAAGAAATAGACAGTATTCAAAAATTTAAAAATGAATTAAAATAATTCAATTAGATAAATGCTTTTACAGTGTTGATGATCTCTTTTGTGTATAATTAATTAATTATAAATATTATTTATTGTCATGTGTAATTTTGATTATTATTGACTATTTACAAATCAATATTTTTTTTCTAATAATTTTTTAATAAAATTTGAATTATGTATTATTTAATTTGTTATGAGTTATTGTGATTCCTGAAATTAACTGTATTAATTAAAAATTTTTGGCTGAGCTAGATTAATTAATAAGTTCACTCACCTGCATTTTTATGATTTGCATACGCCATTCTGATGCCAGAATGTAGGATCTTTTTAATATTGTAATTTTGTAAGACCTCATGTATAGGTACCAAATTCTTGCAATAAATGATTTGAATCTACTAGACGGATTTTGATGAAATTTGGTATGGAAGTAGTTAGGACTTTGTATTAACACATAGGCTACTTTTAATTGCGAAAAAATGTACGGTTACCGCGATATTTATTTTTGCGCGTACGAATTCAACGGCTTAACCGATTTGAATGCGGGTTTTAGTAATGCGTTTAGATTTGTTTCTATTAAAATCTAATGTTTGTTTTATTTCAATCGGTGCATAAAAATAAAAGTAATGTCAGTCTAAAGAATATAACATATATTACTTTTTAACAAAAAATAACCGCCTTAAAAACCCGACCCACTGAAAAACTAAAAAATTATTCAATTTATAAAATATTGTGCAAAACATTTTCCTTATTTTAATTAGTTTTTGTAGTCGGTGCCTTTAATGGAGAAGTCTATTTTAATTTAATTTCTAAATTACTGAAGAGAATGCGCCATAAATCGAGGCACCGACTTCGAAGAGTGAATTAAAATTATTTTATTTTTAAACAAAAAATTAAAACCGACTTCCAGAGCAAAAATGCACAAAAATGTATGAAATAAAACTTATTTCCCAAAAAATTCCCTTTTTAAATTCGGCTTAAATTTTAACCATTTCTATACTAAATCTTCATAATTTTGAAGTCGGTACCAGCCCGAACAACATCCTGATAAGACAGTATTTTATAGAACTCACGTTCAAATTGGCTGGTACCGACAACAAAACTTTTAAATTTTTTGATTATTTTTTTTTTTTTCTTTTTAGTTATATTAGTTAAATTATTATTATTTACACATTTTACGAAAGTTATAAGTACAACCACTATTCTCACTCTCTCGGCAAAACAAACTAAAGCGTTCCTTTATGCCAGTTTTCTGAGAGGCCGTGGTATTTCCCCAAATAAGCATTACCAATCTGTGGATCTACTTAACAATTACCGGTGATAATATTGATTAGATACAATATTATTAATAATTAGTAATTGTCGACGGAAAAAATGTAGCAGTAAGCATTTAATAAATATATTATAGTGATAATGATCACGAATAGAAAAATTTCAAAGACATTGATATCGGTGCACAAAACTCTGATGAGTATTGAGTACCTATATTATCATAACAATATGTTGGTGTTTCTTGTGAAGATGGTAGTGATGATGATCATGATTACTGTAAGTGGTACGATGGAATATGCTTGCAGTTCTTTAAACAACGCCGGAATCCCCAAACACGTATATATAAGGTCAGGAGTTCTGTTCACTACTTTTGGAGACAGTACGCCACAGTTAGATACGAATTTTGTATGAAGCTCTTTCGCGAGACTTCCGAAATAGTAGTACGAAAATATTGCTTTTTAGTATACATAATATTTATTCTGAGAAGTTACTCATATTTAAGAGTACTGTTCATTTATGCAATAAAAAAAATCAGTCTAGCCTATTATCGTAACGATTTGCCATACACACGACGGTGACAGACACTATAGCAACAAGCCGATCTTCGGCTTTGCAGAAAAGCTGATTTTAGTAGATTGAATTGATATTCAAATTATTTTGAAATCAGCTGTGAAGTGACTTTCTGATTGTCGAAGCGAGTGCAATATAGTTTTAGTTTTTCGAATTTCACATTTTTTTTAGTTTATTAGTTTTTACAAAAGCAGCTAATCACGTACCCAACATTTCTGTTATTGATTTTGCAAAAAGTTTTAAAGAGTTAAAATTTATTTATTTATTTCTGTAGACAGTAAACCGAGATATTAGCATGAAAAAAAGTTCATGCTAATATCTCGGAAATGGCTATATTATAAAATATGTCGCCATGCTTTTTAAAGGCATAAATCTGATGTTATACTGAGTTGCATAGGCTTAGTGCCTTCTACACTTATTAATAAAAATAGAGTTCAGTTATGTTCTAAGCAATCTAATATGCGGGCAACGGCTAGTATTATTTATGTAAGTAATCATACTAATAATAATAATTTGTAAACCATTAGCTTAATATATAAATAATAATAGGCTTCTTACCAGCATCGAATAAGGCTTGATAAGTTTGTTCGAGCAATTTTCGAGACATAGGATCCATCAAATCACAAAGGCGGTAATGCACTTTGAAGAACTGAGCATCGAAGTATACAATGTCAGGAATTTTTCCAATTAAATAGTCCGAAACTTCAGGCACATTTGTATAATTCCAACGACCACTTTTTTCAATTGGGTTAATCTATAAAAGAAAAAATATATTTTTTTTTAATCACAAAACTATACTGGCTGATTTTCAGTTCCATTAATTTTTTAGTGAAACGTAATTTTCACATTACAATTCTTTCAAAAAGTCACCCTATTGGCTCCTGTTAACTCATACCTATAACATAGCGAGTGGTTGGAGCAATCAACAGCACTTGGCACACTTCGCGGCGCCCTGTTACCCGAGCAGTAGGGTGACCTAAATTCACTTTTTACATATGCTTTTGTATAGTATTGATTCTATTTTTAATGCAAAACATGTTTCTCTCGAAACGGAATAAAAAATCACCCAGTACGTCGACTTGACGCTACATAGCACATATATAGATCATGCATTCGATAGCTGTACCGTAACATATTACCGTAACTTTCACGAATGTAAGTAGCAGGTGACCGCCACACTATTTTTCAGTGGCAATAAATGTGATATTCCAAAGCCTATAAATAGATTTTTTTGCAGCCATTAATTTATCAACCCAATGTGTTAGAGCTGCTTACATCGTATAACGGTCGCCAACTCAAAAATTAAGTTGTCAACTTATACATTTCTGTGCCAAACTGAAAAATTTTCGCCACAACATATTCATTCGCTGCCAAATTCAGTAATACAATATGCTTTTGTGCAGTCGCCAACTTATTTTATGTTCGCATGATTTATTAAAACCCTTTTATTATTACCAATATTAACTTTTCCGCAAACTATCTCCTGATTCCTGATAGCACATACCTAGTGGTAAGCTTATTATTTTAAATTATATAAAAATTCACAGATTTCGTGCCTCACACGACTATCGAGTACATTGGAAATGAATATACGAAAATCGAAAAATATTGTCTAAAAAATTAAACTACAACGTTGAATGATAATTATTTTATTCTTAGACTAGCTTTTGTACGCGTAGAAGTTGAGGTGACTAATTTCCTATTATTTTTAGAAAGAGACATTAATTATTCTAAAAATAAATTAAATGGTAAATGGTTTATGATTATTTTATTATTAGAGGATATTATGCTATTGAAGGACCACTTTATATACAACATTAACTGTATTGCCGTGCAGAGCAAGCAAGGATCACCAGACTGCTAGCCGAACTTACTCTGGAACACGCAGCATAGAAATGTCCGTGTGAGAAACACTTCTCTCTTATGTCTGTATCAGCCACTTTCAATGGCTGCCCCTGAGCTTCATTGATGGCGAAGCATACTTTTAGGGGAAACTGCAGTCTTTATAGTACAAATGGATACTCTCATCAATGGTATTCTAGGTATGAATACAGTTTGCCCTTGAGCACATCGAGTGGATACAGTAGCCTCGACAATGTTGCGATGGAGAACTTTTATCTGGAGTCTGGTGCTATTGCACAATTTTGAAGGCTTAATATTTCTTAATAACATAACTGGTGCTTCAATATTCGAACCGAGATTATCTGGTGGAAGACCTGACATTGACTTATATTGTACTTCGTATGCTTCAAATGGCTTGAGTAATAGTTAATTTATTGTGGCTGCGTTTTCATTTTGGGAGTCAAAATGGCACGCTCACGATATAACCTTCATATTATGTGCTTTGTCATGAGATTTGTGATATCAGGGTAAACTGAGTAAGTGAGTTCTGTGAGTGATGTCACCACTGTTGCCAAAGCGGAATAATAAATTTAACATAAACCAACAATTCATAAAACTTTTCAGCAGACTGTTCACCTCTGAAAATATGGACTCATGTTTTTGTTAAAGCGAGCTTTTGTGTGTGACTCCACATGTATGATGACTTTAAACACGAATTTACTTCATCCGCTCGGGTACTACGGGTATCAAAATAAAGAGCTTGAAGAGAATATTCCAAAAATATACAACAATTCTAGTAAAATAGTCAAGCATGAGTCTGACTCTGAAAAAAATACTTTCATACCTGTTCCTGGTGGTACGAGATTTCGATTATATATAAACAAGATTGTCTCGTTTAAAGTATAAGATATTTTTTTTTTTCAAAAAGGTTAGGCTACAGGGCAAACCCTTAATCCGATTGTCATTGTTTTAGGCTCAAATTGTAGCTGACTAGATTTTCCAGAGGTTTTTTCTTAAATTTTTGATATCGTTCTTCGTTTCCAAAATATCGAGTACCAAAATAAAAAAATCGTTTCTTTTTTCACTATTTTGCCCATAACTTTTTCGTTTTTGACTATCTCGAATAATTATTTTTGCACTTTATAGCTCTCGTAAATACGCGTCTTTTGAGTATTTTTTGAATATCATATCTTCAAAACTCTCCGAGAGATAAGGGGATCGCACTTCGTGAAATCGGGGCCTATACTGGAGCGAACGAAAAGACATTTCCAATGTCAAAACTTATAAATAATAATGACGTGTACAATTAATGGTTTAAATGTGTAATATGAGCTAATAACTATTATTAGGCTAGGAGGTGAAATGGTTTAAAAAATAGTATCCTAATTAAGCATATTATATTGATGTGCAATTACTAATTGTATGTTTTTTAAGTGTTTTACTGGTTGAATAGTTTGTATAGTCCAGTCTCCACATATTATAATCAATAAAAAAATATATATTCTTTTAGTATAAGTTGTTCAAATTTTCCTAGAAACTATGAGGATCACTATTTGAAGTTCTGTGGACACAAATAATAAGAATCTTGTGAAATCCTAAACTGTCGTAAGAGTTTTCTCTAGTTTAGTTCTTACTTATTAATATTATTGTTGTGAGTTTTATTACCTATCTGTGTGTGTGCATATAAAGAGATATCTATTTATCTAACCGAGCGAAGGGACTCGCTTTTTCCAGGAAGGCCGAGCTGTAAGCTTATTATTTAAGGTTATATAAAATACTTATTTTATACTTTAAACGAGACAATCTTGTTTAATATATGTAATCGTAATCTCGAAAACGGCTGAAAGTACTACCATGAAATTGAGTATGTAGGGAGTTTTGGGGGAGAAGAGAGGAGAAGATCCTTGGAAAACAAAGCATTTTTAAGCTGCATATGTATTTTCTTTCGTCGTGCAGCAATATATCAATAATTTCGACTCTAATAAGTATATATTTATATACTTATATCTAATACGAGTAAGTATATATTATACTTATGTATAATTTGTATTAAATTTGGAATGTGGTGGGTTCAAATCCCGATCAGATAAATATTTTTGTAATTCTTATTACTTATTTATTTTATAATTATTTTTATTATTTTATCGTTCTACTAAAACTCCGAGCAAATCTCGGTCTCCTAGGTACTTATGATTATTTGTTAAATATTTGCTTAAGAGACGAAATCATTTTAAAAATAATATCTTAATCATATTATGAAATGATGCTCAAAGTGTAATGTTTAATTTGTAGGTATAAATAAAATATACTTGGTGATCGTCAACTCTTTTGGATTAACGCCGTTGTCGGCATTTCTAGCGAGAGACGGCCATTGAGACACATGGATAAGATAATTTAAGGCGCGCCTCCTGTACGTGTTTTTTTTCGAAACATTACACAAAACATCGAAACATTGGGGCGTGGCTATACACATTTGTGTAGAAATACACAATGTTTTTGTCTTCCGAGACGGACATGACGGGAATGTTTTCATCCCCGTCATTTTCAATAGGAATGTTTAAACGTGAAATAGTAAAATGGCTACATGATTCATTTGATTTCATCATATTAGAAAACATCAATTGTTACTGTTTTCAATAGAAATGCGTAAAATGGCGCACATAACATGAGTTGAAAAAAAAATTAAACAACTAAAGTGGCCTTTTTAGACCCCCTATGTTTTCTTCTAGATTCTACATCTACAATCGCTAAAACTGCTAGTGCTTACGTCTTCCTCATCGGAACTCATGATCTTGTCTACACAAAATATTTTGTTTCATTTAAAAACATTTTCTATAGCTGGAGACAGCTTGTGTATGAAAACAAATGTTTTTATTTCATGTTTTCTGTTTAATGTTTCGAAAAAACATGAGCAAAAAAGCCTTAAGGAGAATAAATCCTGTACATTATTGATTGTAGTTTGAATAACTGGACATAAATACCGATTGTAGAGAGAGAGAGAGGACTTTACACTAGGAACTGTAATTTTGCTGCTTACCTTATTATATAAAATATCAGACAATTCTTTCACATTGTGGGAATTAGGATAGAGACCTGCCATTCCAGAAATGACAATTTTCTCTCCGGGAATAATTGGTCCATCGCTGGTATCAGACTGCTTCGCCATCGGTGACATTTTGATTTTCCTGTAATGTTTATTTAAATTTTAAATGATCTTCCATCTATCGTATGGAGCAATAATACTACCTAATTATACCTATTAAAAACAAGTTATTGGACTCGCGACATACGTTAAAAAATATATATAATTTAACAATTAACATTAACTGCCTAACCTACCTATTAATGTGATATCCCCAAAATAGTTTAGGGATCCCTGATTTAAATGATCTTCCATCTATCGTATGGAGCAATAATACTACCTAATTATACCTATTAAAAACAAGTTATTGGACTCGCGACATACGTTAAAAAATATCTATAATTTAACAATTAACATTAACTGCCTAACCTACCTATTAATGTGATATCCCCAAAATAGTTTAGGGATCCCTGATTTAAATGATCTTCCATCTATCGTATGGAGCAATAATACTGCCTAATTATACCTATTACAAACAACTTATTGGACTCGCGACAGACGATAAAAATTATCTATAATTTAACAATTAACATTAACTGCCTAACCTACCTATTAATGTGATAATAATATTTTTAGGGTATCGTAGTAGCTACAGGGAACCTTTATAGTTTCACTCTGTTCGTCCGTCCGTCCGTCTGTCCTCCTACAAAAGCTTCGGTAATTATGAATACAAATACTCGAAATCTTGTATGGATGAAGATTGCATACAGACTTCATTTTTGCATTCATAAAATAATTACAATTTTGTGTTTTAGGTATGATTCCCCATACAGTGGGGATATTTTTTTTGCATTTTACCCCATCGTGTGTGGTATCATTGAATAGATATTTTTTAAAATATAAAGATGAAGTTTCGTACATGACTTTATTTTAATGTAAATCATTTTTGAGAAACCATCCTCCAATGTGGTTTACAAGTTCCCCACCCCCTGCCATTTCTAAGGGGACAGGGTAGAAACTTGTTACTCTCAATTCTCTGTAATTGGATTATAAAGGACACTGGCGAATCCTGCCTGATTTTCCATCAAGAGCGGCCAAGTTTCTGACATATATGGTTTTATAGTAGGTACTTAAAAAGTTATTACATAATAAAAATATGCTATGGTTATCATGCTGGAAATTGTCAATTTGAGGCGTAAAAGCTCCATTTAGTGGCCCGGTAGATAGATTTTAATTGTAATTGGAGTTTAAAGTTATTTTCTTTTTCTATAGCTCAGCAATTTCGTACTATTTTTATGAAAGAAATGTTACTTGGGGTGTGAAATAGAGATAGGTAGAACGTAGTTAATATGTTATTTGGAGATACCAGGGTAAAGACGAATCACTTGAACTGAGATATAATTGAGATTCTTTTTTCATGGATAAAACAATAAAACAAACTTATAACACACTGAAAATGGTTTCAATCATAAAGGTCTTAATTTTGTTGTTCAAAGAGAACTACAATTAGCTCTACGTCTACATACAATTTTAACAAAAAATATATTTTTGGTTTTTTCTTTAGCTATTAACTTACAATTAAACAAAAAAAATGATAACTATTCCTCTACTTGATAAAAAAATATATTATAGAACTCACTTTTGTTGACATTGTCAACCAACTCAAGTTGGTTGGTACCGACTTAAAATAATAACGTCTAGAAGCCGAGTACGCGCATGAAAAGTGAAGCAAATCATACTGAGCCATATCAGAGCCCAGTTTGTTCGATCGCCCGTCAGTCGTCAAGGTCAAGCGCTAGTGCATACATCTCCGAAAATTAAAAACATTATGACGGTTTGTGTTAATAAAAAAGCTTCGGACATAACATATCACATGTAAGTACCTAGGTACTACAATTTAACTTGTATTAAGGCGTAGTGCATAGTAAAAATAGGCTTCATAAAACAGTTTTTGAGACGAATGAATACATTTAAGTACAGCTAAAAAATATATTATATATTAATCTTGATCATATTTGTAAGAGGACCTTTAGACCCATAGGTCGGTAATGCTTATTTGGGGAAAAACCATGACCTCTCAGAAAACAGGCATAAAATAACACTTGAGTTTGTTTTGCCGAGAGAGTGAGAATACGGGGACTTTTTGTATTAATAACTTTATTAAAAAGTGTTAATAATAGTATAATAAATATAAGTAATTAAAAACCGGCCAAGTGCAAGTTAGACTCACCCACTCAGGGTTCCGTAACATTATCCCAATATTTTACATGTTTACTTATTATTTAGTTAGGTACAAGGTTTTCCAAGTAAGCGCATTTTATAGTTTAAGTAGATACTTAAATTAGATTATAAAATGCGCGTTTGTTATTAGTCAAGGAGTTATAGATAATATACTAAATAAACTCCTGAAGTTATAAAGTTAGATAAGCCGTTATAGATTTCCTTTAAAGTTTATCATGTTATTATTAAACATGGACTACCATCATGATTTTTTTCAGATTTTTCGAGCTAGCCGTTAAGCTTTTGAAGAGGAAGGGGGACGCACTATTTTAAGAAAAAAAATTCGCTTTAGAGATAAATACATAAAGCTAAAACAGAGAGGAGTTGTTGTAATGAACTTTTAGTATGACACTAAGCGTGATAATTTGCAGGGTGAGGTTATGTGGTGTCAGACTCCGCCCACTTCGGTTATTATCGACCTTACTACGCAGTTTTTTTATCTCACACTAGATGGCAATAATAAAGCGTGACATTTTGCGGGGTGAGAGGTGGTTAGACTCCGCCAGCTTCTCTTGTTATCGACCTTACTACGTAGTTTTGCTATCTCACACTAGATGGTACTAAACGCAAGATTACATATCGGTCGACAGGTGCGTAGCTATGAAGAATTTTTAAACCAGAAAGTATTTTTTATTTATTTTATAAGCCATCTCGTTATTCAGTTATTAAAACAGTATTGATCTTCTTCGTCATTTACCACATTTTTTTTATTCTAACACTTTATTAATACATAATCATATGAGGCATATTACATCTCGACTGTGATTTTTGCGTAAAATGGCCAATTATGGCGTTCTTGATATCAGAAATAAAGATACATTAACAATTTTGACATATTGAATATTGCAGAATAACTATTGGCCTAGTTTTTAGCGGCCTCTCTTTTTGTAAATTTTGATTTACTTTTTAATTAAACCCAAAATTGCAGAGAAAGATTTTCATAAAATGCGTGAAGGCTCTTTTTTGAGCTCCTGGATTGAACTACTGTTCTAAGCAAATGAAATAATATAATGAGAATGTTATCTATTGTTATATAGTCATATAGTACGTAGTGTCCTTAGAATTTTGAAATATTTTTGATTTAATATAGAACAAAATCATAATCTAAGCAAAAAACGCTTTAAGTTAAGTAATCTACGATAATATTATTAAGCAAAATTTATACCAGAACAATTGTTACTTCATAAGGAATAAAGATTTTATAATTTTAAAGCATGGATTTATTAACCTATTTCAATAAAAACGATAAATACAACTCCAAAATTACTACAAAATGCGAAATGTCGGGAGCACTTCAAATAGGAGCGCATCTCGCAGAGTGCAGAGTGCAGTAATAGGGTTCTTAATAATATTTTAATAAGAGAACACAAAAACAGTGGCAGATTTACGCAATTGCCGCTCATAAACTATTAAATATTTGACGCTTTTTCATGTATGACCACGCATAATTTTTTACAGTGTAGTCCGATTTTGATAATTATATGTTTGGTTTACTTCTAAACTATGCAATAGGTTTACTTCTAAGTTGGTCCCATTGTCACCAAATGTTAGACTTGATGATGGATTCCATGAGAAATCGAGTGAACTCCTCGAAATTTATATAGACACTATATTGATTTCGAATGTTTTCGAAGTGACCTAGTCATATGCTAGCAAAAATTAAGGTTTTGTGCCAAGGTATTCTTTGGATCTAAAACCCACTGAACAGAACTCCGGAGTATTTAAAGATACATATCTGGGGATTTTAGCGTTGTTTAAAGAACAACAAGCATTTACTACTATGCCAATTACAGTAATCGTCATCGTTACATTCTAGCTACACTATCAAATAGTGCAATAATGCTAAAAAGGTATTCCAAAACACCTGAAGACAACCACTATCGCTGATTTACATAAAAATTCATAGGAATACCAAATAAAAGAGAAATCACAAAGAAGCATTTAAAAATATACAGCCGAACGTATAATCGCCTCCTTTTTTTGGAAGCCGGTAAAAAACTAGTCAATGTCAGTTTCGAGTACCAGCGCATAACGGGAGTTTACTTTATAATATATTAATTAAATATCTGTCTATCTGTCCATCCGTCCATCGGTCAGTCTGTCCATTTATCCGGCCGTCCGGCCATCCGTTCGATCATCCGTCGGTCCATCTGTTCGGTCATCCGTCCGACCTTCCGTCGATCCGTTTTTCCGACCTTTCCTTGGTCCTTCCGTCCGTCCGTCGGTCCATCCATCCATTCATTGATCGACTCATCCATCCATCCTCACAAACTTTCACATTTATAAAAGTCAGTATCATGTAGAGTTCATATACAATTTGGGAATGCAATTACATACTTGGTTAAAATTAAGTACATAATATATTTATTATGTAAGTAACGATGTTATTTTTGTTGATAAATCAAAGAAATGATAGTTCAATAAATTACTTTCCACTTACGAAACAATATGGATTTCCTTAAAAAAATAGGCAAAATCGTAATACGCCTGCTTTTGTCGTTTTTTATACTCGACGATAGATGGCGTTCAATAAGTGATGAAAAACTACATATTACTTTATGACTGAAAAGTCTTTAGGAAATACTGTAAAAAAACTTTAGTACGTATGATGATTGAAATAGAATATATTTTTAATCCCCGTGTTCAATGTTTCGCTACCGCCATCGATTGGCCAGTAGAATCATTTCTAATATAACCGATGCTAAGAGAAACTTTTCTAGAACAATTATAATTTTAGTTTTTTATTACTTACACATGAAATGTAATGCCCCCATAGCACCAGAACGCCTATTACCGCATTATTTTATTAGCACTTTGTCGACGTTTTACACATATCCGTGGAAAGTTTCAGCTTTCTAGCACTTACCTTTTTAAGGATAAGTCGAAGACGACGGACGGACATGACGAAACCATAAGGGCTCCCACATACGAGAGGCCGATCGTTTAAGTCTTGTTTAAGACATAACTGACTTATTAACACTTTTTAATAAAGGTCTAGTGTTATTAATTTATGCCCGTTTTCTGAGAGGCCATGGTTTTTCCCCAAATAAGCATTACCGAACTATGGGCCTATTAAACAATTACCAGTGATGATAATGGTTTGATACCATAATATCATTAAATAATAATTATTATTATCTATTGTAGTAGTCGGCGGAAAAAATTTAGCAGTAAGCATTAAATATAATATAATATAGAAATGAGTATCTATGAAGACTCGGGAGTTCTCTTCAGTACTTTTGGATCCAGGGTACACCTTAGTACAAAATCTAACATTTTTGTGGCATATGCTTCGCATCTTTTACAAAAAGTCGAAATAACTATAAAGTGTCCATATAGATTTCGAGGAGTTCGATTCCTCATGGATCCCCCTTTTTACTTTGGTTAGAAGAGGACCAATTTGGGACTATACCATAATATATATTTATTAGGGAATATAAAATTATAATATGGAATTTTGAAAATCGGTCCACAGACGGCGGAGTATCTACTCGTTGAACATACAAATAGAAAAAAATATACAGCTGAACGTAAAAAAATATACGCATCCTTTTTTGGAAGTCGGTTTAAAAAATAGTATCATCTCAATTATTTACTCATATGCTTCATTATTTTTTTTGAAAATTACAACATAAAATAAATAATCGGAGTAAATTACTTTGGGTAATATTTAATTGTCATTATGTACTAAATTTGCATGCGTAAAAATCATTTCAAAGCTCTAAGAAAAGTTGATAAGTACATTTTTTGGCGCCCTGCACCTGAGAATTGGCCCACTCTGCTAACTATCGGCTATGCATACGTTTATTGTAAATACTTATAATGCAATATGACATAAATTTTATTAGTATATTATGGTATTATGGCGGGTCTGGGATCTCAGTGCATGAGGATACCTAAGAGGCACGTCACATCATGTATGGGCCAACTCGATCGGAATGCTTCCATCGGTCTCACAAAAAACCAGCATGAACTGATGTTCGCATTGTTTTGCCAAGTACGTGAGAGTATCTGAGAGACATATGTTTTGGCTTGACCGGAGTAGTAAAACGACCACACAAAAATCCGGCGAATATAACGTTTGTATAGTTCTCCCAAGCTGTGCACTATTTCACCTCATTAATGGTCATAGGTTCCGAGAATTTGGCAACGTCACAACTCTCCTCTGTCATAAAACTATCGCCTACTACCTAATTCTAAAAATGGGTTAGGTCAGAACATTTTTATTTCGTTCAAAACGTCTTTAAATATGAAAAAACAAGGTGATAAATAATTACTTTTAATAGATCAACTTTAAACTATAAGGGTTCCTTTTAGTTACTTCGGAATTCTAAAAATGGGTTAGGTTAGGTTAGAATATTTTTATTACTTCAAAACGTCTTTAAATATCTACTACCTTAATAAGTAGAAGGTGATAAAATAAAATAAATCATTAATTTCAACAGATCAACTTGAAACTTTGAGAGTTCATTTTAGTTACTACGAACCGCATAAAAAGGGTTATGCTAGATTAGAACACTTTTTTACGTTCAAAATGTCTTTAAATATAAAAATCAGAAGGCGTTAAATAATAACTTTTAGTAGATCAAATCATATTAAATAATATGCAAAGCAATTATATGTATATTTTTACTGTGGATACATTTTTGTACGCCAAATAGATTAAATAAGACTGACTGATTTATTATGAGGCTCAGAAAAAGATGATCAATTATTTAAATAGATAATCACTAAATTTTTTGACAATCATTTTTGCAACTAAATAGTCATGAGTCAAAGAGAGGCCTTATTTTTAGTTTGCAACAAATATGTAATTACAATACAATTAACATTGAGTAGTAAAGAAAACTTACTGTTAATGTCCTGTGACAAAACTAAATGTCGAATGTGACTAACGATTTTTGCACAACTTTAAATAGCCTAGGTACCTTAATATTATTTAAATTGATGTATGTTACGTTGTTTTTTATTTCATTTGCATTAACTTCGTAGTTCAAGGCTGTTATATCCTCTTGCATAAGTCGTAATGGTCCCGAATTCCACTGGCGACAATTTATTCTATTTATAAGTTTAACCCGGCGTCAATCACCCTGGGTCATATTAACCCGATGCAATTTTGAATAAACATATTTTATTTTTGCGTCAGTCGTATGGTTTGAATATATGGCTGGCGATATGGTCCACCCGCTTTATTGGTACAATCAGTGCTACGCCGCGTGCGCTGGGAGATACACAAGTGTCAAGCGAAAACGGGTCATCATGACCCATCGTCACGCTGGCATAGTAATTTCGTGCCTTGTGTTTATTTGACTTTTTTGTGTTTTATGTTAATAAACCTTGTTTTAAAGGTTTTTAGTGAAAATGTCGTTGTCAAATGACCCTAGAATTGTGGCGTTGTTAGTAGTCTAGTTCCAACAATTAAGACTCCCGTTCAGATAAATGGCCGTCAACATCCTGACGGCCATTTACCTGAACGCAGGAATGACAGTGAAAATGAAAAAGATGCTAGTGATATGGGGCAGATATAACTAGTTATATTAATGACGATGAATTTCAAAACACATTAAAATTTATATTATTAAATATCAAGAGGAATCTTTTCGAGAATATGAACTGTACGATTACAATGAATTTGCATCATACAGAGCGAAGGTTAAGGCTGTAATTGAGTTGACTCATGACCGGTATCGCGACCGTGTGCAAGCTTATCTAGCCTGTAATCCGAAAGCTTTGCGGGTACATAAAACCTAAGAGAGTAAAATTCAAAGCAGAAAAAGCTAATTAAAGACGGTTGGGTTCTTACTGATTTTGAATGCGCCAAAGAATTTGCAATATTTTTCAGTCAGTATACAGTCTGGAGCCCCCTGTGCTGAGCGTGGCGGCGGCGGGCGCGGGTGCGGGCGGCATGGCGGCGGGCGCGCGCTCGCACAACTAATGCCAAAGCGCTCAGCTGGGCCCGAAGGTATTCCAGCTTTTATTTTTAAGGATTGTGAGGCGGTGTTGTCGGAGCCGATATTGCACTTGTTTAACATTTGCATTGACAGGGCGGAGTATCCCGACCCCTGGGAAATAACTAGGGTAGTACCGGTACCCAAGGGTAAAGGAGGATCTACAGCCATCTATTACAGACCTGTGACGGTGCTATGTTCCCCGGCTAAAATTTTTGAGTCTGCTATTCACAGTAGTTCTATATCCACAAATAAGCGCTCTGCTGTCCAACGCCCAGCTCGGATTTCGTCCTGGGCGGGGGACAACAGGGAACTTAATAGATCTAGTGTCTCAAATTGTACCTATTGGACGTCCTCCAGCGTCCTATTGTACCAATTGAACGCTGGACATCAGGTGGACGTTGCCTATTTCGACTTTCGAATGGCGTTTGAAATGGTAGATAATGACGTACTTTTAGCTAAACTGGCCAGCGTCGGCTGTTCGCCGCACAGATTATCATTTTTGCCAGTTATTTACGTGACTTGGGAGTAAACTTCACGTCTGACATAAGCTTCAGTAAACATATCACTACTGTGTGCAAAAAAACGTATCGTAATTTGGGGTGTTACGCCTGAAAAAACAAGTTCACTAACATCGGGGCAGTAAGAACATTGTGCGAAGCGCTTGTAAAGAGTCACTTGGAATGTAATTCTGTTGTATGGTCGCCACATGAAACTAAATACAAGTTAATGTTAGAGCAAATACAAAATAAATTTGTCAGGTACTTGCACTTGAAGCTGTATGTCGTTCACCCTGGCTATCCTTTGTTGTAGCCGACTCTTTTTGTGCTGTGTGTTCCAGATGACACCATTCCGCTGCTGCTAGTGCCGCGCGCCCGAACCAATTTCATTTATCTGTTGTATTCGGTTACCTGTAATGATAGATATGTGTGTGGTTATAAATAAATAATAACTTTTATTGCATATGTAGTGAAAATTACCAACTAAAATGTATTATTAAAATTTACACCATTTTTAGATGAAGATAAAATAATGCGTGTCGGCCATTTCGACAATTCAAATTTTAATTATAATAAAAATCAACCTTTATTGGTACAGTCCACTCATTATGTTACTAAATTATTATTTGATTATGAGTACAAAAGATTAATGCACGCTGAGCCACAACTGCTTTTGGCTTCATTACGAGAGAATTATTGGCCAATAGGTATTCGTAATTTGGCCAAAACCTGTTTTCATAAATGTATATTAAGTTCTCGTATGACAGGTAAAATTGTGAATCCTTTAATGGGATCTATATTCCAAAATGTTGGATTAGATTAAGCCAGTCCGATTTTGATAGCGAGCCGTCAAGCTCGAGGTTGTAGGTTGTGTAGGATTTGGATTGGATTGGAACAGAAACACTTCTAGATTGCTGTATAACAGACCCACTCGGTCGGTGGTCGATATTAGAATGGCAGTGGCCAGTGGGTGCTTTGTATCCCCACTCCTGGCTTACCACCACCACTACTTACCCGATACCACGCCCCACAAGTGTGCGTGCGATAAGTGTCAATACACTACATCTACATTTTACAAAATTGAAAAGCAAGAATATATTTTATCGAGACTACTATTAATCATATATATTTATGTTTTTGTCATAGAAAAATATACCACAAACTCGTTCGGGCGCCATCTTTTCCCAAAAAGTTTTTTTTTTAATTGCTACAATCTGTCTCCTTTGCATGGGACATTCAGCAGTATTTTGGTAGGTGCTATTATTGGCGCGCTCGGTATGTGACCTGTGTCACATTCTTTTTTTAGACAACTATATTTGCTGTCATTGTAATATTATGTCTTGGGGTATTTTGCGCTTTAGACGACTCGCTTTGTTGTCAGTTTTCATCAATAATTTTACATGGTGTTTGGATGATATTCAATGCGTTCTTTATAGTATTTAGTATGGCGTACAATTTCTTGTTTTACAGTGGGTATGCACAGGTTATGGTGTAACAGTTCATTTGGCACGAACCAGGGAGCGTTGGTTATCATGCGCAGCGCTTTATTTTGAGACTTTTTTATGATTTCTATGTTTGAATGAGATCCAGTGCCCCATAATTCAATTCCATATGTCCATATGAGCTTCAGTATTGCCTTATATAAGAGAATTTTATTCTCAAGGAATAGTTGGGACCTTCGTCCAATGAGCCAGTAGATTTTTCTGGTTTTTAAGTTAAGTTGTTTTCTCTTAGTAAATATATGTTTTTGCCATGTAAGTCTTTTATCTAAATGCAAACCCAGATACTTCACGTTATCTGCTTGAGAAACTCCAATATTGCTTAATGTGACTGGGAGACATAATCCTCTTCTTAAATAAAATGTTATATTGACTGATTTTGTTTCGTTGGCCTTTATGCACCACTTTTTGAGCCAGTGAGATATAACATTTTTGGGTCACTATGCGCAGCTAGTATAGCTGTATCGTCAGCGAAGGTTCCAGTAGTTAAGGATTCGGATGTTGGCAAATTAGCTATGAATAATAGGTAGAGTATTGGACCCAGGACGCTACCCTGTGGAGTTCCTGCATTTATAGAGCAAAGGTCAGACAGTGCTTCTCCATTTTGCACTATGAAGTGGCGCTGTTATAGAAAATATTTTATGATTTTGTACAAGTAATCTGATGCAGTAGCGAATATAATGTAGAGTGTTTTTCAGCTTATAAAGCAATCCCTCATGCCACACACGATCAAAAGCTTGTGATATGTCCAAGAATATAATGGCGCAGGAAGAATTTGCCTCCAGCGATTCCATTATCCTTTTTGTAAGTTTATGCACTTGGTTGATTGTGGAATGTTTACTGCGAAACCCAAATTGATAGTCAGGAATTATTTCTTTTTCTTTGAGTATAGGTTGGATACGCTGCAGTAAAAAGGATTCATATATTTTGGATGGAATAGGTCAGGGCTTCCCTAACTGTGCGTGTTGTGCGGCAATGTCCTAGGGGCGTTGCGAGACGATCGGCAAACTTTGGCTGTCTGTGTAGATGCGACCAAGCTCTATGAGCGCTGCGCGCATTCTGTTGTCGTCGATCGTAGTCGCGTGAGCGCCGAGCGCATGGACCACACCCGCTCGCCGCTCCCCACCCCGTTGACATCCCCTCTCCGGCGTATTCATTGTCGTTGCTCTGTGAGTGATCGTTCACGTTCAGTTCGTGCAATCTCTCTTTTGTTTTGAATGTTAATTTACTGACGCGGAATTTTGATATTGATTATGGATAATTATTTTGAAAGAAATAGAAAACGAAATAAAAATTCAGGAGAGAGCAGTATAAAGAAACTGTAGAAAAACGGAAGAAGTATAGAAAATATAACGACCAATATTTGGATTTTGGGTTTACCTACATTACTAAAGGAAACGTAGAACATCCTTAATGTGTTGTTTGTCATCAAGTGTTGGCAGCCGAAAGTATGCTTCCTAATAAATTAAAACGTCATTTGGAAACAACTCACAGTCATCTACGAGGTAAGCCGAGAGATTTTTTTGTTCGGAAATTGCGAGAATTGAAACATCAGTCAACGGCATTACTTTCAAGGGCGTCAGTTCCTACCAAGGCATTGCTCGCCACCTACAAGGTAGCTTACCGTGTCGCTAAATGTAAGAAACCACACACGTTTGCCGAAGAACTGATTTTACCAGCTGCAGTGGATATGGTACCAGTGATGATTGGAGAATCGGCAGCTAAAGAAACAAAAAACGTACCTTGTTCAAACAATACGATTAGCCGTCGAGTTCATGACATGACAGAATATATTAATGAGCAAATTGTGGAAATACTTTCTACTCTATTTGCTATTCAACTGGATAAGGCGACCGATAGTAATGACGATGCTCAATTGATATGTTACGTGCGGTATATACAAGACAAAAATGTTTGTGATGATATGCTATTTTGCAGAAAAATATGTGAAAGTGGTAAAGCTACAGATTTATTCCAGATCTTAGATTCATACTTGGTCGAAAATAATATCAATTGGGAAAACTGTGTGGGTGTGTGTACGGATGGTGCTCGAGCGATGTCAGGAGAGTATGGAGGAACAAGCTCTCATGAAAACCAAGGCTCCAAATGCAAAACGGACACCAATGTGTGTGATACAATTATCATACACAGAGAATCCTTAGCAGCAAAAAATATGACACCTGAATTAAATTCTGTGATGAACATAATTATCAAGGTAGTGAACTATATTAAAACACGACCTGTGAAAGCAAGATTTTTCCAAAAGCTTTGTGAAGAATTGGGTTCCGCACATACATCTTTAATTTATTATTGTAACTCTCGATGGTTGTCCAGAGGCAATGTACTCGCACGTGTATACGAATTACGAAATGAGATTTACACTTATCTGCAGAGAGAATCAAATAATGATGCGCAAAATTTTATTTACACCGAATTTCTAATAAAATTGGCATATCTCTGCGACATATTTCAAAAATTAAATGATCTTAATAAGTCTATGCAGGGAAATAATACGCACATTCTTCAAGTGGCAGATAAAATTACTGGATTTCAAAAGAAGTTGCTCTTATGGAAGAGAAAATTAGAAGATCAAGTAAACACTGACTGTTTTCCTGCTTTACATGGCATTTTACAAGAAAATTCTATGAAAATCCTTGAACCCTCCATGAAAATAATATTTAAACAGCACTTATCATCATTAAGCAAACATTTTGACAAATATTTTCCCGAAAATTTGGAGCAATATGACTGGGTTAGAAACCCTTTTCAGTCGACCTCATTATCAACACTTTCGACAGTGGAAAAAGAACAACTGATAGAATTGTCTTGTGACTCCAGCCTTAAGCTCCAATATGATAAAGATAAACTGCTTGAATTTTGGATCTCAGTTTCTCATGAATATCGTACCATTAGCACGGCAGCATTGAATTCTGCTGCCATTTGCGACATCGTACTTGTGCGAAACAGGCTTTTCTGCAGTTGCTGTAATTAAGAACAAGTATAGATCGAAAATAAATGTTGAGAAAGAGATGAGAGTAGCAATTTCCATCATAGTGAAAATAAGTTTGGGAAGCCCTGGAATAGGTAACGTAAAGGGTATAGGAAAGAGCTTAGAACAGAGC
Organism: Phengaris alcon alcon; assembly: GCA_037179445.1. Taxonomy (NCBI): domain Eukaryota; kingdom Metazoa; phylum Arthropoda; class Insecta; order Lepidoptera; family Lycaenidae; genus Phengaris; species Phengaris alcon. Next base: position 51,666 of record JAYRCH010000116.1, read on the forward strand.
CAGTGTTGAATTATTTGTATTATGAACAGATACTTTATTAACCTCTGAAACCATTTTCATACTGGTAACACCGCCCTGAGCATCTGTCAGGTCCCAACTAACGTCAATGTCAGTGTAATTTAGAAAATCAATCGCCGGATCGTTTACGAAGACCAGCATAAATAATTTATTTTTTATTTGTAAACAAATTACTGACAAGGTAAGTATTATTTCAAGTTGTTATTATTTTATTTCGTAGTATATATTATATCCCGAGTAATACAAATGAAAATTAATTTTAACTGAAGTAAGTTTTTCGTCCAGAGATGTTTATTTATGCAAGATGGTTTTGGTGCAGATTTGAACTGCACCAAAACGCGTGTTGAACGCGCGTGCGAAGTGCTGGGGCACTTTTGAATAAAATGTTCAAAAGAGCCCCTATTGTAAATACCTTACCAAGTAAATACGCATCCATCATGAGATTTTTAAATTTTTAATACAATAATTTATTTAAATATTATCTTGTGTAGGTGTAAATGACTATGTTCAATATGATGCAAATCACTTAAATATAGTGTTGATTATATTCTGAGTTACGTGGTTTTTATTTTATCCTGGTTGTTCAATACTGCCCCTAGGGGTTTCAAATGCGCCTCGCGGATGGGGCAGATTTGAACAAAATATGGTTTATATGGTATAATAAAAAGGCATGTATTTAAACTTGCGACAAAACAATCAAATTTTGGGTGTGAAAAAACTGAAAATTTAATAATAAATTACCAAGTTGGCGAAAGAATTTAAGGAACAAAAAATTTCAAATCTGGTGACTAATTAATACCAGTTTTTTTTCACTGAATATTCCAAAGTGGCAGACAGATATTATTTTAGCGAACAAATAACTATCTTGGCGACAATTTGAGAGTGCACATTCAATTTAAGAATAGGCACATATATTTTCCCTGATGTAGGTAATTCAAAAAACTTAACAAGCAACAAAACGAGCGCATATAAAAAAACGTATAGGAGCGTACTAATTTCTCATATTAAATTTTTCTTGGTTTCGGAGGGTGTATATATTGTGTATATTCATTTTGAAATTAAAAAATGGCGGATATTTATTTTTAGTAAAATTGATATGGGTGTCGTTTACCAGGTTTTTGGGGGTGCTGAATACGAAAATGACATTCATTTTGAAACTCCAAGATGGCGGACATACTTCATTTAATAAAAATTAATATGGGTGTCCTGTAGTGGTGGTGGTATGTGGTGTAGGTTTCTGGGAGTGCTGATTACAAAAAAGTCATCAATTTTAAATTTCCAAGACAGTTGACATTAAAAAATGGCTATAGGTGTCATTTTTTGGAGTCGCTGATTAAAAAAATTCATTCGTTATGAAATTTCAAAATGGCGAATATTTATTTTTTTGTAAAATTCTTCTATCTCAATAATGGTGTGTCGTAAAAATAATGAAAATTTCCTCCCCCTTAGTAACCTCCTAGTTTCCTCCCCCCTCGCAACCACATATTTTCTTCACGATGGGAGAAAAAGAAATTTGAAAATCCTGAATTTTCCAACATTTCTATAGCTTTATACATCGTTCGTATCTCAGAGTAGAGAATTGCCATATTTTTTTCTATAATCGCTTCTATCTCGAGAACAGGTAATCCTACTGAAAAAATAATGAAAACCTCAGGTATCTTTATTTAAATCCTGAATTTCCAAAAAATTCTATAGCTTACATAGTTGATACATGTTGATACATAATATACTGTGTTAATAATCGTCACTCCTAATCAGTTTCCGCAACAACTTTTAAATTAGTACTCATATAATTTTTACGAAGAATGAAAATTATCCATTTTGGAAATTGAATTTTGAGACAATTTTATAATCAGCACCCCCAGAAATCTAGAAAGTCCTTTTCCAGAATGTACGCCATTTTGGAATTTAAAAGTGGATTTTTATGTAACTTGTTATTAGTAAAGGTTTTCATTAGAATTTGTAGAATTAATGCACACTGTTCTAATCTAATAAGTATTTTAAATATATTAGTAGTATGGTAGATTTTATGTAACTTTAAATCAATATTATATTGTGTTAATTAAACTCTTAGAGATCTTATTTTGTAAAAGTGATCAAAGTCTAGGTAAACTTTGATCAGTTTGCTTTTACCCGACTGGGCTATGTTTTTCTCGCGTATCTTGTATGTTTGTAAATTTATTTATTCCCACGCATCAACGAAATGGCTGAGTCTGGATGGATTTTGACAATTAAGGTATAGTAAGTTTAAATAAAAAATACAAAATGGCGGATTTTGACGCCAAATTGTAAGTAGTTCAAAGAGTTTTGACTAGGATGTGGAAAGTGACGTTGATGTTTTTATATTTCTTCCTTATATTTGTGTTATTTCGTAACCATAGTAGTATTAACCATTGAGGCTGAGAACTCACTTAGCGATTTTCAGTCGCGCCCGCCGCGATTGTGGAACTGCGATTTTATTTCAAAACCCACGAGACCGGTTATTTGCGCGATTGCAGGTCGCCGCTCGATTTTAGCTCGCGGCTAAATCTAAACATAAGAATTTCGCCCGCCAATCGACAGCAGAGCGCGCGGGTGATCGCAGCCCGCGCTTGACTTGCTCGTGAACACTTAAATTGGAGTGAAGAGCAATGGGCTTCCGTATTATTCACTGATGCGTGTAGGACTTGTTTGTACGGTGCTGATGGTCACAGACTAGTCTACCGTTGACGAGGAGAGCGATATGCTCAAAATTGAATTGAGGGCAGGGTTCCATTTGGAGGCGGGTCTTGTATGGTTTGGGGTGGCATATCGATGGATGCTCGAACTGAACTTGTGTTTATTGACGCAGACACACATGGCCGTGGTAACCGTGGCTTAACATCACATCGCTATATAACGGAGATATTGGACCCTCATGTGGTACCTTTTAGCGGATTTATAGGCAAAAACTTCATTCTGATGCAGGATATGCTCGTCCGCACGCAGCGAGACAAGTTGAGAAATACTTTACTCAGGTTGAGATTCGTTCCATGGATTGGCCAGCACGTAGCCCGGACCTCAATCTGATAGAACACTTGTGAGACAACCTAAAAAGAGCTGTATTTACAAGAAATCCAGTCCCAACAACGACTCAGAGTTGGGACAATACTCCACAAGATCTTTTTCGTTTTTCAAGAAAAACACTGATCAGGTCGATGGTCGGTCGGTCGAAACCGACTTGAATCAGTTATTAGGGCAATAGGAAGTAATACACCTTATTGAAAACAAAAAAAAAATCTTTTCTTAGTATTGTAAAATTTTCATAATAAAGCCGTTTTTGTTTTATTCACTGTTTCATTCCAAAAAGCTACAAAAGGAGTAATTTGATTATTTTAGTGAGAAAAGTTAACGTATACACAAATTAATTGATTTTTTTATCAGATTAAGAACCAGTCTTAGCATTATCATTGAAATAAATCAAAATAGTTTTCACTTTCACTAATTATATTTCATTGAAAGATATCTTGCACTATGATGCAGTTTATGTGTCCGCCAGTGTACATATTATATTATCTGAGAGACTATGACACGGTTGTTATGGTAGCAACATAGTTTACAAATGGAAAATGAACAAAGATTACATATTCTAAATACCGCATTTACTACTTTACAATAATTATTATTTACTGTTCTATTTTATGCAGGTTTTAAACGGAAACTCGCTTCTGATGACTGGAACTATTACCGCTGAAAACACAGACGAGAACGAGCTGAAGAATACCGAACCTAATGAAATGAATGTCAGTAAGGAAGGTATTTTTAAGGCTCCCACAAACGAGACGCCGATCGTTTCAGTTAGAACTGACGTCAGTTCGGCCTGAATGGATTCGAGCACATACACGTAAAAAATCGCAACCGACCGAACTGACGTCAGTTCGGCCCTTATATTAATAACGCCTAGACAGTCTTCAAACAAACGCATCGTACAAAGTGAAGCAAGCAACAGACATATGTAGGCGTAAGCATTACATACCGACACGCACATAAACAAAACTTTAATGTTGTGGAGTGTGTGCAGTTTTAAGGGAAAGTTTCCCCGGAAAATGTTGCTCTTAAAATTGCAATTATTGTATTTGTTTTCTTAATATCGTGAGATGTAAAAATATAACTTATATTTCATTTTAAACCATCTCAACGTGATTTGTGAACTTTATTTATATTAAACTGGTATTAAGGAATATATTAAGAATTATTTTTGAATACTGGCAATACTTTAAATTGATAGTTAAAAAAAAAACTTTGGCTTAGTTAGCCATGAAAATTTTGAAATAAATTTCTTATTACTAGTAACACTTTCACAATTCACATTAGGGCAGCAAGATGTCGACATAATATGATTTTATTTTAAAATGTTATAAGTATTTGCATTTTTCGTAAAATTTTGTCCGAAGCATTTTTATTATTTTCCGATGCATCCTAACACCCAACAACGATACAAACCATCATAATGTATGCAGAGTCGGAGATGTATGCACTAGCGCTTGACTACGTTCCTCAACACTTAAGGAACCCTTATAGTTTCACTTTGTCCGTCCGTGTGTCTGTCCGCTCTCCTAGCTTCTGTAATAACTTTATGACAATAGCTTTTGAAGTAATTCAAAGACAACATATTGCGCGTTGATAGTCACGGAACCCTCCTTAGACCTGTCGTGACATGCTCTTGGTTAGGTAAGGCTATTATTTTATCTATGAATTGTATTTTGCTGCAACTGTAGTCACGCTATCGACGAAACCGAATTATTGTGTCGTACATTTTCCAGTAATATGTTACAGAAATCATTTGTCTTTGTTTTATAGTGAATTTTATCAACCATAGTTTGTTCATAACTCTAAAGTTTGAAATACTTCAATGAACCCTAATAAATATTCTTTAGACCACGTTGCTATTTTTAGATTTCCGTACCCAAAGGGTAAAATGGGGACCTTATTACTGAGACTTTGCCGTCCGTCCGTCTGTCACCAGGCTGTATCTTAACCTTTTTATACCGTGATAGCTCGGACAGTTGAAATTTTCACAAATTAATAATGATCATATAATATATTTTCACAAATAATATATTATATATATATATATATATATATATATATATATATATATATATATATATATATATATATATATATATATATATATATATATATATATATATATATATATATATATATATATATATATATTATATTATATTATATTATATATTATATTATATATTATATTATATTATAAATAATATATTATATTATATATTATATAATATATTTTCACAAATTAATAATTAATTTGACGTTGTCATGTCACCCTAAAATAAATTGAACAAAATATTGAAAATAAATCGATAAAACCAATTTACGTGACGCCGAAAGTAAATAAATATACATGTTTAAGTATTTGCAGTAGAACCAAATATAATTTATAGCGCCCCAAGTGGGCCAAACTGTGAGTAGATATCCCAAGCAATTCTCCCATACAACTGACAAGGCCCGCGACGGAGGAAGGAACAAGGCCCGCAACAGAGGAAGGAACGAGGCAACTCCGAGAAGCCGTATGCAAATTTTTTTGCGAAAAGTGAGCCAACTGTCCCACGCTCAAGCCTACATTCCCCCAGAAAATGACCATAATATAGTTCAAGGTTTTTTTTAATATTAGTTAAGCAGTTTTTTAATTTTTTGTCTATAGTTTATTCTATTATATAAGTTATCTTTTATAGTTTATCTTTACCAACCTATGTCAAGCAGCCAGGATGCAGGGACCTCTAATATTTCGACCGTGTCCTTTGGAAATCTGTTGCAATGCTCCCACTGTTCCCGATATTTTAAAAGCCAGCGGGGTTTGAACATCCACGTAGGCAAATGCCACAAACAGCTTCTAACACTCATTCCCCCAATAACCAATTCACTTCCGAACCCAATTTATGAAACAAATTTCTGGCAAGAAATATCCAAATTTAAACGTTTTATACCAGTTCTAAGACAGATCCCTAGGGGTGCCAGAGTGACTGTAGCCCAGAAGCTTGCCGAGACGATACGCCACACAGTGCTGGAGAACTCGAGGCAAGCCTGGGAAAATCTACTCACCTTTCCCTACCGTTTTCTGCATATCACTAGAGATCCGCTCAACAATGCCTCCCTCACTTCAAGAATCAAAAAGAATTGTGTTTCGGAAATTAACCTCAACCCAAATTTTTCTTCACATTCCACGGTCAAACATAACATCGTGAAAACTGTGGAAAATAAAATAAGTGAGGGAGACATTAAGGGTGCAGCGCGGCTCCTGTTTTCCAATGACACGGTCGCCCCCGACTGCCCAGAAACCCTCATCGCCCTCGAAAACAAACATCCATCACAATCCAATCCTTTCACAGTTTCCGATGACGCATTACCACCACTACAAACGTCGACAGACAAAGTACGCGGAGCCATCATGTCCTTTCTTCCGGGTTCAGCTGGCGGCCTCGACGGTCTCACCCCTCAGCATCTGAAGGACCTCACCAGCGGTTGCTGCGGGGAGGCCGGCGAGAAGCTCCTGCATGAACTTACGAATCTGTGCAACCTGATGCTACGTGGAGGGGTCGCATCAGATATCGTAGACATTCTGTATGGAGCTAACCTCTGCGCCTTGAGGAAGAGAGATGGTGGCATTCGTCCGATTGCTGTCGGCTCCACATACCGGCGCCTTACAGCCAAACTAGCTTGCAAATCGGTAACTTCCCTCGCGTCATACTTCCAGCCAAAACAGCTCGGTTTTGCCTGCAAAGGAGGTTGTGAGGCCGCCGTTCACTCTTTCAGGACAGCTATCCACAATCAAGGCGATGATGTGTTTCTGAAGGTCGATATCAAAAACGCTTTCAACTCAGTTGACCGAGGCGCCTTGTTGGCCCAAATTAAATCTAAAGCACCTGCCATTTTACCATTTATGCTCCAGTGTTACAACGACCCAGCCAAACTCATTTACAAAGACCACCTCATCACATCCGAAGTGGGCTGCCAACAGGGCGACCCTCTAGGTCTAGCAATCTTCAGCCTTGCTATACACCCGGTCATCGAGCTTCTAGATTCAAAATTTAATGTTTGGTATTTGGATGATGGGACCCTTGGAAGCGATGCACCCACTGTACTATCAGACTTCCGCACTCTGATCCGCGAGTTCCAAAAAATAGGTCTGCAGCTGAACCTAGGTAAGTGCGAACTTTTTGTGCCAGACAGTTGTGGGGATAGAAACGCGATTATATCCAGCTTTAAAGAAATAGCTCCACAATTGTCTGTCATTGACAAGGATTCGCTCTTCCTTTTGGGCTCACCTATTTTAGACGAATCTCTCCCGGACTTCTTAGATAACAAATTACAAAATTTTAATGAAACTTTAGACCGCCTCCTCCAAATTAACGGTCACATGGCCTTTACCCTAATCCGTTTTTGCATTTTCGTACCTAAATTGACATATGTCTTACGGTGTTGTCAACTGTGGAAGTTCCCTCAACTTCTCAAACAGTTGGATGATACCATAAGACAAATTCGGAGAGCGTTTGTCTTATGGTATCATCCAACTATTTTGAATACAAATTTCGATGACCGCGCATGGACTCAGGCAACGCTTCCAGTTAGGTTCGATGGCCTGGGTGTTCGAAAGCCCTCTGACATATCGCTTCCGGCCTTCTTGTCCTCAGTCCACGCGAACCATAGTCTTATCTCCAAAATACTACATCACCCATCCTACTCCAATACAGTTACCTTTCTGGACGAGGCCAAGGACGCCTGGAGCGTAACTAGTGCTTGTAGCGAATTGCCTGACAATACTTTTTCCCAAAGGCTCTGGGACGAGCCACTCTGCAGACTGGTACGGAATAATCTTCTTAATACGTCCTCCAGTCCTGTGGAGCAGGCTCGCCTCTTAGTTGCGGAGAAGTGAGAGTCGGGCCTTTGGCTACAAGCATTACCGTCACCCAATACGGGCACATTGCTGGATCGAACAGCTTTTCGGTTAGCTACTTCCCTGCGTCTTGGCACCCCCCACGTCGTCCCCCATCGCTGTGTTTGTGGTGCAAATGTGGACAGCCTCGGACACCACGGGCTGTCCTGTCAACGAAGCGCCGGCCGCATCTCCCGACATCACTGTCTGAACGATCTCATCCGTCGGGCTCTTGTCACCGCCGGAGTGCCAGCTGTGCTGGAACCCTCTGGTTTGGCGCGCGACGATGGCAGGAGACCAGACGGTATGACCCTGGTCCCTTGTAGAGTGGGACGGGCTCTTGTATGGGACGCTACTTGCGTCGATACACTTGCTCCGTCCCATGTCCAGGGCACCTCGAGTTCTGCAGGTGCGGCCGCCAATCAGGCGGAAAACCTCAAGCGGCGCAAATATGAGAACCTTAGTGGGGATCTCATATTTGAACCGTTTGGGGTTGAAACCTTAGGTACATGGGGTCTGGGTGCGCACAAACTTTTCGGAGAAATCTCCAAAAAATTCATTGATGCCACCCGAGACCCCAGAGCCGGCACCTACCTGGCCCAGAGAATAAGTATCGCAATCCAGCGAGGAAACTCTTTGAGCCTTCTAGGTACTCTGCCTGGTGGGGATGACCTGGGAGATTTCTTTTTTTTGTAGCATTTTAAGTTTTGGAGTAGTTATTATTTTTTTAGTACTTACTTACTTTTATGGTTAAATTATAGTAAACTAAATTATATAGGTTTTATAATGATCTAAGTATTTCTATTGCCGTTATAACAACAAATACTAAAAACAGAATAAAATAAAAATTTGAGGCTCCCATACAACAAACGTGATTTTTTCCGTTTTGTACGGAACCCGACTCGCACTTGACCGATTTTATTTTACACTTGAATTTTATTACCGTGCAGTCCATCCGTTCAGGTCAGAATTAATGTTGCCAACTTAGTTGTTTTACAAAGTTTTACTACTAAATTTAGTACTTTATTCCGTATTTAGTAGGAATTTAGTTGTTAGTAGTAGTTTTGTAGAAAATAGCCAGACAGTAATCATAATATGCAAAATGGCCTGCTTCTATGTACTATTGAGACACCTTGTCATAATAGCACATAGTAACACGCGTCCGTAAGTCGCTTAAATACGTAATATTTCCTACTATTTTATTTTAATTTATTGGTAAAATTATCATAATTTCAATATGTTAAATTAAACATGTGATTGTTGTGTTTTTTTAGGGATTCCCAAGTTTCGTAGCTTTTTTATAGTTTTCGGTACTCTTTTAGTAGTTTTTAATAGAAAACGACGCGAGTTTAGTAGTTTCGCAAAAACAGAGTTGGAAACACTGTAACGAATCGCTTCAGTCCATCCGGCCGACTGCATCAGTCGGCCTCAAAATTGCACACAGACAATACTATTTTGCATCCGTTCAGGACGAATTGAAGGAAAATCGGACCGTGTATGGGGCTCCCTCCATAAACTACTTAATGCAAAGGATTTTCTATATCTGTAAGTGTTTATGTTCAGATTTTATTATCTTGAACTGTATCTTAAACCTAATAGCGGAGTTTCAATACTTTAAAAATGTAATATATTACGCAAGTTTATTACTACTTTAATACTTGATACTAAAATAAGAGAAACGTCCACATTTTAAATTTATTACGATTAACTTTAATTACTCTAATTTTATGAGAAGATCGGTAGAGACGTAGTGACTTGATAGTAAATTCAAAAGGTCAGGAATACTTAGAAAAAGCCAACTGGCCAAGGCATAAATGCCTCTAAGGTACAACAGGTTCCAATGTATATTTTTTAATGTTAAAATAAAATCTTTTCAGAAATGATTTTATTATGAAAGATAATTGGGTAACTTTCCTAGTCAGCTTTATACAGCTCAATATTTAAGGACAAAAATCATACTTTATCTAAACTAAATTATATTAGAAAGATGGTTACTGACGTAAAAAAACAGCACACCAGTATCGTTGTTCAGGATGGCAATGCTTTTGCTAATGTCAAAATAATAGAATTACATGATAGAACAATGTAAGTATATTACATTTTACTTAGTACATTATAATTTGTAAAAGAAAAACTATAAAAATTGTTTATCCCATTTTTGACATAGTACAACTACCATACAATACGAAAACACACTTTTAAATTATCAAAATCGGGCGTGAGCCCGATTTTTTATTACTATTAACACAGTAAACACATTTACGTAAAATTTACATCAGAATGACATCATGTCATATACGTCATGTCATACGTATATGTCATTATATAAGTCACTTATAGATCATATGTGAGTTATTATTTCATACCTCTTGACGTCAAAGACTCTGACTCGTTTTACGTAAAACTCTGACGTAAATATGACTATATATGAATTTTTTGTCCGTAAATATTACCTTCATGTGATCTCGGATTGACTTCGATGTGACTTAACTGACATCGAGCTGACATAACAATGATGTCATATTTATGTATGCTTTAATAACATATGACCTGCAATTGACGTGACCTTAAATAGACAGAATAGACATACAATAATGTGATACTGTATTCCTACTATCTCTTAATAAGATTATCTCTTGGCTTAAATTTCACAATATTATTGTTTTATCAAATATACAGGTACTCTTCATAATTTCTAAATTAAATTTTTCTAATGATATCTGTCAATGTAATACGTAATGATGTTTTGCAGTTTTTAAAAATTAATTGACCATTTACAACATACATAATAACTTTTGAAAAATAACATTTCTAAAGAAAACCACATTACATATTGAAGTTTCTGCAAAAAGGACAAAGAATCAAACAGTGTTTAATTGATAGTAAGAAACTGTTTATTAATAATCATCAAATTTAACAAAAATACATAATCGCAGAAAACAGTAATTATTAAGCTTTTTTATCATCGTGATCAAATTTTTTTTAAATCTAAGTTGACAAACAATGACGAAAATTTTTTTTATGTACTCAAAAGTACGTATTTCAATCATATGATAAATTTGTTTTAAAATATTTTATAATTCTATTTAGAAATCTTATAATAATAATTTGGTTCATTATGAATTATTTAGTGTCATTAACATTATTAAGATTTAGATGAATAGTTTTAGACTTTTCAAATACATTTAACGTTTTGAAGTTCTGTCGTTTTTTTCTTATTACCATAACTTGTTAAATTATAATTTTTAATATTGCGTAAATTTTTAACAGAGACTTGAATATTTTTATCGTAAAATAGAAGAATACTGTTAATTACAAAAATTATGACAATCTAAAGAGCTAGAATATCTATATGTAAGTAATAAATATGAAGAAGTTGAGTGAAGTAAACTTATTTCTTTTATTATAGATTGGAATTATTATAAAAGAATAACAAAATTTTATATTTTATAAAATGATGTTTTTAATATGATAATTAAAATATTTATTTATGTATTGAAAATGTTCAATACATAAATAAATATTTTAATTATTCAATGATGAGTAATTAATACAAATTTTTTTAGCACATAAATAATTACAATCCTAAAATTTCGAATATCACAACATAGTTAATAGAATTTATTCTACGTATGTAACTTTTTATATTTTATTAATAGTATATTAAAATTTTTGGACTGTAATTATTATTGACTAGGAGAAACATTTTAACATTTATAATATTGCATAAATCATTAGCACTCTCATAAATATTCTTATCGGATGAAAAATATTTACGCCGATCATTGTCATTGCAATGATCACAATCCAAAAAGTGATATTATGAAAAATCAGTCATAAATATATTTTTGTGTACTGAAATAATTTAACTTTTTGGATCGCAATTATTGTTAACTCAAAACGAAATGTTATATTTTATATGCTGTGTGACTGGGCAACACATATATATATATATATATATATATATATATATATATATATATATATATATATATATATATTAATCAATAAATAATAATTTATTCACATTATTTTTTTAATACTCAAATAATTACAATTCCAAAAGTAGAATATCGTAAATAAAACTAGTAAATACAATTTATTCAATCCAAGTAATTTTTTATATTTTATTAACTGAATATTATAATTTTTTGAACTGTAATTACTAATTACTGTTAGCTCGTCTAACCTGCGTCATCGTTCGTTTAATGAATGTATTCTTTATTGTTCAGTTACTGGTGGCTTATTTTTTTTTGTATTTGTGCCGGTTGTTGTTTTGCTCGTTGGTTTCCTAAACGGAACCAATTATTACATGTTTTTGAAAATTCGGCGCTGACAAAAGCTGGAAACTTTTCCAAGATCACCCCTGAAAATAACGTTTTTTAACTAAAAAAATATTTTTCGAAAGAAATAAAACAGGAAACCACAATTTTGAATATTTTCTGTTCCACTTTAATATGACATTTCTTACCTTCGCAAGTTTTTACAACTTTCAGATCCGCGACTTTGTACTTATTCTTTTTGCCTTCCCACGTATTTTCTTGCGCGAATGATTGAGAAAATATAGTGTTCAATACTCGTTCAGTGGGATCCTTACCATTTGCTCCACCAACTTGACCCACGATTTTTATCTGTATTTACATTTACAAATTAATTATTTTACATAAAATAATTTAAATAAACTTTCCAAGTTAAATTTTATTACGTGGAATTAACAACTGTTATAGCCATACCGCCAAGTACCTTTCCAGCGAAAACATTGACTTAGTTTTAGCTTAGACATAGTAGCCGGTATTCGGAACAATATTGTTTGGATAAAAGTTTGAAATACATTTGCATGTGGTTTGGTTATAAATACTTACCGGGCCTTTGCATATTCGGATCGGGATTTATTGTTTGCTGTAAATAATTCGCGAGCGTTAAGAGATTTTCGTCTGTTAGTTCCATGTTTGTTTCGTTTCACGAGGATCAACTAAAATTACACACTCAACTGAAATTACACACCCAGATTTAAAGAAAATACAATTATTAACCACTTGTTATAAACTATTTAAAACATAAAAGCACAACGAACTAATAGACTAGAATTCTTCAGTTTTTAACAATCTTTGCGACAATTCAAATTACTGATTACTCAGCTGCCGGCTACCCTAAAGTTGACAAGTGGAAATGGGCTTCATTTTGAAGTTATAATTTTTTTTTAAATAGATATATGGCATCAGCTTATAACCATTTGCCAGTGTCAAGTTAAATAGGCGGGAAACAGAACTTCCGTTTCAATTTTTAACACCGTATTCCTAAGTCGTCAAGTCTAAAGTCTAGTCAAAGTCCAAATAAATAGTCAGTGCAGTCCATGAGTCATGTCAGTCGATTCAGTAAAGTGGTAGAAGCTTTACTGAAAGTTCCTAGGGAGTTTTGGAGAGAAACTCAAAATAGCACGTTTTTAGAAGTTGTACCACTTGTACCACACCACAAAAATTTTCTATTCATAGATAATCATGGTTTATAACTCCAATATTATATCAAACGTACGTACATTAAAAAAAGGACGTATAACCGATGTAATGGTATGATGATCTTCTTACATTAATTTTACGTAAAAATGGAGATTTTTGTCTTACATAGAAGTACCTATGATGGTATTATCATATTAGTTTTACGTCAGGAACCTGACATGTATCTTATGTAATCATATGACTTAATGATTATATAAATGATACATAAAATTGTGACTCTAATTAGACGTATTTTGATGAAAATATGATATAATATCTACGTAACAGTTAAGTCATACAAAGGGCATCATATAGCAGTCAAGTTTCATGTCAATATGAGGTCATAGTGATGTTATACAACATGACATCAAACGAAAGTCATCAAACATAGTCACAATGTCATACCTACATTGTAATTTGTTGTGACCTGTGGACCTCTGTGTGACCTATACATGACGTCACTTTAAAGTCATGTGTTCACTGGGAAGCTCTTTTCCTTTCAACTCCTTTGAGCACTCTTTGCGATTCCATATTACTTACATTTAAAATGACCAGTTGCATAAATTCAGCCTGCATAACAATGAGAATATAAGTTCCAAATACTAATTAATATTCGTAAATCATAGTTAATAAAACTTCCATTCGTAGAAAATTTAAATCCAAATATAATAAAATTTTATGTAAAAAAAACACTGACATAATAAAGATTACGTGTAATTAAGGTTAAAAGTCTTAATTTAAATAATTGAATAATAAAACAATGAATTCTTTTAGTATAACTAGGTACAAACAACAGACATTTTTCTGTCTTTGAACTGGAATAAATAAATACCTAAAATCTAAATACACCTACAGTTTTTAAGCCAACCTACAGGTATTATCTACTCTTACACCTACAAATTGCATATACTCATCATATATGTGGAGTCACACACAAAAGCTCGCTTTAACAATAAACATAAGTCGAGTCTACGACGTGAGGAGGAGGAGAATAGTAACTCTTGTTTGCTAGCATTCTTTTAGCTCTCTTACAGATATATTATATGTTAAACATTTTATGTGTGTCGGAACCTTATTGTATATTTTTACACACATACAATAAGTACTTTTAAGAAAAACTGATATCTTGGGTTTTTATCAATAATTAATATCTGATGATTCCGATAATATATCGTGGAATACTTATTTATTAATTGCGTAAAAGAATCCCTATTCTTGATGACGAATTTAAATTTTAAAATCTCCAGGATATACTCCATCGTTTTCCATCGCATAATTGTCGCAGCTACAGTACTCACTAGATGTGCTTAATGGGAAACTATTCATACCTAAAATACCATTAATCCCATCAGAGTATCCATTTGTATTTAAAAGACTGCAGAATCCCCTAAAAGTATGCTTCGCCATGACCATCAATAAAACTCAGCGGCAGTCAAAGAAAGTGGCTGGGATATACCTAAGAGAGAACTGTTTCTCACACTGACAGTTCTATGTTGCGTGTTCCAGAGTAAGTTCGGCTAGCATAAGTTCGGCTAGTATTTGTCTGGTGATACTTGCTCCGCATGCCAATACAGTTAATGTTGTATATAAAGAGGTCCTTCAATAGCATAAAACACTCTAATAATAAAATAATCTTAAGCCATTTACCATTTAATTTATTTTAAGCATAATTATTAAAGTATCTTTCTAAAAAAAAAGAAAATTACCTAGTCACTTCAATATCTACGCGTAAGAAGTCACGGCCAAAAGCTAGTCTAAGAATAAAATATTTATTCGTATACAACAGCATACAAACAGCAACAATATTTTTTCGAATTCCGTAGATTCATTTCCAATGTGATCGATAGTAGTGTGAGGCACGAAATCTGTGAATTTTTTTAAAGCGAACTTTTGTATATGACCCCACACACAAAACATTTTTGATGACTTTAAACATGTGCTTACCTCCTTCAAAGATGCGCTTCTTTCCTTCTTTGACTTTACCCCATCCGCTTGTGTGCCCCTGGGCACACAAACAGACACTCTAAAACAATTAAAATAACTTATTGTCAGTTTAGGTTTTTCCTCTTTCTCTCGTTTTTTAATAAATTTGGTTTTAATTAATACGAGTATGTTAACATTGCTACCTACCTCGCAATATTAATATATTCAATTAACGTATTCTACCAAAATTTTAATAGAATAAGAACTAAATTATCAGACCTTTATTTAAACTTGCTTAACTCGATTTATGACATCGTATGTCTTACTGAAACTAATTTAAATAGTAGTATTTTTGATGGTGAGCTTGTGGACGAACGCTATCATTGTTTTCGAAAGGACCGTGAGGAAACCTGCTCGAAGAAACATGATGGTGGAGGCGTGTTGCTGGCTATCTAAAAGAATTTTAATGTAATCAGACAAAATTCATGGAAAGTAGCATGGAGGACAATTGGGTTAGTGTTGTGCCTAATAATCTGTTACTACCAGCGCCGCCAGATTAATATTTAAGTGCCATCTAGCGGCCTCTCGTGGCACCGCTTAGTGCAATATCGATTGCCTGAGCTAGATGCTATATCTACGAGTTGTACCAGGCCAACGCAAGAGGTCGTTAGAACAATATCTAAGAATTGGCGTCGGTGGACGCCATTAAAAGACTTTTACAATAAAATTGTCACAAGCAACAGCTCTTATATTATTTTGGTACAAAATACAAGGAAGCGTGATTTCCACCTACGCACTAACACACTCTTAACACACCTAGGCTTAATATTTGTGTTTGTTATTTACCACCGGATCTTGAAATTAGTAACATATATATGTTTTATTCGCACTGCCAAAATGTAATAATAAATACGTTTCCTGATGATTACTATTTACTGATGTTTTTGACACTTTTTATAAAATACTTTTTGAAATTATTCATAAATATACGCTACTTATACTCGACGCGGCGAACCTTGATCCCTATGACACTGACAGTTAATCTCACCACATAACATTGTAGTGGCGTCACCATTAAATTATTATCATATTGGAGGCGTCTAAAAATGTCATTTATAAATTTTACGTAGCTTTATGCCATTACAATGATATTCCGTTGGAATTTTTAACAGTTCTTAACATTTACAAGAAATTATCTCAATCTGAATTTACGTTTACGTCCTGCAGAACTTACGTCGTGTGACATTTATCTACTAGTGCGGCAAGTATCGATAAAAAAATGACGATAATGGAAACAAGTGCACAATTTTTTTTCCATACTTAAATTTTAGTTCATTTATTATTGAATGGAACAGAGGATTACGATAATACCATACATACATACACACATGATTATATACGCAAGAAAATTAAAAAAATAACTATAGGACAAAACGAAATGAAACAAAAGCTGTTTAACGATTATTTATTTACATATACAGGCTGTAACAAAAGCAAGTGATAATACTTTAGGGTTTGTATGTGTTCCTTATATAGACTTTACTGTGAAAGTAGCAGCGCTGAAAGCGAAAAATTTTTTTTGTGATTTGTATGGGCAAGCGCCCCAGCGACATACATGAGCTTCCCCATACAAATTCTTCCCCATAAAAGTTAAAATAAATACAAATTACCCACCTTTGATTTGCGCCCATATCATCTCAATGGCATTATATTGGCAGTGGTATGGCGGTAACCGAATCACTGTGTGACCTTTGAATTTTGCCATTTCATCCAAAAAATATGTCCGCTTTGTTTGGAGTTTCTGTAGGTTCAATAATCTGACCAACTCCTTTTTTAACAGTTGACTGTCAGCCACCACACAAGGTGAAATACTAGAGTGATTGCAACGCAATGGCGTTGCAATCACTCTAGTATTTCACCTTTTTTACTGTTGCTGGTGGGTGGTTTGTTTACTTGTACGGAATGGTATGGGGCGTTGTCCATCAAAATATGGTGGGGCTCATGCAGATTATTCAAAAGTTTTATGAACCATTGCTTAAAGTTTTCGAAATTCATCTCTTCGTGATAATCTGTTGTTTTAAATGATTTGAAAGCCCACAAGCAATTAGGCACAAAACCTTTGGCTGTACCAGCGTGACAGATAATCAAACGCTGGCCCTTGCCTTCCGGAGCTTTGATACAGGATTTCGCTGTATCGTCACTCCATGTTTTGGAGACTGTATGATTGGCGAAGCCACGTTTCGTCCAGATAGACCACATTGTCCCAATTCTCGATTTTCTTTATTTTCCATAGAAAATCACACCTCATCAATGCTATATCCTTACGCTCCATTAATACTTTTCTTTTGTCACACTTCCCATACCGAAATCCTCATTTTTTATGACTACTCTGAGCGAAGTCATACCGCCATTAAATAAAATGGCTGATTTCAGTGACGTCAATAACTTTTTACATGTTGGCAGTTCACAGTAGAATTGAGACAACTGTAACGGTCAGGAGTCGGATATGGAATGACCTGAAGGGGTCTGGACTGAAGCGTAGTACGATAGGAGAAATGCGGGATCAGCAAAGTCGGAAAGCTAGGGTGAGCATGATAGGGTACAGATGCGGGATATAACACCTCCCCGGGGTAGACTAAACTTCGGGGTCGAAGTTTTTGGGAAACGAAATAAAGGAATTTAAACATGGATTCTAAGGCTGGGAGTAGGAATAGGTTTAGGTTTAGCTTTGTCTTTAGATAGGTCTTGAAGAGGAATGGAAGGAGGAGAGGAGCCAGAAGAAGAAGAAGAAGAAGAAGAAGAAGATTCATCTTGGGTTTCCTGTGTTGGAGATGTATTGACGGAAGGAGGTTGGGAAAATCGTGGAAGGATGTAAGGATGACGACAGTTGTACCCTTTTATTAAAACTAAACATTTAAGAACACAAAATCCAAAAATAATCAAAGAAATAACTACAAGAGTGGAAGAATAATGTGCTTCATATTTAATGAAACTGTGTTGATTAATGATTTTGTCAGTTTCTTTTGTTAATGATTTGAACTTTAATATATTTCCGTTACTAATCGTGTCTAGATCGAAATTTTGTAAATCTATAGTATGAAACTCACTATTCTCTCCATCATTTATCTTAAAATTACAACATGAATCATTTATTATATTGACATTAGAAAATATCTTATTTACTCTAAATTTCACAGCTTGAGATTTAGGTATTAATTTTGTATGTTTAGAATAACCAATTCAATTATTGGGTACATAAACAATTCCTGTACCTATTACATTTAGATCAACATTTGTTTTGTTACGACATTCAATTAACACTTTAGTGTAAATGGATTGTACAAATATCCATTTATTGTTCGAGATAGATTTCCAAATATCGATTTGGCCGTTAACACTTCCGGTTTTGCACTGCACTGGTAGAGCTTTAATGGTATTCACTAGTAATTCACTTTCACAACTCGGATGCTCGCTGGTGGAGAAGATCGTGGTCACGTCGCAGATATAGGTTCGGGCATTCATCGCTTTGCATTCCCGTAGCGAGTCTAAGTTACAATATGCACTTTTGTCATTGGTCATTGCTATATATTTACTACTAGGTACAACATAAGTATAATAACTAGGTTTAGATACATCATGTGGTGTCGGAAGAGCAATATTATGATATAGATTATATTCTTTTAAGGATATAAGAGGAATTCTAAGGATAAACACAACTTTATCGCTAACACTATAACTAAATACACTAGAGACATTAATGAGAGTAAACATTTCATTTAATTCTAGGTTTAAAAGTAATTTCGCATCAACAGGTAAGTGACGAAAGTTATCGACAAGCTCCTGGTATAAATGACTAGGCGGTAATATAGCTGGATGTAGTATATTCTGGCTACTAAACATAATTGCATTAACAATATCCTCTATTCGAAATGATAAAGTTATAATACTTGCTTCTAGACTATTTAATATAGTAATCATATTAGTTTTCATTATTAGGCTTTTAGACATCGTAGATATATTATTTATTTTGTTAGAGAGGTTGTCGATAGCTTCATTAAGGTTGTCTTCATTAACTTTTATTTTTTCTTAAAGTAACGTTAATATTTGTTAAAGTAGTAGTTGTTATGAGAATATTATCTTTGATTAATGAAGCCAACTCTTTTGATTTGATTGTACATTTCGTATAGCTTCATCGTATTTGATGACGTCATTTTCATCAAGAGTACCAAAAATGGTTTTAAAAACAGAGCCTACACCACCAAACCATGCAGATCTACGGAATCTGTGATCAATTAAATGTGATATGGAATTATAATATTCTACCAATTCGTCATTTCTAATGGTAAGTGGTTGTAATACATTATGACATTCTAGGGTATCGTCAAATTCTATTTCTACTTTGTTGCACAAAAATCGTAATGTGCCAAGAATTGAATTTATATTGGTTATATGCGATTGAAAATGCGATATGTCTACCGGAGTGACAACATCTTAATAATCTGAACATATTTTTAACTGTCCTATTGGATGAAAGTAAATTCCCGGACTTGAATTTATTTGTTGAATAGAGTCTTGAGCCGCTAAGGCTGAAATGCTGAAATAGAAAGAAATTTACTTAAAATTATTTTACTTTAAATTTTATTTTATTCTTACTATAAAGATTGAACCGATGCTGGTTTGATTTGATCAACATGATGTTTAACATGTCTACGGTTAATGAGCAGAGAAACAGTATTATAGCCATGAACTTTAACAATTTTGTATGGACCTTTCCATTGAGGGGATAAGGCCTTCCTTAAGCGTAAATGATTTTTTAAATAAACCAAATCTCCAACCTTATAAGACACGGGTCTTGCTTTGTTATAATAATAAGTTTTTGAATTTTGTTTTGACTTAATGATGTTCTCAATCGCTTTCTCCCGAGCATGTTTTAATCGATGTTGTAACATTTTGACATATTCTGGATACGTGGCGTCATTGATGTTTGAATTATAAACTGAATCTGGAAGATATGGCTTATGGCCAAATACGAGTTCGTAAGGTGTGAATTTTGTAGTGGTATGAACAGCCGTATTATAAGATAGCATAGCTGTGTATACATATCGGGACCAATTATCTTGATTTTCATTTACGAAGGATTTGAGATACTCATTGAATGTAGAGTGACTACGCTCAAGTGCTCCTTGAGTTTGAGGATGGTAAGGAGTTGACCAAATTTGTTTTATTTTCAGAAAGTTGCAAGTCTTTTTGAATAAATCAGCAGTAAAATTTGTGCCTTGATCGGTAAGTATCGTTTTTGGAATTCCGAATAGTGAAATAAAATGAAATAAACATTCGCTGGTCTCTTCAGCTGTTATTGTTCTTATGGTATACGCGACTGAATATTTCGTAAGATCGTCCTGTAGAGTCATAATAAATTTGATTTTTGCGGTACCTACTTCCGGTAAGGGTCCCACAATGTCAAGAGATATGCGTTGAAACGGTGCGGTAGAAGTTGTAGTAATTTGCATCGGTGCTCTATTTATTTGTCTGAAAGCTTTGTTTTCTTGACAAAGGGTGCATGATTTAACGTAATGTTCGACGTCAGCTCGCATACGTTTCCAATAATACTTTTCTTTTATTCTGTCATACATTCTGTTTGCTCCTAGATGACCGGAAGTTGGTAGATCATGGTTTTCTTTTAAAATCTTATTTATTTCACTTAACGAAGGATACATGATACTATTATGATAGATGTGAAGTTGAATATTTATGCCATCAAAGAGGTAGGCTAATATATTGATATTTTAACGAAAGAGAATCTGTCAAAATTACTTATGAAGTCAGTTAGAGCGACTTCGTTGTACGTAGGATAGAACATAATTATTTGATCACATGTATACTTCAGAGCTTTATATAAATCTAGGTAAGTACATTCGTCAAAATGATTGACTTCGATATATAAAAAGAGGTGTATTTTATCAAAAAATAGCTCATTACATGTGTACATTTCTCTTTCCATTTCTAAAAACTCTTCGACAACCGGATGTGGACAATTACTTAATAATTCTTGCACGTATGGTACTGATTCATCTAAATCTATTGAAGTTGGTACAATGAATAATCTTTGCGATGCTTTTAGAAGGGTTTCATTATGTTCGTGGATTATGGTATTGTAAGATCTAGTAGGTGATTTTAAGAATTTAGAATAATTTTCATCGACGACAGGTAAGTCAGGCGTAGGAGGTTTATCGATGATCACAGGTAAGTTAGACGTAGGAGATTCCAGTGGTATTGAAGATCCTGGTTCGGGGTAAGTAGATACGTTTTCATCAATGTTATCAGGAATAGGAATATCAACAGGTATAGAAGATTCCGGTTGTGCTGAAGTTCCTGGCTCAGGATGAGTATTTACATTTTTATTATTAGGATCAGTGTCTGAGTTAGGATTTGCATTATTAGAGTGAGTGTAGGGAATAGGATTTTCAGTGTCTGTTACCAGTTCATCAGTCATGGGTAAGTAATCAAGTATGTCATGTTGAAATTCTGGAAAATCAACATTAAAATCGATAGGAGACATAGATACATCAGGTACATCAGCAGGAGATGTTGCATTTGGCGGAGTGGACAATAGTTGAGGGTCATTGCTAGGATTGGTAAGTTCTTCGTTTTCAGGATAAATTGGATTAACAGGGTACCTTGAGAGTGCGTCAGCTGCTGAATTTAATTTACCTTTTCTATAAACAATTTCATATTCAAATTCTTCTAATTTTAATCTCTATCTTTGCAGTTTACTGCTAGGATCTTTATGATTGAATAACTATTTTAATGGTCTATGATCAGTCACTATCTGAAATATACGTCCAAAGAGATAGGGTCTAAATGTTTTGCAGCCAAAAAGAATGGCGAGCAATTCTTTTTCTGTGGTAGTGTAATTACACTCACTTTTATTCAAGGTTCGAGACGCAAAGGCTATTGGTTGGTCCTTACCAATCTGTCCTTGGGACAAGACAGCACCTATTGCATAATTTTACGCATCACAGGTTAGTATAAAAGGTTGTGTGAAATTAGGATAGGCTAGAAGAGGAGCAGTAGTAAGTTTGGATTTCAGTGTCTCAAAGTATAATTGTTGTTGATTCTCCCAATTAAAAGGGACATTCTTTTTTAGTAAGTTTATAAGTGGTTTGGAAATAGTAGAGAATTCAGGGATGAATCGGCGATAATATGAGACTAAGCCTAGGAAGGATTTTATGTCTTTTGGACACTTGGGAACAGGAAAGTTTGTAACAGGTTTGACCTTGTCAGGATTTGGTTTTACTCCCTTTTCAGTTATTATATGTCCTAGGTAGCCTACTTCTCGTCTTAGAAATTCACATTTGTCTGGTTGGAGTTTCAGATTGAATTTACGTATTCTTTGGAATATAGCAGTCAAATTCTCGATGTGTGAGTCAAGGTCATATGAATAGGAAACAATGTCATCAAGAAATACATAGCAGCGAATACCCTGAAGTCCTGATAGAATACTGTTCATAAGCCTTTGGAAAGTAGCAGGCGCGTTTTTCAGCCCGAAAGGCATTCTAAGGAATTGGTAGTGTCCCTCTGGAACGTTGAAAGCGGTCTTTAGTTTATCTGATTCATTTAAAGGGATTTGGTGGAATCCGGAAGCTAAGTCCATTGTGGAAAAATATTTACTATTACCAAGTTGATCTAAAATTTCTGCAATTTGAGAACCGGGTAAGTATCTCCTATTGTTACATCATTTAATTTACGGTAATCAATAACAACTCTCCATTTTTGTTCGTTAGATGCATCTAATTTTTTTGGACCACCATGGTCTTCACCCATATGTGGGTGAAGACCATGGTGAATCGGAGGGTTCAATGATATTCTGTTCTAGCATTTTTTCGATTTGTTTACGAACTTCAGCTTTGTGGACTTCAGGGAATCGGTAAGACTTAGTATGTATTGGTATGGCAGAAGTCGTTTTGATTTCGTGTTTCAGGGCATTAGTATGTGTCAAGTTTTCGTCAGGTAAATGAAAAATGTCAGAGAAAGTAGCACAGAGATTAAAGAGAGCAGATTTTTCTTCGTTATTTAAGTGTGATACTCTAAGTTGATTAAGAACTCGGGTTGTCCGTCTTAAATTATCCGTAGGTTGTGTTCTATCAATTTTATTTACAGAAACAGTGGGATTTTCGTCAAAATCTCTTGTATCAAATGGTGTCAATTTTAATTTTAAATTTGAGTTAATTGTAGCTGATTCTTCGGAAGTATTAACTATTATTATATTAATGCGATTATTTGATTTGACTTTTAGTAAGCAGTTTGCTACTAATAAATTATTTGAAATGTGCTGGTCTAAAATTAATCCTTCTTTGATTTCAGGGCTTATGACGGAACATTCAACGACGGTTTCACTTCTAGCAGGAATAATGTAGGCTGGATCTCGGAAATATAGTGGAAGAGACATTTTTGTGAATAACAATAAATTTTTATTATAATCGATTTTGCAGTTATTAGAATTTAGTATGTCCGACCCTATTATGCCATCGTATGGTAAGTGTATATTTTCAATAACATGGAATTGGTGAGTAATACCGGATTTAGCTAACTTGATTTTAAGATTAAAATGTCCCAGAGTTTGTATGGAATCGACTGAGGAATCTATTCCTTTTAAGTTAATAAATTCTTTAGTGAGTTTAGGGAAATTGGATAGGCATGATTTTTTTATTAGGCTTACAGAGGATCCAGAGTCTACTAATAAGGTAAGTGGGAATTCTGAAACAGGGGAGTCAACCAGGACATATGGTAGGAGTGTTTTTGTAGGATCATTAATTATCTCAAAAATATTTGATTTGGATTCAGAGGATTTAGGATTAATAGATACAGTGGAATTAGGATTTGACACAGTGGATTTTGAACTCGATACAGTGGGTTTTGAACTCGATATAGTGGATTTTGAACTCGATACAGTGGATTTTGAACTCGATACAGTGGATTTTGAGCTCGATACAGTGGATTTATGCAAATTGCCCATGTAGCGGGGTTGCGTAGATTTAGTAATTGCACCACTTGTGCGTTGATTTGGTAAGGTGTCGGTTTTAGATTGAACTTGTCCCGCACGACACCGGGACGAGACTTTAATTAGTTTTTTGGGACGTCGTCGACGATATCATAACCTTCTTCGGCATTAATTTGTTCACGAGGATTTTCGTCGTTAAAAGATGTAAAATTAACTCGTTGGTAATTTGGTCTATTAAAATTTTGATTCCTATTATTATTGTACTCCCGTTTCCTACACTCATCAATCGTGTGACCAACATTCTTACAATAACGGCAAACCGGGGGTGAGTTAGCGCCACTCTGATTTGGAACGCGGTTGCTATTATTATTATTGTAACGCATATTGGGAGTTGGGAAGCGATTATTATAACTATTAGGATTTTGATTTTGAAATCGGCGGTTGGCGTTAAAACTAGGCCTGGAAGAAAGCGATTTAGGTTGGGGATTTTGTTTGTATAAAAATTGCTGAATTTTCTCTTCGGAAATGGCTATATTTATTGCTTCGTTTAATGTTTTAGGTGACTTGCACCTCACTACGTTTGATATACGAGGTACAAGTCCCATTTGAAAGTGATGGAGAGCTAGCTCTTCCATTGCTGCAGTGCGACCTATCATTTCTCTACTTTTGCTACCGTGTGCAATTGAAACTTCTGTCAATAATTGTGACAAACATGTTGCGACTCTTAGGGCATATAGACTAACAGATTCGTTTATTTGCTGTTTGCATTCTTGCAAGTCTGTTAGCAAATGTGCGTAGTGTTTCCGTTCACTAAATTGTATTTTAAGAAAATCTTTTAATTGTGACCAGTTTACAAATTCTTTTATTGAGCAGGTCGTTTGGGCTCTACCCTGTAATTGACATAGGATATATTTAAAAACGATATCTTTTTGTTGTTCGGAAGCTAAATCGTAGGCGTTACTGCAATTAACAAGAAAAGAATTCAACGATTCCCTAGCGCTATCGTAGGGTTTGATGAATTTAAGTAAGGTAGAGAGATCTAACTCCGCTTTTGGTGAAGTAGTGGTCTGCGTTTTCTTTTTGGACCTGGTGAGAGGCCCAGGTTGAGAGGATGGGACTGTTTCGTCCTCGGGTTCATTAATATTTACTTCAAATTTAGGACTAGGCGCTCTAGATTCCGACATTTTAACTTTATACAAAACACTACAAATAATAAAGATACAAAAACACAAAAGAAATTGCAATGACCAAAGTAGAATAAATGAACGACTCACAGGAATGCGGCGATAAGGGCTTGTATAAACATCCGTGCGGCGTGCGGACGGCGTCGGCTGCTGGACTTCGTGGAACTCGGCGCGCTGGACCCGGCGAAATTGATGTACCGAACAGGAACTCGGGAACCGCGGACTCGTTACACTTTCGATTTGTTTAGGATTTAGAATATTGGAATTCGATTTATTTACAGTTCGTGACGCGTACCCGGGATTATCTTTTAAAAATCCCCTTGAGCTGCCACCAATTTGTTATACGGGATTACTATTTTCCCTTTTTAAAAAAAGATTTATTACAATTAACTGAAATAGTACTTCAATAAAACAAAGGAATTAGAATTGAGACAACTGTAACGGTCAGGAGTCGGAGATGGAATGACCTGAAGGGGTCTGGACTGAAGCGTAGGACGATAGGAGAAATGCGGGATCAGCAAAGTCGGAAAGCTAGGGTGAGTATGATAGGGTACAGATGCGGGATATAACAGAACGTAAAGTAGTAACGCGAAGTAATACAACAACAACATAATAGACACTAAAAATGCACATTATAATATTTTTCAAAACATGTTTACCAACGTACCTGAATGCAAGCCACGCCTTTGTCTATAAAAAAATTAAAAATCGACACGACCCGTCTCTAACACGAATTGTCATAGGGATCAAGATTCGCCGCGCCGAGTATAGTAAAAATAAATCATATAAGTGTAGAATTAAAGATTTACTAAACCTACTGGGGTTTAGTAAATCTTTAATTCTATGTAACAAAGAAAAGAATAAGTTTCACAAACTGTTTAAAAAATTGAGGAATCCACTGGATTATGGTTCTTTTTCATTACTACGTAAGAGATGTAAGGTCCTCACATAAGATTGATACAAAAAATATATTATGGCTACAGAAAACTCATTAAAATATGACATTAATTTTTTTTGGAGATATATTTACAATAGAAAAGGACATGCTACTATTCCAAATACAATCAGATCAAACAAAGACTTTTCATCATCATCAGTTGAAAGCATATGTGAACTTTTTTATAAGTATTTTGGACCCGTTTATGAAATCAATTCATACCTGCTTCAAGCAATGATACGGCTTTATCAAATTTGCATAACTTTTCTGTATCAAGTATTTTGTATCTACCGAGGATATTATATTATGTAAAATAAAGAAATTAGATAAAAACAAAGGCGCAGGCCATGATTGCATATCACCTAGTTTTATCAAATGCTGTAGCAAGGAATTATCAACTCCTCTTTCCATTATTTTTAATCGGTCACTAAGTATTGGTATTTTTCCTATGCGATGGAAAACAGCCTATGTCACCCCAATTTACAAAACTGGCGATAAATCTAATTGTGAAAATTACAGACCCATTAGCATTCTATCCTGCTTTGCTAAGTTTTCGAATCAATAGTATATGACCATATTTATAACATTGAGTTATAATGTACTACGTACTAGAGAAGCTATCTCAAACAAAAGATAGGGCGCGCACTTGATGACGGCGGGGTATGCGCGGGACAAGCGGGGGGTGTTATGTAAACATGGCCGCCGCCGCGGTGACGCGTTGCAGTTGAAAAATTATAATTAAATTAAGCGTGTTTTAAAGATATTAAATGAACTTACTGGTGAAAAGTCACTCCTTGACTTTTACTTATGTCTCTGGAGTTGTTTGAACAGTATCTCAATGCACACGAAGGCATAATAAAAAAAACAAAACTTCACTCAAACGTGTCACGTTGCAGCAAGCGCTCGGCACAGACACAGTTGGAGTACGCGCGCTCTAACTTGTATTACAAACAATCTAGTTGAGGCGTCTTCTCTAGTACGTAGTACATTATAACTCAATGATTTATAACCATAATTTCTAATAAGCAACATGGTTTCATTAAAAATAGGTCTACAATAAGTAATCTTCTTGTATATAAAAATTACCTTTCTCAATCTTTCGCATTTGGTGGCTAACGCTATCTACACGGACTTTTCTGAAGCTATTGATAAAGTAAACCATATTTTGCTTTGTCAAAAGCTCTCAATATGCGGTATCAGTGGTAACTTATTACGTTGGGTTAGTTCTTACCTTAATAATAGAAGCCAGTTGGTAGCCCTTAGAGCAGCTATACTATAAGTGTGTTCCGCGGAACCCTAGGGTTCCGCGATACCCCTGTAGGGGTTCCGCAAGAATTTAGAAAAAAGAAATCAAAACATCTCTCTCTGGTCGAACGTTTTGACTCCGCCCGCCGCGCCGCCTCCGTGCGTATACTTGTGAGCGCGCAGTCCCTTTGATAAAAGCCGCCTCTGAATTAGACACTATAGTTGTGAACAAGCAACTTTCGGCTCTAACTTCAAAACATAAAGTCGAGATTGTTTACAACGCATTTTTTGTATTTCTATTTTTATTTCCGCTTTTTGATTATCAAATGCGCCGACTCGAGTATTTTTGAGAATGTTCGAGATCGAGTCTAGGACTAAGTATAAAAGCGGCGATCGCGCGTCGCGCCTCGTCAGTCAGTTGACGATTAGCGTTCGGAGCGATAAGTTCCTACCTACCTACTTACAAGCTGGCTAGCGAATTGCGGAGTTTAAACGTGATATATAACTAGTGTTTATTGTTCTACTGCCTGCTGTATTCTGATTGTATCAGATTTGTACATTTCTTCTTTGGACTAAACTTAGTCTCTTATAAGCAGTAACGATTGTGCATTATTTTGACCCCACCATCCTGACGTGTAACATTATTAATAAAGAAGAATGGAACGTTGGCTTAAAGGAGTTAAACGTGTTGCAACAACATCTTCTAATGACGCTGAATGTTCAAAAGCAGTACGCGCGGAGAATGCAGCAATTACCGATCCAGACGATGATGTCACTACGTCAAGCTCCACGGTTTCAAAGACGAAAAAAAGGAAGTATGATGAATCATATATCAGTTTCGGATTTGTTCATTCCAACGGCTCACCTCTCTGCATACTATGTAGTAAACTGCTTCCTAATAGTTCCATGGCACCTGACAAATTACGCCGACATTTAGAAACTGTACACCCCGAGTCTAAAGACAAGAATTAAAAATTTTTTGTTCGCAGAAAAGAACAGTTATTGGAAAGTTAATGAAATATGATGCATGTAACACAAACTATCAATGAAAAGGCCACGGAGGTATCATATTTAGTTATCTATCGCATTGCACAAGCAGGTGAAGCGCACACTATCCCTGAATATTTTTGCGAAGGAAATATTTGTTTTTTTTCATTTAGGTAAGGTTTTTGTGGGATATCTCTTTATGAATCTTTATGTTTTAGAAAATTTAACTAGATAAAATTTTCCTTAACTTATGCTATGAGCATTTTTATATCAAATTGATAGTTTTAGCGCTGCAGAGTCTTAGAGGGATAATTTATTAAAGTTGTTGATATGATTTTTAATCAACTATATTCCACTCTTAAAGTCCTTTTAGATGATACCCATATCAAGAAGTTTGTAAATAAACGTAAAGACCGCCATTATATGGTGGCGGCCATTTTGAATTCACAATCACATTGAATATTTTAGTAGCAATAAAACCAAAAGTATACTTAACTAAAATCTTATAATAATATTTAAAAAAACTTCTCGACATGGGTATTATTTAAAAGGGCTTAAAAAGTAAAATACAGTTGATTAAAAAACATATTAACAATCTTAATAAATTTTCCCTCTAAGACTCTGCAGCACTAAAACTATCAATTTGAGCTAAAATTCTCATAAAGTAAATTTTAGAAAATTGTATTTAGCTTATATTTGTAGAACATATTTTATCGTAAAGTATGTCTGTAAAGAGATATAGCCTAAATATTAAAAGACATCGCCATTTTTTCAAGATGGCGGATCGAGTGGTAGAAATATGAGGTAGCAAATTTTAAATTCGGAAATAATATATACAAATCTGTTAAAATCACGCTTCATTAAGTGCAAATTACTCATTATTTACCTATTAGTAATCACAGGAGGTTACTATATTTCGGTCTGGCTGAGTTTTGGGTAGGTTTGAGCATGCCAGACCGACGATTTTCAAAAAAGGATTAGGAGACCAACAGATCGACGTATAATGATATATAATAATTACTGAAAATCCTTACACGTTCAGACCGGTCTGGCTGGAAACTGGTCAAGAGTAGGACTGCCAGAGAACTATAAATGTCGTATACAAATTAAAATCTGAGTGACACAGATCTGAAATCAGCATAGCAAAGTGTATAATATCTGTCAAAATAAACCGAAACCGATGGCATTGTTTTATTACCTATTTTTCTCACAATTGGAAAAAAAAGTTCTTGGCTATCCTAATTAAAAAAAATTTTTAGTTTGCCTAAGCGTGGTCTCCGCTGTAACACTCGTCTGCTTCATCGACCGTCTGTCTGTCTGCAGACATGGCCGGCCCATTTCCACTTCAGCGTGCTCATTCTATGAGCGAAGTCGGTGACTTTATTTCTCTAGCAAATAACACCGTTACTAATTTTATTCACCAGAGATACCCTATCGCACGCTGAGCAATCTATAACTTGTGAACCGGTCCTACGGTGACTGTCAACATTTTGGCTCCGTATGTCTTTACCTGTAGAACGCATTGATTAAAGACCATGGTCTTAAAGGATCGTGGAATTTAGATGTCCCGAAGCGAAAGATCGCAGGGAGTTTGTGCGGTGGATAGAGGCCGCGTGGGATCTGTCCCACTGGATAATTATAGGGAAGACATAGGTCCTGCAGTGGACTTGTTCAGGCTGCAACGATGAAGTGATGGATGCCGACGACAAAAATATTACGATTACGAGATAAGAAAACAATATAGATAATTTCAACATCGTTTATTTAACCTCATAAAGAATTCATAAGTTCAAGTCCCATACTGAAAATTACATAATTCAATTAGGAGGTCATTAGTGAATCGCCATTCAATACGTAAGTTTGGCATATGTTTCTTTTTTTGAAATTTTCAATGACATCACTGTCCAAGTGCTGATTTATTATCGATGTACACATCAAATCATGGAGAGCAGAAGACAGTGGTGCATCGAGTTGGTACCACAATATTTTTTTATCTGAATAATATTGTAAAGACGAATCTATGCTACTAGAAGATTGTGGGCGTACAAGTATAATTTGGGAGCGAATATTTTTGAATTCAGGTTTACTATTTAATAAAGATAATAATTTTGTGTAAATGTAATCAATCCACTTCCTAATATATTGAATTGAATGTGGATATTTTCCGCGCATTATATCCATGCAGGCGTTGACTTTTTCCCTCCACTCCATATTTTTATCCAATTGATCAAATACATCAGGGTCTTCATGAATAATAAGCGAATATGCATGTTTTAGAACTGCTATTTGTAAATCTTCTGTAGTCTTATATGCCTTTAAATTATTTTTGAAATGAGCAAGTACTTCAATCGGAGATCCGCCTATACAAAACACTATTCCTGTGAAACCTGCAAGAGCAACACAATGTTTTCTCTAAAGTTGGTCCTATTCGAATATATTTTAAGTCAATGCTAAAACAGTCAGTGTTAAAACGGCCTCTGTGGTTCAGTGGTTAGCGCGTTGGCGCTCAAGCCGAAGGTCGCGGGTCATGGATATTAAAAAACTTAAATATATGTATAGTATAAAATTATTCAATATATTTCCGTGGTCTGATACCTGTAACACAAATTCTTCGAGAACTTACTACGGAGCCAGATTGACTTGGTGTGAAAGCGTCCGTAGATAAAAAAAATCAATAATAATATCAAACTTACATATACATTTTCATACGTTGAAAAACGACTAAAAATTACGTCTTAAAATTAAAATTGTATGGTCATAAGAAATGTAATACTCTATTGTTAAAAAAACAATAGTTATAAGATAAAGTCTACTTAATTAATAATTTACTATCATTAAACTCATACCACGTTTCTCTAGCATAGTCGCCATTTCCAAAGCCACTAAGACTCCACTTTCATACCCAACTAAATAGAAATTATCCTTCAGTACAGCTTTCTTTGACATAATCTGAATATATCTGTTCGCTAGCTCGGAGATAGTTTCATTGGGATGATCTAGTCCTGGTTGCAGTGTCAGAGCTGCGAGCTTCAGTCGCTCACACAATTTAGTAAAAGCAGAAAAATGTCCTTCCACGCCAGGGACAATACATAAAAATGCTTCTTCCTTGTTTATATAATTTTGATACTGGAACCAAATAATATAACGTTTGCATTAAATCCTAATCTAATTCGCTTGTAATTTACAGATTTCGAGTATTTTGTGTAAAGTACATTGTAATTATACTATTTACAATATTTTTGAAGTGAAATAAAATTACTTATTCCATTAGGATAGGTCCTACTAATATTATAAATGTGAATGTGAAACTTTGTGAGGATCGATCGATGGATGGATGTTTGTTACTCTTTCACGCAAAAACTACTGAACGCATTTCGATGAAATTTGGTATGGTTGTAGTGTTGGCTCTGGATAAAAATATAGGCTACTTTATATCCCAAAAAAGTACAGTGCACCTTTGGGATACTGTAGTTACGCGGGCGGAGCCGCGGGCAACAGCTAGTACTAAATAAATGAAACAAAGGTAATATCATTGTATTAGTACCATTAAAATGAATTGAATTTAAAAAATAATTTAATTACATCAATGACAGTGATAAATATAGATATTAAATTTTCACGTAATATATACAAAACATACCACATTAGTAGACAATAATGTGGGCATAAACATTAAATCCGATGTATACAATAACTCATCAGTGTATAGTTTAGGGAAATAGGCATTTACTCCTTGTCTCTCTGTGAAGCCGAACTCCATAATTTTTTTTTCCAGTTCATGAATTCTGAAACAGATAAAAAAGAAAATAATATGATGCCTACGAATATAAAATATAGTGTCATGCCTATGCATATCTCAGACTCCCGGAGATTGATGTGAATTACAACATCAGAAAAGCTTACTTACGATTCAAATGAAAGCTGTTGTATATCTTCTATGCTCAATCGGGCATCATATACATCATCTAAGAACCCTTGTATAGCTAATAGCTTATAGTTATTGATGTTATTTAACACAAATTCAACCGATGCATTTTTAGGCTCGTCTTCTAGGGTTACACCTGGGAAAATATTTATTTTTCGTAACTGTGACTGAGAGTTACCATATTATACAAGATTTCTAACGTAAGTTGTAAAGTAAAGGTTGCAATCACCTGCAAGTGTGAGTATTTGTTCCAACAACGTTTTTCTCTTACTGTTACTTGCTTGAGCCAATATCATCCTCTTTGAAGAGGATAATGCTTTTTCTATTATTTCAATAGCATCATTAATTGACATCATATTCCGGGTAACATTCTCATTGTGCATCTGCAAGAAACCACATTTTTTATGAATAAAAAAAAATAAATCGTCGATTGCATAATATTTGACGTAAATGATGTTAGTTGACGTAAATGTTATTAAGTGACGTAAATGATTTAAACATTGAGAAATCTACTCACCAAATTAATTTCAGACAAATTAATATGGGATATCAATTTATTACTCTCAATTGATTTAAACAGGGTATCCGGTTCTTCTTTAACGCAAGTAACAAGTGTAATATTCCTGAAAGGGTCAAAAACAGAATATAATAATTTGAAATTAACATAATGTAACTTATATTTTTCAATTTATATTAAGTAGAATATATTGTTACGGCGCTACAATTTGTAGAGTGTTTTAGTACGTTATGGCCGCGGCGCGCGGCGCTCAAATGTGTAGAGTGTTCTAGAAGCTTCTAGTATGGAAAGTACTAGAACGTTCTCGAACGTGCACTGTACCATTCTCACCCCGAAAACTCAAAAGTTCTAGATAGTTCTATGTAGAAGGATCTAGAAAGTTCTACACCGCGAACTTTCTGGTAACTATCGTCGGTATATAAAATGGCCGCCGCCGACCGCCGGGAGTTCAGTAGTTATCGTAGTTAACGAGTGTTATTCGAATTAATTTCGATCGATACCTAAAGTGATTAGTGCGATATTCTGTGCGACTCTACTGCTATGAATTACGATTACGACAGCTTACGATTTGGACCTTTTTTACGTGTTGGAAGACCAGACCTGTATTGGTGTGGAAATTCGTAGCGAATAAACTCCCTCAGAAGGAACTGGCATTTTACTTCTGTAACGTAGTTACATTTCCACTTCGTAAAATCAATTATTTCGGCGCTACTTACGTCATCTATGATTTGTATGCTTAATTATTTTAGTCATTCAGAGGCTTTAGCGCCACCTATCGGCGCACGTCCTTACTAAAACGGCGTTAGCCTTGCTAATTATAATATTTGGTTCATAGATAGATTTTACTTCAGTCTTAAATATTTAAAAAATAATAATTTAACCTTGAATACTAAATAAAATACAGTAGAATTGTACTATTTTATTACATTATATATTGATTATTAATATAATATCTTTTCTTTTGATTTGTGGTCTTTTTCTCTTTACGCTTTAGTTTTTTAGTTGTCAAATGTTTAAAAAAAAGAAGACGGTGAAGGGTATATAACGCACTTCGTCGAATGACGTTTCTCTTTTGGAATAAAATTTTCTATAGACTCAAGATGTAGTCGTTCATATTTTTTAATCCCGTTTTTACGATGAGGTTTTTTATATGTGTGTTGTGAAGTTTTATTTGGTAAATCACGCTTGTATTAAAACACATTATTTTTTCATGTAAATTATCACCTTGTAAAATTTGTTGACAAATTTGGTTAGACGAACACGTTGTCTCATTTCTTTCTCATCTTCCGTTTTTGCATTGATATAATATTAGGATGTTTGTATCCATACTTGAATTGTTCTTTATATCATCTTTTATTTGCTTACCCTTTTTTATTTTGTGATGGTCACACAGCCCATGATTTTGATCGTTTGGGGTTAAGATCATGCCGGCTGTAAGACTCCAACTCCACACATTTTATGGATTTTCCAGAGACCTATACACATGTTTCGCATGGACTTATGGCTAGTTTCCACACATCCGGATTTATGAGCGCCACTAGTTATTCAGGACTGAACTGACTGGCTTTGGACCCAGTCTGCACAGCCCCTTGGAGGATCTAAATTGTGGCGAATATACCGGCCTGAACGACACAGAGACAGAGACGCTACTGGAAGTTGGGCTCCTCGCGCCACGTGCTAACTACACTCCCAGCTAAGTGCCCGCGTGGTTAAAGCCCCTCCGATTCCCATAGACACCAAGATGCTAAACCAGATCTTTCGGCCTTCTGCCCACGTCCCCTTTTTTAAGTATATTTGTTACGTTGGTAATTCCTCGTTTCATTTACTCTTACCCGTAACACTCCGAATATCGGACCATAATCCCGTAACAATATAATACATTATAAATATCTACCTTTTTGTATTAAGCTGAATCATATGCTTCGAAAAGAGATTTTTTTTCTTTTTATGACTGCCTATCAAATTCGTAGTATTTTAATAACTTACTTTATATTTGACTTAGAAAGAGCATCTGAAAGACTATTCACACAACTTTTCTTATCTGCTGCTTTTTCGTTTGAAGTGATAATAAACACACTTTCAATGCCACCGCTTTTGCCGCACTCTTGGATAACAACATGTGAATTGATATTTTTCAAAGTAGCTCTTGTGACTTTTACATCAATATGATCATCATTCCAAATCCTAAAATAATAAATAATAAAATCTTGTTAGACATTTTCTTCATGTGACGTTAGTCATAACTAATTCCACATTAAATAGCTTGAAAGGAAACATTATGATTTCATGAATTTCACACTGCGCCGATGACCTTTATACAAATCCAACTTATTTGGAACTTACTTTGACTGAACAATAATACATTTAGATAGATTGCTTAAAAGGAAAACTAATTTCTTAGCACCTCTCTTGACTAATCTTTCTGCAAGTTTGATAGCTAATATTTCATTATCAGATATGAGAAGTTGCCATGAAGAACTGGAACATTTAACTCTGAAA
The DNA here is from genome assembly GCA_037179445.1 of Phengaris alcon alcon. NCBI lineage: Eukaryota > Metazoa > Arthropoda > Insecta > Lepidoptera > Lycaenidae > Phengaris > Phengaris alcon. The sequence continues at coordinate 87,324 of JAYRCH010000116.1, forward strand.
TAAATTCGTAAATATAAATTTCATATTATAAAAACAATGTTTTTGCGTAGTAACGGAAGTAAATAGGGAACTATAAGATAATTTATTGGTATTAATAAATGTAAATAACTAAAAAAACAAAAGATTGTGTACCTGGACAATACAGAGGTTTTAATCTGTTGCAAGTCGAGGAGTACTCGGCCGCGATTGCTGTACGCAGCCTGCACGCGGCACGCGCGCGCAGCCTCCTCAGCTGCGAATGTGACGCGCGACAACGGTCTTACATAGCCACGCTCTATGCCTTCGATCATCAGGCTTCGAATGTACTAGAATGAAACATATAATTACCTTTATTAATTCGCCTAATTTGAATTGGCCAGTAATGTTATTAAGACTTACTAGCGCTTCTTCTTTATACTTTGGCTGGAAGAGTGTAGAAAGATCAATCGGGAGATACCCCCTTTGCCTTGTTAAATAATTCATGCCGTAATTAAAGTCTTCGTGATCATGAATTATTGCTGTATCAACCAATTTTCCGTTAAACCCAAGACACTTAAGGTAGAACTGAAAAAAGTAATTTGGTCAAAATGTTTTCCATGATTGTGACAAGAATAGTGCTTAGTTTTGTTTATTGTACTATTGTTATTACAAGGATTTAAAGATTTAATTATTAAAATCATTTTCAGTGTTTTTATGATCTAAACAGGTTGGGCTGTAGTTCTGAAAAAAAAGGCATAAAACGGTGGAATATAATAATAACAATATAGAAAGTTCAAAATATAGAAATTTGTCTTCATCACTCATATCTCCCTTTAACGGATTGACATTGCTACTTACATTTTTTAGCTGTCCTTTAGAGCAAGACACAATCAGTTGGCAACCATATCCTTCAGTAGCACAAAGAACATTATCTAGAAAACTTAGATTACGAGAATTTCCGATATGGTCCCCTGAAATAGATTTGATATTTAACATCTTGAACATCTTGAAATATAAGAAAAAAATTCATACAAGTTAAAAAAAACACCTTACCTTTTAGTTGAGGAAATATCTTTTGCAAAAATTGTTTCTTAGCATTGCTGCTTACAGTAGTAAATACATTACAACCATGAGCCAAAGCTATATTTATTAGAGCTTGTCCTAAAGCTCCAGCACCTCCTTGGATAAGAATTGGGAATTTTGCAGCAATTTTAACTTTGATGAACTGTAGACGAATTTTTTTTAAGCATCAGTAATATAAAATATCCCAAAATTATTACAATAATTTTAAATACTCATTGTTCTACCAGAATATAGAAAGCCAGTGAATAAGATAGTGGAACTGTCGCTGCATCTTCTAGTGTCCAATGCGAAGGAACAGGTAAAAGAAACTCTGGGTCAGCCTTTATTCGCGATGCTATTGATTCACTATGCACAATACCCATTACTTTGGTGCCACTGTGTATAAATGAAAGTATTTATTTTTCATGAGTATATTCTACGTCCTTAAATCAAGAGTCAATTTTAGTAACAACTCTACACTGCATTTTTAAACTATTATAATATTACCTTTTTGCTATTCCACTAAAGTCAATGACGCTTTTATTCCTCTCATCGTTTTTAATGAACAGAGATCCCAAGAGTTTGTTGACATAAACAATGTTTACACCAGAATAGACAACCTTAAAATAATTTATTTTAATTTAATATAGTGTATTATAAATAAAAATATCATCACTAACCGTATTGAAATCTTAATGACTATATACTTTAATGTCTACACCCAGGTTGTTACTGTCAGTGGCGTTGACCCAACAAATTGATTCAAGGTCCCCAACTTGTCCAATTTTTAGTGTTACGCCAGAATCATGGTCATCTGTTTCTTTAAGTGGCAAATAATAACCTCCTTTATATGTATTCTAAAAAAACAATAGGTTATTAGAAATAGTCAAAACAAGGTTATCTGTTAAAATAATATAAGGTTAGTTGCAAGCAATGTATCCCAATTGCCAAGTCATCCAAAAAGCAAATAAATTTTTCTTACATTTGTTGACTCAGTGACATTGCGGATGTATGAAGGAGTTTTTAGAACAATACTATCATCATTTAGTGAAGGCAAATCGATGAACTTAGGGTTCTCTATTACAACTCCACCGCAACTACAATAAAACATTGGTTATAAAAATTATTTAATAGTATTCATTATTTTATATTTTTTGCAAATATTTATCAATAATATAGCTTTTGACATACATAATTTACACTTACGTGGTACTATTGCTTAGCTGTGATATTTTTGAATTAACCAAAATCCTACCGTCGCTTGAAACCACGCTACTACCTTGTTTGTTAACGTCTATAACCATCTTTCTAATATAATTTAGTTTAGATACAGTATGATATTTTCTCCTTAAAACATTATGCTGTATAATGCCATCTAAGAAGGTCACCCAATTATCTTTCCATTCGATTTGCGCTTCCGTCAGTGATTCATTAGCACTGTGTATACTGCGGAATTCATTTCTGGAAAATTGTGCCGATAATAATTTTAATTTTGTTCTTATCTTTTTCTGACTTGCCTATATTAAATAATAATAATTACGTACTGGTATTGATACTCTTTAGCGAACAGCAATCTATAGATATCATTAGAACTAACACTTCTTTCAGATGGTGGGGTAGCTTGGATCTTTATGTTGGTAGTAATTTCAGGAACAATAGTTCCTCTTATCATAAGCGAATTCTCGTTCAGCACCTGACAGAAAAAATTAAACATGTTAAAATTAAATCCTTGCGATATACCTTATTCGTAAACAATTAAAGTTCCTAGTTATAAGTATGTTTAAAATATTTTACCTCGAACAGGCCCGTGCCTCGGTGTAAAGTTACATGTATATGCAATAGGCGTTGTTTGTGCAGAATAGGTTGGGAATACAAATACACATTCTCAAACTGGACAGACAAAGTTTCCGGTCTTAGGTTTAAGCTGGTAGCCAAGGTTTTCCACACAGAAACGAGAGCCGCAGAAAAAGGATAAAGGTTCTTGCCTAAAAATTAAATTTTTTAACTGTTTTATTTAAAACTCCAATTTCATAGCTTTTGATATTAAAGATAACCCGTAATAGTTTTATAATCGTATGTGTCCTATAGGCTTCCTATCGATGAATTTATCTCTCGTACCTCTAATAACGTGTCCTTTTAAGTAGGTGTGCTCGGCGTCATATGTTGATATAATATCTTTCGATGCTGATGCTATTATCGTGTTGCCTGCCGCTGGCAATGGTAGGCTCCTACATAAACCAATGACAAATACAAAGTTAGTAAAATCTAATAAAAGCTATTACATAATTTAAATCAATACAGATAGCCGGATAGGTAATAAAGTAATTAAAATAATTTTACCATTTTTCTTGGTAAACCCATTCCACTAAATGTGACAACATGGGGGTTGCTGTTGAAACTGGAAAGTCTATTTTTGGATACAGAGTTTGTACTTTCGGATAAAAACCTTCCATATAAAGCCTGTAAAATTGGATTAATTTAGTCATCTACAAAAAAACATATCTCAATTGTCTAAAGTAAATTAGAAGTATGTATAAATCATGCTTTTTAATATAGATATTTAGCTAAATCAGCTTACTTTCCAATGGCTTCTAGTAAGTATACAGAATTATCAGGATGTCCGCGTCGTGTCAAAGTAAGTAGTTTGCAGGATTTCGGTAGAGAACGCTTGAGAATAGCTTGCAACAATCCGTGAGGTGCGACTTCTATCAGCACCGCATCAGCTGAAATCAGATGCGAGGTCTCCTCAAATAGAACCGGACTCTGTAATGATAATAAAAGTCAATTAAGTACATACTTACATACAGTATAAATTAATTTAATAAAAAAGTATTCCCCTTCAACTCAAAGTTGATCTAAATTTGTACAAGTATCTTCGAATATCTAAGCGATAAGTAGAGAGCTGGAAGTTGGAACTATAGTATTTGCAGAAAATATTTTAGAATACGGCCACCTACTTGTATAACTTCAAATTTTGGTAACAGATTTTTTAATTTCATCAATATTGTTAAAGTAGCTGACTAGACAGACGTTATGCAATCTTAACTATTTAACTGGAATAAATAAAATATAATTAACTACCTACATATAATACAACTAAAATTTCTATGCCAACAACTACACCTACACCTACTAATAAAGGAAATAGGGATTAATTACCAGACTACGGCGAAGCCAAAAGGAAGGGCATGCTTTTGGCAGTTTATGTATGTACGTATGTATGTTTGTTCCCTCGTAGCGTCTAAACTACTGGTCCGATTTTAATAAATGAGGTGTCAATAGATTTGTAATGATGCCGCGGGTAACATAGGCTATATAATTTTTTTCAAAATTATGTATTTCGAAAATTAAACCTCAGATTCTAACATCTAAAAAAATTTAACCGAGATAATTATCACATGTTTGGTATCAAAAGAAAGGTCTTGGCAAGCACACTACAAATATTTACATAATTTGTATATATATTATATTATATCATATTGTTTAAGTCAAAATATACGTTTAAAATACAATTCGTACAATATTTGTCCAATTTTCTAACATTACCTATAATAAGACTATAAATATATAATTTATATGTTATGTTCCTTCATAACATTATATTTCATTTTATAAATATATTTTTAGAGGCAATACATAACAAATAAAATAAAAAAACACCTATATTGTCAAGTAGTGAACGAGCTGATGATGATGAATAATAGCTAAGACCACTCTTAATTATGTCAGCTTTCAAACAAAAAAAAAAAGATCAAAATCGGTTAATTGGTTCATCCGATTTTAATAAGAAAATGAAGATGAAATCAATTACTAGCACTTTTATTACTCACTCGTTCGATAGATGACATCTATACGAGTCTTAAATTTTTCTGAATCGCGGTATCGTTGTGTTTAGTAGTTTATGATATATTCCACTACAGTTATTGTATAAGATCGCAATCAACTAGACACCAGACTAGTAATTATAGTCCGACGTAGCTACAGCGGTCTTAACCCGACCCTTAGCGTAGACCCTTTCGAAAAAAAAAATGTATAAGATCATAAGTGATACTCGTATAATTGCATTGGTGAAATGAATGAATGTAGAATGATATCTATTGCGTTTATTGAATATAAATTATAGATAGTTATATTTTATAAATCCTTCTTCGAGTTCGAATCAAGTCGTCATTTACTGTGTATGCTATGGTTAGTTCCTTTTAATTTCAGTTTTTCAGTTACTTTATTACCTTTAAGGTCCTTTAATCTTAGGTCCAATAATTAATATTATTTATTAATTATTTAGTTAATAAATAATATTAATTATTGTTTCCTCGTGATACGGTAATTACTTGATTTAAATTGTAAATAATATACGTATAGTTTTGTATTAGATTAAAGTTAAAACGGAAAAATATTAAATAAAAAAATAAGCTTAAAAAACTATAACCCGACTACGTAAAAGAAAGGGGGTCTAAAAATGCCGAAACAAGAAAATAATTCAAATAGAAATCCAGAATAGTTACAAAAATACATAGTTGCATAGAGTTACAAAAATGGTCAAGGTAGAGCCGTGGTCGCACGTACTGTTCGGAACAGTCGATGTCAAAACGCAGCCGTCTGTAACTATCTTGGGGTATGCATGTGTACATGACGATATACACAGTTTCAGTTTATACCTAGACGTCACGTCACGTGCGACCACGGCTCTACCTTGACCATTTTTGTAACTATGCATTTCTGGATTTCTATTTGAATTATTTTCTTGTTTCGGCCTTTTTAGACCCCTTTTTTTACGTAGTCGGGTTATAGTTTTTTAAACTTATTTTTTATTATTTATTACGTAGTCGGGTTATTTTTTTTATTTTAATATTTATACTAATATTTTTTTACACCGTAGGTCATATTAATTACTTTTAAGTAGGTATCTCTATTTTTTCTAATAATAAATATAGCCTGTATTTTATGGGAATAAGGTAGCATATAAGGTATTTTTTTTAATCGATCCAGTCGTTTTTGAATGAATCGGGAACAATACAAATATTTCCACTTTATAATGTTAGTTTAGATATAGATTATCTACATAAGATATCATATACCTGCACTTTTGGTCAAAATTATAATTACCAATAGGTTATTGGTGTGGTATTCGGCTGAACTGTATTTGGCTAGAGGTTCGTGCCACCTGTCTTCCGGGACTGATGTTGACACCCAACACGGGCTACGTAATCTCGGTGTCTTGATAATTGTTTTCATACTCTGTAGTAAGGCTGGTCCTACATATAAAGCAAATATTATTAAGATTAATAGACCTGCTCTTTCAGATATTTCCTGATCATATTTCATTCGAAGTTTTTTTCAAATAAAGTAAAAACAGTAAATAATGGGTATATTACAGAACTCAAGGATCTAAAAATATATAAATTGGAAACATACTATATTTTGGAACTCAAAAATAACTGAGCTTAAATATTAAAGAAAGAAAAAGTAACTGAGTGATTACCAGCTTCAGCAATGTAACGTGAATGATATGCTATATTCGAACATGGTACTTCTTTAGCGAATATCCCTTTGTTGGCTAAATCAGTTACAAATTCGCTCATAATCTCTGCTGGGCCAGAGATAGTACTAGATTCAGCAGAGTTATGACACGCAATATCTATTCCTGGCGGACATATCATCGAAATCTAAAAAAAAAACAAATCTTTTTTAAAGCATTATTATCTAAAATATTGTTAACAAAATTTTGAATAATTATGTGCAATATTAGAATTACTTTCTCAGTTTTGTGACAATGTACCAAATATTATCAGCTGCTCACCTCTTTGTAACCAAGTCCAACGGCTGCCATAGACCCACGTATGAACGGTGTCTGTACGGAAACCAGACCACGATAGTAAGCACACAGAATAGTTTCTTCGGCCGTTAGACTTCCATCTGCATACGCACATCCTATCTCACCGACACTGTGTCCTAAAATTACAATATTATTAATAGTTTAATGTTGCAGTTTACAGTATTAGGTATAGAGTGTGTCAAAAATCTTAGGGTTGGTTTCAAAGATACTTAAATTATAAAGTTTAGTAGGATATTTTGCTACAAAGTTGTAGAAAAATTCATGACAGGTGCTATTCGACATTTATTTGTCTTTGAATTGACTACGTAACTACATATATAACCAAAAGGGACGCGCTGTATGAATTTTTAATTAAGTATTTTAAATAAATAAATAAAAATATTTATGAAACGTTTGATATACATAATATTATAGAAACATAATAGTCTGTTATTTAGAATACGTTCTAACCGATTATGTTGTCTGGGATGATATCCATTACTCGTAATACATCTGTGAGACCGATTTGTATAGCGTTTATGCCAACAAATGAGTGCAATATATTATCAAATATATTTTTATCGTTTGATGTAATTATATCAATGATATTGATGCCTTTTGGTTTGAGCACCTGATGGCATCTAAAATCATAAAACAAAAAGTAATTTTAGTAAGTTTCAACATTTCTAATTAAACATGCAATTTTAAAATGCTCGTAAACAGTTTACCTTTCGATGGCAGAAGCAAAAACAGGTATACGCATAAGTTCCTTTCCCATCCCAACCCACTGCGAGCCCATTCCACTGTACACGAACCACAGCGGGCGTTTGGCCTGGTCAAAATAAGTACATTCTTCACTCAGACTAACAGTTTTATTATTTTCATTTGTATCTGAAAAAAAAAGTTACATCATATTGTTGTCTACGAATTAATGAACAAATAAATCAGATAAAATATTCAAGAGTAACTACCAAGCAAGACGAAACCTCGTCCCAAATGCCCTGCGACTCTTGTCTCATGAAAATGATGAAGTAGAGCCTGCTCTTCTGGATCAATGGGTCGACTCTTGAGATCGTTAATAATTTTTTTCACAGAGGTTTCCTGCCTTCCTGAACATAGCACGATACGCGGTATACTTGATTTGTATTTGTTAAGGTCCTAGAATAAAATTTAAAGTCAGTAAAAATATGAATTCAAATCTTAAAGAAAAATTACGCCCCTAAGGACAAAAGCAATTTCAAAACAGGGAAGTACGTATGTATATTTTTAAGCCACATATTGGAAATACTATGAGATAGCAAGAAAAAGCATGCTATACTTTATTGCTTTCCGCTTAATTATTTTTTCTTTTTCATTGTCAATTACATTACTTACTTTTTTCTTATAATAGCCATGCAGAAGAACATGCGAGAAATTTCCACTAATAGACAAGCCATTAACAGCAGTATACGTGGGGACAAACTCCTTGTTGTCTGTAAGTATTTTAATACGGCCATCTTTTATTGCATCTATATCATCTCGTGGCGTATTGTAGTGGAGGTTACCAGCTAGTTTACCATAATGATAGCCCAGCAGCACCTAAATTTTTTTCATATATTATCATCACTATTTTAGCTGCTATTATTGAAAAGAAAAACTTAGTACCAACGTTGCCTAAGTCTTATTAAAAAGTTTATTTTTGTTTTTTCAATTAATGTTATTGACGTAGTTTTTAAGTTATTTTTTTTTAAATTACTATAAATTTATTATTCTTGGCAGTAACAAAATTACTTTACCTTAGTCAAAGCAGTCGTACCAGACGCTGACTCGGCATATCCAATATTGGACATAACACTTCCAACCATCAATGGTTGATTTCTTTCTTTGCAGAAAAAATCTCCAATCACATCTAGTTCAATCTTATCACTCTCTAGTGTTGCTAAAATATTTTTAGAATGTAAAATTTTGTATAACACACCTACTTGTAAGATATGTTTTAATATTCGTTGTTCGTAATAACTAACACTAAGTGCAGTTATTTAGCAAATCTTAAGTAGATATTCAAGTATTATATATTATATATCAAACTTAAAATCATAATTAAGTCATTCACCTGCACCGAAAGCTTCTATATACTGTACAGCTTTGGGAGAAACATTAGCTTCCTCGTAGAATCTTTTTAGGAATCCTGTCATGTCGATAGGATTACGAATAAACCCATATTTGGCACCAGTTTCACATTCGGGCAATGACATGTATTCACATTTAGCGTAAACAACATAAGCATAAATTCTGTAAAAATCACTTTTCGTTTTTGAACTATTCTTGGTACGAAAATATTTGAGTGAATTACTTTAATTATATCTCACGAACATATAAAATGGTCCGTACCTTAGAGAATCTTTGGCTTTTTGTAGGAAAATAATGTTAATTGCCTCAGATTTAGAACACCCATCGGCATTCTTATCAAAAGATTTCGTTTTTCTATCCATGCAAATATTTATGACTCTGAAAATACATAAATTAAATTATATTAATCATAAGTATATTTAATCGTCATTATTATTAAGCAACATTTGCTATTAACGTTTCAACTCCATGCATACACTGGAATCATGAAAAAATCGACGTATAATAATATAGGCAGCCTGGCTGGAGCCTTTAATAAGTTTTTTAAGTTTTATAAGTTTTTAACAAACCTTATTCGATCAATACATAAGTTATTATGGATAAAAAAAGGTTTGTTATTTTTTGCTTTTCAGTTTTTTTGGCGCTTTGATTTTTTGTTAAAACTTATTAATTTATAATTATTGTGGCTACAATCTTCTAATCATTATTAACTAAATGCTTAAGCTCATTAATGGTACGTCATTTTATGTTGTTGTAATAAGCAACTCAGTATTAAAACCTGTGAGCGAATGTGATGATGATGAATGTAAATTTGGGAAAAGCCAATGATACCTATGTCGGTGTAAAAGACTATGAGGAGTACCTATATCATCACATGAAGATGTATGGTGTGATGATGGTGGTGATGAAATCTCCAAACATGTATCTATAAAGACTCAGGAGTTTCGTTTGTGGTTTTGGATCCAAGGTGTATCTTGGCACAAAATCTTAATTTTGGTAGCATAATATGGCTGGGTTACTTCAAAAAAAAGTCGAAATGACTATAGGTGTCTTTATAAATTTTGAGAAGTTCCCTCAAATTCTCATAGAATCCATCACCATTTGGTGACAATGTGACCAACTTAGAAGTAAACCGTTTACAACAAAAAAAGAATTATCGACTGTAATCGTCACTGTAAAAAGTTGAATGAATGAATGAATGAATGAAAAACTCTTTATTGCACCAAAAACAAATAGGACATACAGAACATAGAAAAACTAAACTTAAATAAGCACAAAAGGCGGTCTTATCGCTACAAGCGATTTCTGCCAGACAACCTTTATAATCATGACACATGTTTACATGTAATATACTGGTAGGTGGCTTTATAGACACGTAAAGAGAAAATTATTTTAATACATATTGTAATTTAAGATTTCATAATACTTTTATATGATATATACTATTTAGGTACACTACTTTATAATATTCGTTAATACATACACAAATACTTACATATCGTACTATAGAATAAATAAATAAATACTATTATTAAAAGTAGAAATAATGCATACAAATTATTGACTTATAGTAAAGATCACCATGTTAATTGTGACAAAAAATGTTCCTTAACTCCATTTTTAAATACGTGCAAAGATTGAGCGCGTCTTAATGAAATTGGTAATCTGTTCCACAGACTGACTGCACGAGCTGTGAATGAAGAGTCAAAAAATTTTGTATTTCTCGTAGGGGGTTTTAATGATATATTAGAATTTCGAAAAGATTTTACACTATCGTCCAAAAATTTAAACCTTTCTTTTAAGTAAGGTGGCGACTTGGGGTCATACAGTATACCATACAGGTGGGACAGTATATGACCATTCCGCCGAAGTCTGATTGGCAGCCACTTGAGTTTGGTACGAAATTCGGATATGTGATCATATTTTCGTAAACCGAAAATAAATCTAATACAAAGGTTTTGGAGACGCTCAAGTTTATTAAGCTGCTCTTCTGAAATATTTGTGAAACATGTGTCAGCGTAATCTAATATAGGAAGGATAAGCGATTCAGCAAGCAGAATTTTGGTCGGAATCGGCAGAAAATGCTGCAAGCGCCTCAGAGTACTCCATGCACCAAAAACTCTCCTACCGATTTCACCAATGTGCTTAGACCAAGACAGTGTTGAGTCAAGATGAATTCCAAGATTTTTAACGGATTGTGAGAATGGGATAATGTTTCCTTCGACCATTACTGGGCAAAGATCCTGTAATCGAACCCTTGTCAACAACCTTGGACTGCCGATGATAATCGCTTGGGTTTTCATAGGATTTATGACTAATCCATGAGATTTACTCCAAGCACATATACTTTTCAGATCTTCATTAGTTCGTGCAATAGCCGACGGTAAGTCATTAAGTGATACGTGGAGATAAATCTGCAAGTCATCAGCATACACGTGAGAGCAGGAGAAGATGTTTTTGGCGATGGTATTAATGAAAATGCTAAACAGTAAAGGCGATAGGACACCGCCTTGAGGGACACCAGTCGTGACTGTTGACCACTCAGATACGACTTCTTCCACCGCAACACGTTGAAGACGATTACATAAATAACCACGGAACCATGCAATCACGGTAGGTGAAAAATTTAGAGAGTTCATGAGTTGCAAGAGAATATCATGGTCAACTGTGTTAAAAGCATTTGTAAAGTCCAAAAGTGTTAAAATCGTTAATTTCCCATTGTCCATGGCACAGCGTATATCGTCAGTCACCTTTATTAATGCAGTAGTTGTACTGTGGCCGGGACGGAAACCAGACTGAAAGGGGTTGAAGTAATTTAACCTATTTAAAAAGTTAACAGTCTGCTGATGGATGAGGCGCTCTAATACCTTAGATAAAAATGGTAGGATAGAAATTGGTCGATAATCCTTACAAAATTGTGGTTTAGGCTTTTTGGGTAAAGGGATAATTTTAGCTCTTTTCCAGAATTCTGGAAAAGTACCTGTGGACAAAGAAAAATTAAGGATATCTGTTAAGACGGGACATATAATATCAATTATTGGAACAATCATGTTACGACTAAGTTCATCACTACCAACCGCATTAGATGAAATTGACATTACACTTTTCTTAACCTCACTGATACTGACTGGACGAAAACCAAAAGGAGAGTGTCTTTCAGGAGGATGAAAAGAGAGATGTTGTAGCGTATTAGTTTTGTCGGTCGTACTCAATGACGTTGATGGCGATGAGAAAAATTTATTAAGATCATCAAGCTTAATATTATTGATTGGGACCTGCCCACCACGATTACCTATATCCAGAGACTTTAAAAATTTCCATGTTTTAGCTGTCCCATCGCTTTCTACAGATGAATGAATGTAACGCCTCTGTGCATCTCTGCACATAGTGTTGCAGCGATTACGAATTTTTATGTACTTTTCATGACTTTCGTTAGTTTTTTGTCGTCTGTAAGTTGTCTTAGCACGATGTTTCTTAATTATAAGAGCTTTAATTTCATCTGTCAACCATGGTGCAGGTAAATGTTTTATTCTGACAGGCTTGAGAGGTGCATGGTCGTCATATAGTTTGGTAATGATAGATGTGAAAGTTTCAATTTTAGCATCAATGTTATTAGCATCTGTTACCGGAGACCAATCCAAAATGCGTGCATCAGCGCACAACTTTTCCAACTCGATTCCGACAAAGCTACGAACCATACGCGTCTTATGCTTCGGTTTAGGCGTTTTAATCTTACATGATGCAAAAATTAGGTCATGGTACGAGAACATGTCAGCATTGTATTGCCCATGTTTTGCAATACATGTAGAGGATGCGACAATCATAACATCTAAAAGAGAAGGTGTACAGTTGGGAGCACAATGAGTTGCATTTAGAGGCAATAATTGCATGTTACACGAATTGACTATAGATACTAATTTATTGGACCTGTAATCCTTTTTAAGTAGGCACGTGTTTAAATCTCCCATAATAATCATATGTTTATATGCTGGCATATGTTTATATAATTATATTTATATATAAAGTTATGTGTGGTCATACATAAAAAAATATATATGTGCGTTGACTAGAGACCCTCCTCCGGTTTTTTCGTCGGTTAAAAATATGACATAATTGTAATCGTAACTTAGTTCTTTTTAGGTTTAATAAGAAGATGAATCATGTACTTCAGAAAAAGGAAATCAGAACTTCTTAAAAAATACATAAAACAAGGCAAAAGTAAAATTGCGTCTTTTGGTCGATGTACATAATAATAAAGGAAGATAAAGAAGAGTATGGGTGATAATAAAAAATACCTCACTCTGCTACAAGCAACTTACCTCCCATAATGTACCGAAGATTGCGGGTGTAGGCATAAGTTAGCACCTCCCACTATAGCTGCTTCACATTCCCCACGGGTTATGGCAGCATACGCTAGCTCCAAAGCAGAAGAAGAGCTACAGCATGATACGTCGATAGACATGGAAGGACCTTTTAGGTTCAGATAGTAGGAAATTCTGTTTGCGAACATGCTTCTGCTGCACCTAAAACAATTTACATAAAGAACTTTAAAACTTGAAAAACTTTAAAGAAGCTTCTTATAGTAGCAGATTTTAAAATGTATGTAGGTACTTATCTAATTTAGATTGATTTAGATTTAGACTTTGACCAGACCTTTTAGACTGTAATTGTAAATGATATTGCTCTTTTTATTAGTTTACGTACTTTTTGTCTGTATTGTCATTATTAAATGAGTTACAATTTATTACATATAATTCTACTTTATTTATAAAGTGAATTTAGTTAATGAAGTAATATATTTAATATATTTACCCAGCTATGCCAAGGCCTGTCTTTGAAGTTGTGATATATAAACAAACCTTTTCTGACTCAGAGAAGCAAGTACCAATATACACACCAACTTTTTTCCCTGATAGAGTTTCTGGATTGACACCTGAATATGATATAAAGGCAACTATAATTTCAGTCGGATTTTAAAAATGAATATACCCAAACATAGCTAACACATACATACCTCAAAATTATTTGCGTGAAATATCAAAATCTATGTACAATTAATCAAAATCGAACTCTCGTCTTCTTTGAGCATTATTAGCTATTTCTTTATATTATTATTATTGCTTAAACTAATTATATGCAATAAGCTTAAGCAATAATAATATAACAAACACACACACATAGCCATTGAATTTGATTGTGAAGGACACAGTTTCCATTTTCAACAACAACGATTTCATTTTAATATTCCGTATCAGGTCATTAGAAAGATGCCATCATTAATTACGATAAAGAAGTTAGAAATAAAAATGTATGGTATTGTCAATGATATATAATATTATTTTCAATTTCGAGAATCGTCATTGTAATCAACGCTGGTATATTCGCTAAGCCCTCAGTGGACCTAGCAGGAATATTTGACAGCGGCGTAAACGTTATCGAATGAGAATTCTCATATGAAAATCTGTCAAAATCATGACAGCGCCCATACAAATTTTCGACGGCGCCTACGTAACATTAATGTAACTGAAAAATTACATTTTTTTATTACTGTTTTAAAGTCTATAAATAAGAATCTTTAGTATCGTTTTTAATTTTTTTTCCGGCAGCAAGTTCGATCACATGTTATATGAAAGCCCGAACCCCGTTTTTTTTTTAATATTTAAATGACAAATTAGTTTGGCGAAAGCTGTACGAATCTAATGTACATAATAAAACCGTGGATCTGTTGAGATTCTGGTACGAGATCCAAACTAATTTTGTGAAATGGGGCGACGCCACCTCTAATGATTTTAGATTAGAGTGTGGGGTGCGCCAAGGAGGTCTCACCTCTCCGGACCTATTTAGCCTACACACGAGTAGGTTGTCACATAAGTGGAACATGCATTAACAACCTGAGCTACATCGACGATATGGTGCTTCAGAGTCCCTCAATCAGAGGCTTAAGGCGGCTACTCGGCATTTGTGAGACTTATGCTAGTAAGCATGGTTTCGTCACATCTACAATGTCGCGAAGACGCAGATGATGGTGTTTTGGGTTGACAATGGCCCGGAGAGGGTCCCGCCGGCTTAATTGGATGGTCAAGTAGTGGAAAGAGTTGACTGTTTCAGATACCTGGGACACATCTTGACTGAGGATCTTTCTGACAATGAAGACATAGTCCGCGAAAGACGGGCATTGGCTGTTCTCTGTAACATGCTCGCGCGCCGGTTTGCGCGGTGTAGCGTTGAGGCAAGGCTGACGCTATTTAGGGCATACTTTCAATGCTTCTACACGTGTCAGCTTTGGGTCAGCTGCTCTAAAACCGCGAGGAGCAGTATCAGGGTGCAGTACAATAATGTATACCGCATCCTGATGAAACTGCCAAAGTACTGCAGTGCATGGGACATGTTCGCCGATGCCAGAGTCCCCGATTACTTCGCCATTATTAGGGCAAGTGTCGCAGCGTTTTGGTATCGCGTTCGTTCTTCTGGGAACGAGATCCTCAGTATGTGTGCCGGGTGTCTGGAAAACCCTATTCTAAATTACTGGCTGACAGTACATATCGACAAAAACAAAACAAGCTGATTTATTTTACTTGAAATGTCTTTAGTGTCTACGGTATAATTGCTGAATATTTTTTTTTTTCAATCTGAATGTTTAAATTTTGTCTGAACGTTAATTTTTAATAATGAATTTTTGTTGTTTTTATTACTTTTATTTTTTATTACGTATACGATATGTAGTTTTATGGGTCTTTTGCCTGAAATAAACATGATTTGATTTTGATTTCATTTAATCAATCTTTGTCAGATAATTCTAAAATATCACTTGACAGAAAATGACTAGGTCAGCTGACAGTTAAAGTATTTTATGAATGAGGAAGTTACAAGCTTATGTTAGTCATTATGGAAGTGACTTTAAAAGTAGTTATATCGAAGATTACAGCAGAATAGTATCATTAATATTCTTACAGTATACATTAGTATACACCATACTACCCATTATTATCCGATCGACTTAATGCTATCGATTGGATCAGTTCCATATTGAAATATAACAGTGTCAACTTTCATGGAAAGCTACGCCTACATATGGTCAGTTCTAACTGATCCAATCGGTAGTGCTGATTGGACGATACACGATAGGCAGTATGGTGTATGGCTTCACATAAAATGTTTTGCCATGAAGTGTAATTTGTATTCATTCCGAATTTTCATGGTGTTCATGAAAGCCAACTAGTTGGATACGCTCTTTTAGCTCAGTTCAATAGTAGTAAAAAATTCAAAAGTTATTTCTTGAAGACGTAAGCAAATAATGGAAGAAGACTAATAATTATCATAGCCGTTTGAAATGACTCCTACACAAGGCTTTCCTAATTTAGAAACCATATTATAATAATATTTTTTTTTACTTATTCAAGTAGGCTTTTATCATAATTTTGCCATTTTCAAGGTTATTTCATAATATCAGCTTATAAATTCTAGCTAAGTTACTACTTAGCTGTCAAGTTTAAATTTCAGGATATTTCCTTTTATTTTTTCAAGTGTTAGTGATCTTAGTTAATACTCGTAAAATAAAAGAAATAGATGTAAAACAATCCTGATTTGGTCTCAAATAACGTTAATTTTTTAATTTTTTGTTAATTTTTCGCTTTACAAATAGAATCCATACTATTAATGTTATCAATGAAAAAGTAAGTCAGTCTGTAACGCAATCATGCGCAAACTACTGAACTGATTTGACAAAATTTGGGGTTAGTCAGAACTTTTTATATAGGTTACTCTTATCGCAACACGTGCCACAATCGATGATGAAATCGAGATTCTTAAATTTGTTTGTAATCCCAGTACCAAATTAAACACAAAATACGTATTTCCCGAATAATTTAACTCTTTTCTGTTACTGTAATACACTGGTTTATAAATAAAGAACAACAAATAAGTGTGTGAATGACCACGATAGTAAAGATATTTTATGTAAATTTTGTACTTGTTATTCCATTAAAATTAATCGTAAGTACAGCCAATCTACGAAGTATATAATCGAATGTGATACAATAATATATTCCTGTTAAATACCAACGTATATTATCGGAATCCACAAATCCGATACATTTTATTTTATTTTTATTTTAAAGTGTTTGCGAAAACTATACAACATTTTGGATTTCTGCTACAATGTACTAATTTGTTATACTAACATTACTGTTATAAGGATCTAAACATTAACGACAAAGTTATACGAAAAATAAACTTTAAATCGCTATCCTGAAAAGTAGCATTTTTCAGATACAATAATGCACGTAGGCGCCGTAGTCTTATTCGTTAACGTTACGTTTTCGCCGCTATAAACTATCACTTTAACATACCTGCATCAAATAGGGCTTGATAGGTTTGCTCAAGCATTTTCCGAGACATAGGGTCCATCAAATTGCACAGGCGATAATGCACTTTGAAGAACTGCGCATCAAAATACTCAAGATCTGGGATGTGACCAGTAAACTGTGATACTTCAGGATGTTTGCAAACCCAACGATTTGTTTTAGTAAATGGATTTTTCTAAGAAACAATAAAAATTTCCATTTAGTATGATGACCCGCGAGTTACCGCGCGAGAACCGTAAATTTTTTCTACGGTAAAAATTAGCCCTGTTGTTTAAGCCTCTTTTAGATTTCATTATTTTTATAAGTTTGAAGTTTTATTAAGGCAGACTTTGATAGGTATTACAATTTTTAGTTCTTTTAAATTATTTTATTTATAAGCAACGAGAGTTTTTTATAAAAGGCAGGGAGTAGTTTGTAATAATGAATTGGACTACAAATCTACTAGTGTTACTTGGCAGTTACATTGAGTAGATATTTTTGGGGATTTTGTTCATGGTTCTTCGATATCATTAAGAATCGTTGTTGTTTGTGCACTATCCTGGAGGACACAAATAATAATCAATTCAATTAACCTATACTACTACCTATTACTTACTTATTAAATACCTATTACTTACTAGATTAAATTGGTACCTTATATTTCTTGAAAATGTCGTTTTGTTCGCTGCTCATACTTTTAACTTTATTTTCATTCCTAAGGCATTTAAGTTTTTTGTTTGGTTTATCTAGAAATATTTGACTTTATAATTTATAGCCCGATATTTTAAGCCTTACAAGTCAATATTATGTGCCTACCTAATCTGTAATCTGTTATCATGCCCGTGTGGTTAGCGTCTAGACCGGCTAGAATTGGACCACCCCATATCCTCCCGAGGGATGTCGTAAGAGGCGACTAAGGGATTATGGTCACCTCTTCAGATCTTGGTTGTGCTTAGGGACGTTCCTATCTCTCGCTGATCGTAGCGGTCTTGCCGCTCCATTGGGTAGGAATAAGAGTGCACCTGTGTTCGCGCGCACACTGTCATTATAATGTTTCGTGCACTTAAAATTTCTCCTGCGCAAATGACTTGGCTTTTAATTTTAATCGGACTCTGATTTGAATGCATGTCCTGTGGCGGCTGGTAAAGGTACAGAGGTCAGGTTGTGATGCCAATCGGGCTTTGTCTGATGTCAGCACACAGGCGACTCAGGGAAGATGGTCGCTTTACACTGCATTGGGTTATTAGTGGGACTCGGCAGCTACCTGGGTGACGAAGCAGCCCTATTCAGGGAGGTCCTGCTTCCCCCAATCCGGGGAGGGGACTAGAAAAGGTGTACTAAAAAAGGCTTAACCCACTAATTTATGGAGATAGTTACCACGGCTGTCTCTGCATCACTTAATGCGCGGACCAGGAAATAATAATAATAAATGTTTACGAAATAAAACCTCCAAATTCCGGAATATAACATTTGCGGCGTGGAATGTACGCACTCTCCTTGATCGTGATTCAGCATGGATCCTCCTCGTAAAACAGCCCTCGTAGCTCGTGAACTCCGACGCTGTGGTGTAGTCATCGCTGCCTTCAGTGAAACACACCTGGCTGACGAGGGAGAGAGGGTGGAGTACCGAGGTGGATACATTTTCTTTTGGAAAGGAACGCCTGCTTCGGAACCTAGAAGGTCCGGTGTTGGTTTTGCGATCAAAAATAATATCGCATTTAAGCTAGATGAGTGTCCTGCTCACATCTCGGATCGTCTCGCCATGCTGCGCCTTCGCCTTGAAAATGACAATTACCTTAATATCATCAGTGTTTATGCGCGACAAGAATGAAGACATCAAGTCCAAATTCTATGAAGAGCTCACGCACGCTATCTCTAAGGTGCGTTCTAGAGAGAAGGTTCTATTATTGAGGGACTTTAATGCCAGAGTTGGACGCGACTTTGAAGCTTGGCCCAAGGTCTTAGGAAAACATGGTGTTAAAAATATGAACAGTAATATCTTCACTGATATCTTTTTCATTTAAGGGATAGTCTATCGTTTTCGATAAACATAGAATCATTTTTATCAGTTCATGTTTGGTTTCTGTAGGTTTAGTTAGTGGCACGTTCTTAATTTCAAAATGACCTTTTTGGTTTTCTCTTTTGACGTCCTCTAATTTGTCCTCTAATAAGATTATATACTCCTTGTTTTTTTTTGACTGACTTACAAAGCATTCTATTCAATTCACATTCCATGTTTATCGAGGTAAGCAGAGATGTCGTAGCACACAGGTGAGCCGCGCGGTACGTATCGTAGTAGATTCGTAGCGCTCGTAACGGTGATGCACGCGTCGACTTATAGAAGAGGATGAAAAATCGCAACTATCACGCTCATAGTTGAGGTAAGCTGGGGAGGCGGCTAGCTCGTAGCGGTGACCCACGCGGCACGCCGTTCGCGTCGACTAGTGGGAACAGGACGAAAAATCACAACCGTCACTTTCACACTTGAGGTAAGCGGGGAACGCGGCAAGCAAGTTGTTTACTGAAGTATGGAATATTACTGGTTCGATTTACACGAATAATAACTTTAGAATAAAAACCTCTAAGGTATATTTTGACGCAATTTTTTTTAATTTTAAAGTCCACTCACAGGCAAGTCTCGGACGAAAGAGGCAAAAGCTACCAAAAAGTAAAATTTTGTACCACCCTGGACCCAATAGCACAGAATAGAACTCCTCAGTCTTTAAAGATACACGTTTATAGAACTTACGCTTAAGTTGGCTGGTACCGACTTCAAAATAATACGTCATCAGTCGCTCTCCGTCGGGTAATAACACAGGTATAATGACGTTATCAGTTGCTCTCCGTTGGGTAATAACACAGGTATAATGACGTCATCAATCACTCGCCGTCGGGTAATAACACAGGTATAATGACGTCATCAGTCGCTCTCCGTCGGGTAATAACACAGGTATAATGACATCATTAGTCGCTCTCCATCAGGTAATAACACAGGTATAATGACATCATCAGTCGCTCTCCGTCGGGTAATAACACAGGTAAAATGACGTCATCAGTCGCTCTCCGTCGAGTAATAACACAGGTGTAATGACGTCATCAGGCACTCTCCGTCGGGTAATAATTGTGTAGAGAAATAGTTAAAATTTTAGCCGAATTGAAAGGGGAATTATTTAGAAAATAATATTTTTTTCATACTTTTTTGTGCATTTTTACTTTGGAAGTCAGTTTTCATTTTTTGGTTAAAAATAATAATATTCTATAATCACTACATAACTGACCGGGACATAATATAAACTGTTCATTACGGTTCATTGTATTATCTTCACAATGTATATTATTGTTATGTTACCGACTAAGCCCGATTTTAGGCTAAACTAGTTTTGCCTATGGCAAACTCGTTCATTCTGTGATCGGATAAATCGGTCCATGCTAGGCCAATCTGGTCCATCCTTAGGGCGATAGGTTATGAGAAACTAGTTTAACCTATTAACATCCTTACGTACTCCTACCTACCACATAACCAATTTGACCCACTCTTTACTATTAAATATGTGTGATTTTTATAAAATATCAAAAAGAAAATAATTAATTTTTCACGTTTGACCACGTTATTAAAACGCACAGAAAGTGACGTCACCTTCTTGTACTACTTCGTCTTTTTTTTTAAATAGCATCTCTAATCCCATAAAGAATAGCCAGTATCACTTTCGTCAGTAACGTCATATAAAAAAATGTATCTCACTTGTCAGTCGAAGTTTTGTGCGAAATATTAGCTTTTCTCTTCGTTATTATTAGTATTGCACCATTTATAAGGCATGTTAAAATAATAATATTACCAAAGTTAACACCAAGCATTCTAGGATTTGATATGTTTAGTGTGATTTGATACTTGACAGGTGACAACGGGTGTTTACAAGAAGGGACGTCATGACAACACATTTTAGGTTTTGGCGGCCTTATTATTTATTTAAACTTTTATGCTGAATTTCTTTCCTTTTCATGTAAATGCAAGTAAAGGAAAGAAATTCACAAAGAATAGTACAGATTGCAAACGTATTATGTCATTAAGAATCATTTGACATAATTTTCAAGAACTTGGAAAATACCCTATTCTGACGATAATTCTTAAGGGTCCCACAGATGAGCAGTTAATCGTTTTAGTTAGAATTTGACGTCAGTTCGTCATGAACGGATTGGAGTACATACACAGAACAAAATCGCATCCGACCCAACTGACGTCATTTCGGCCTGTACGGATGCGAGCACATA
Organism: Phengaris alcon alcon; assembly: GCA_037179445.1. Lineage (NCBI taxonomy): Eukaryota > Metazoa > Arthropoda > Insecta > Lepidoptera > Lycaenidae > Phengaris > Phengaris alcon. The sequence goes on from JAYRCH010000116.1 coordinate 108,879, forward strand.
CACGGAAGAATCGCATCAGTTCGTTCTGGTTTGCCACCAGCCACGGTCGTGTTTATTAGTTGTAAAGTCACTACGCTTGTATACGGTATACGCCCGCACGGCCACGGTTCTGGCGAGAACTGAAGCGATTTGTCACACACGGTCCGTTAAGTCGAGAATTAATGTTGCCAACTTAGATATTTTACAAAGTTTTACTACTAAATTAAGTATTTTATAGTATTTCTTAGAAGGAATTTAGCTGTTAGTAGTGTTTTAGTTAGAATAAGCCAGACAGTAATCATATGCAAGATGGCCATATGCAAAAAAACAAATGGACACCTTATCATAATTATACATAGTATATATACATAGTATAACTTATCATAATACATAGTAGCATTCGTCCGTAATTTGCTTAAAACTACCCGTTTAATTACTATATACGTAATATTTCCTAGTATATTTTAATTTAACAGTAAAATTTATAATAACATTAAATAAATAATTACATTTTAATAAACAAAACCTAAAATGTAATGGTTTTTGGGGTCTTTAGGGATTGCTAAGTTGAGTAGCTTTTTTGATAGTTTTCAGTATAGGTACTTTTAGTAGTTTTTAGTAGCGATCGACGCGAGTTTAGTAGTTTGGCAAAACAGAGCTGGCAACACTGGAACGAATTCAGTCCATCTGGCCGACTGGTGCGATCTCGAAATTGCACACAGACGATAAGATTTTGCATCCGTTCAGGCCTTACTGAAGGAAAACCGTATATGGTGCCCTTTAAATATGTAAAAGAAAATGTTGATTTCAAAGCATTGTTTTTAACTGATATAGACCTATGCAGTTCAAGGGATCGGATACTCTTTTTTTAGATTAGATGATTCCTGTCGCCATCTTTAGAAGTTCTATGATAATTAAAATAACTTACTATATGAGATGCATATTTGTTAAATTAGCCCTCTCTCATATTATGCTTTTTAATTGAGTTCGATATCTAATGATCATGAAGCGTCGTAGGAATCATCGAGGTTGGTTTCAGTATACTTCAGATAAAACACCAATTCTAAATTAAAGGTACCTTGTTATATAATACGTCCGATAATTGTTTCACATCATACGAGTTAGGGTACAACCCCGCCATTCCAGAAATCACAATTCGCTCATTCATGTTGCTTCCCCATTCCCCGTTTGAAACTGTAGGGGCATTGTCTTGTGGGTTAGGTGTCATTGTCTGCAATGTAAGTGAATAAAGATAAATTTAAAAGTCAATGCACGTTATATGTAATAAATAAAACAAAAGGTCCATACTTAGCCAAGTCTATTCAGGTAAATGCACTAAAGATTTGTAAAAAAAAATTATTTTGAATCAGCCATATATATATAAAATTTAATTTATTAAAATTTAAAACAATTATGTTGGACTTTCATTATTTCTGTATGCAAATAAAAGGGTGGCAAAAGGTTAGGTCGTAATGATAATAATATACATTATTATAGGTAACTTATGGGGGTTTACTAAATAATTACAGTTTTGCTAACTGCATTTTCCAAACCGGCCGAAATATATTATTTTGGCGGACAGAAACTTAAGAGCACATATTTTATTTATGAATGGGCACCCATTTTTCCTTATTGTAGGGGATTATAAACCGCCCGTACCGACTTCAAAATTATGAAGATTGTGTAGAGAAATAGTTACAATTTCAGCCAAAATTTAAAAGTGGAGTTATTTAGAAAATAAGATTTATTACATACTTTTTTTTGTATTTTAGTTTGGAAGTGGGTTTAATTTTTTGTTTAAAAATAATTATTTTCCCTTTTTAGCGATATTTTTTAAATTATTATTAATACATTTTAAGAACGTTGAAAATAAACGATCGAATTTATAACTAAATACGTGCCAAGCTTCCAAGGTATTGTAAATAATATGATTATGATGATTACCATAAGTAACGTAGTGGCATATGCTTGCAGTTCTTTAAACAATGCTGAAATTTACAAACGCGAATCTTTAGAGACTAAGGAGTTCTTTTCAGTGCTCAAGGTATTATACCCTGGATTAGATCCAGGGTATAATACCTTGGTGCAAAATCTTATTTTATGGTAACACATGCTTGTTACTTCAGAAAAAGTCAAAATCACTATATGTCTCCATATCAATTTTGAGCAGTTCCCTCGATTCCTCATAGATTTAATCATCAGGTTTACACTTTAGTGATTATAGAACAAATTTCGAATTATATCCTTTACAATAACAAAATAATTTTGCACATATCTATGAGCAAAATTACTCTTTACTCTGCGTAACGTTCAAAGATATCCGTGTCGGTGTAAAATACTATGAGAAGTACTTTTTATATCATCATAATGTGATGATGTATGGTTTGATGATGGTGGTGATGATGATGATTACTCTAATTGACATAGTGGCATATGCTTGCAGTTCTTTAAACAACGCCGAAATCCCCAAACATGTATCTATATGGAGTCAGCAGTTCTGTTGGCGCTTGTGTTGTGCAGTGCTTGGGTTACTTCAGAAAAAGTAAAAATCACTATATGTGTTAATATAAATTTTGAGAAGTTCCTTCGATTCCTCATGGATCCCATCATCAGGTCACCTTGGTGACAACGGAACCAACTTGGGATTATACCCTTTACATCAGGGGCATGCGCTCCATATAGGCAGAAATGCAGTGCTTTACTTGTCATTCACATATATTTTAATAAAACGTTCCTACGTTTTAGATGACTTTAATTAATAGTAAATAAATTAATTAAAAAAATATAATAACTAAAAAACGCCTAATATTTTATAAATAGCAACTAATGCCGTTAAGTTCTGCAGGAAAAATCATCGCATGTGTGTGTAATTTTCATACTTCGCAAACGCACACACCCATGAATATCGACATGATTAAATAGCGATAAGTCATGCGGCGGGAGATGGCCGAACCGAGAGCCGAGCCGAGAGCTTCGGTTCGGCTATCCGATCGCTTCCGAAAACCGCCGAACTGGCTTGTCGGAAATTATTCGTTGCCTATAATCCGAGTAAAAACAATACGACGCGAATCTTATGAATCATGTATGCACAATATGCATTTTTGTTCAGTAAGGTATTATTTGTTTAAATAGAAGAAACATATTGCATATTTCATATTTCATGTGATAACCATTGTTTACAATTTAATCGCTCCTGTTTATTTATAGTCTTCTTAAAAGATTTTTCATTTCAACATTTGAAAGTGTGTACATTTAACAGTTTCTTACTGAGTTTCTATAATAATTGTAGTGATTTGCTTTTACAAGGTGCGTTTGTTGATTTTTTAAAAATGTTATTTGATTGTGAGGTTTGCGTTGATAATGTGTGTTTATTAAAAATTAAAAATAACAAGTTCTCACAATTGTCATTCAGTGAAAAGATTCAAATTTTGTCTAAAGGTAGGTGTGTACCCGAGTTACAACAATTAAACCAGCAAAAAAAAAAATATAACTCGAAAATTTCATGTTAAAAGTTATGAAACGTATAACTGGCTGTGTAGTTGTGTACACACAATTAAATTGTATTGTTTTCCTTGCATATTATTTAGTAACTCTAGTACAGTGTGGACTGATTCGGGATATTCAGATTTAAATAATTTTTATTCCGCGGCCAAGAACCATACAGAAAAACATCTGGAGGCCTGCTTAAAATTAAACACTTTTGGTAAATCTCGTATTGAAATGAGTATCAACAGTCAGTTACGATTAGATATTGAGAGGCATAATGCTTAAGTTGATCGCAATAGAAAAATTTTTCAAAGTTTGCTTTCTGGGAAAACAAGAATTAGCTTTTCGCGGTCACGATGAGTCAGTATCGTCGTTGAATAGAGGTAATTATTTAGAAATAGTAGATTTATTAGCCAAGTATGATGGAGTTTTAGAAACCCATGTACAGAGTGCAAGTACCTCATTCACGGGCATGTCGAAGCGTACGCAGAATGATTTGATCTCGAGCGTTGCATCTGTGATGATCGATCGCGTTAAAGCCGAAATTAAACAGTCAGATGAGACTCCTGATGTGCGGCCGTGAACAATTAGTATTAGTTTTGAGATAAATTCGTGATTCTGAAGTAGTAGATCGATTTATCAAATATGTTGATGTTAGCGCGGATCGGACCGCTGTAACCTTGAGTTCTATAATTTTTGAAATTTTGGAAGAGTTTGATTGTGTATCCAAATTAGTTGCACAAACTTACGACGGGGCAGCAGTTTTATCCTCACAAATTAATGACGTGCAGGCTTTGGTGAGACAAAAATGTCCACAAGCTATGTACGTTTGGTGTTCAGCACATATATTAAATTTAGTTTTATCGAAAAGGTTCGAACGAGTTGCTGCAACAAAACGCATTTTTAGTATAATAAAACCAATCGAGGCTTTTTTTCATACCAGTACAAAGCGAATGGCCCATTACAACAACTTTGCCGATATGAAAAAGCTGCCTCGTGTCGCGGAAACAAGGTGGACATATCACTCGCGCACAGTTAATGTAATTAATAATGCATCCACCCACCTCCTAGAATTGTTTGAAAATATGGACGAAAATACACAAGACTGGGATGGTGAAACACTGACACAAATCAGTTCATTTTTATTTATCATGAAAGAATTTGAATTTACTTTTCTTTTAAAATCTTTCGCAGATATTTTTGCAGAAACGGATATTCTGTACGATATTTTGCAAAAAAAAACTAGTGACATCGCGTATTGTGTAACAAAGATAAAAGAGTTAGAGTCATTTTTAGAACGTTTCAGAGACAAGTTCGAGATCTATTATGATGCTGCCGTTCGCATTACCGGACCACCTAAAAGAAAGCGCAACGTCGATGATGTAAAAATACATTATCGGCGAATTTTTGTTGAAATAATTGATAATGTAGTCAGTGAATTAACAAATCGCTATACAAACATTAATTTTTTAAATTTAGATTTAAAGTTTATGAGCTACTTTCTTGTGAGAATTTTAAAAATATAGTGAACGTTTCCCTGAAAATGAAATCAGAGAGTTCACTAATAATTATCACGCAAATTTTAATTTTGATAAATTGAAAAATGAATTGCGCTGTATTTATAGATCACCTCAATTTGCAAATAGTTGTGTATTTAGTATTATTCAAAATTTGTATAAGAACAATTTAAATAAAGTTTTTTCTGAAGTGTTACGATTAGCGAAATTCATTGTGACTATCCCAGCAAGTAGCGCATCGACAGAGCGTTCATTTTCGTGATTAAAACGTATCCACACATATTTGAGAAACACATAAAATCAACAACGACTCACAGAGCTTTCCATGATTTCTATAGAAAAGGCATTAATGATAGAATTAAAACGCAATCAAACTTTCTATGACGATATCCTAAAATCACATTTAAAAAAGGATAGGCGCATAGATTTAATCTATAAATGAATGAGTAGTTTGTTTTTTTTTACTAACCCGTAGTTTTATTATTAAGTTTATTTATATATTTTGCGAATCACATGAAAATCGGCCTTTTAAAGGCCACATCGGATATCTTGTCATATTCATCATTATAATATTTTAAAATATGCTTATTATTTTACTTATTAGAATTTCTTCCGCCGCGACGATCGATCGCTGTTTTGTCTGCGTTGCCGTAGAAGATGTACATGAATAGTAGTACATATAAGACTTGCTCTGTTGGCATGGTTTCGACTTAGAGATCCGTCGCTTGACTGTAGCTATGCTAAAAATCTATAAAAGAAAAAGTTTTTGTGACCGAGTACTTCGCCGCATACCCAGTGTCATAATCCTGTGCACGCCACTGCTTTACATTAAAAAAATAATTTTGATAATCGGTCAACAGACGGCGGAGTTATTGTCCTTTTGGAAGTCGGAAAAAAAACTGCTATTATAGCAGTGAATCAATCGCACACAAAAACAAGTACGAGTCGAGTCACACACGAAGGGTTCCAAACATTTAAATTAACACCCATGTGAAATTTACGAAGAACAAAAATTCGCTATTTTGTAAATTTCAAAATGTGTGGAAATTCAAAATACAAGATTTTTTGTAATCTGACCCCAGAAATCTGTAAAAGTACACCCATATTAATTTTAATAAAATGTCCACCATCCTGTAAATTCAAAATGAATGACTTTTTGGGGTTCCGTACCCAAAGGGTAAAAACCGGCCAAGTGCGAGTCAGACTCGCAAGGTACACGTAGGGTTCCGTACCATTATACCAATATTTCACGTGTTTACTTAATATTTTATCACTTTTGTACGAAGTTTTCCAAGTAAGCGCATTTCACAACATAAGTATCTGTAACTCCTGAAGTAACAAAGTTATATAAGCTGCTTACAATTTTACGCACTATTTTTCGTCATATTATTAATATAACGAACTGAAACTCGTTAATTTGTCAAACGGAACGCAATTCGCACACTGATAGGTTCAACGGCATATGCCCTGCGCCACCATTTTAGTTTGGTTATTCATTATATTGATAAAGTGTTACTAAAACCTATGCATGTGAGAATAAATTCCCTATATGATGATGTAACTGGAATTTGAAAAATACTAAATGAATACAAGCAATCTTGATGTGAACACAACTTTTTACAATTTTTTAGTTTCAAAACTCAACTAAAACCATATTTATACTTTTATATAGTTAAATTTGGGTTATTGTGGATATATTTTTCTATTTATGGAAGAGATATAAAAACAAGTGCATTATAGACTTACAACTATAATATTCATGTGAACACTAAATATGCTGAATACAACAAACTAGCTTTTGCTCACGGCTTCACACCTGCGAAAAAATATATAAAAACTTAACAAATTATACACCTAAACCTTCCTTAAGAATTACTCCACCTATTGGTGAAAACCGCATGAAAATTCGTGAAGTAATTATTGAGTTTATCGCAAACAGACAAAAACGACGGAGGACTTTGTTTTACAATATGTAGTGATAGTAATTCTTGAGGAAGGTTTAGGTGTATAATTTGTTAAGTTTTTGTATATTTTTTCTCAGTGGTGAAGCCGTGAGCAAAAGCTAGTTTGTTGTATTCAGCATATTTTAGTGTTCACATGAATATTATAGTTGTAAGTCTATAATACATTATGGAAAAAATAATAGCGAAATTATTATCATTATGGTTACCAGTGACTACTTACGTTAAAATGTGCTATTAAAATATAATGAGCACAGACAAAAACAAATACCATAGACTGATGTTCAAAATAATATAATGTAAAAAGGTTAGAATAGACTCTTGTACATTGTACAATAACCGATAATCCCAGAAAAAAATCCAATACCCTATTAATAGGACAATAAATTTCAAAAGTGGTACACCGAAAGTACGTGAGCGTACACACAACAACAAAAGTTAGTGAACGTTTTCAGCATAATGGAGTAAATAATAATCAAAAAGTTAAAAACTATCTCCCAACAATTTGCTAAAATTATATAGCTTATATTACCGGGCCATTATTCCTCTTCCCCTCGCATCGTGGATCAGTACGGACGTGCATAAAGTTTGTGCTGAATTTCGTAAAGTTTTTAATAATTTAAATTTAAAACATTTTTAAGCATAAAAATCAACACGAAATAATAGGAGCTTATAAAACAAGTAAAGATCTGCTATTCGCATTCGCGGCAGCGCGGCGCAAGACACAGTGCTGAGATCCTGGTACTTGAGGGCGGTACTTTAAGAAACCCCTAACAGGTGCACCATACTTGATTTATACAACCATATCGATATAGAACATACCTGAAACAAAAGTGCGCACACGCAAGCCACTCCTTCCTAGCAGCCATCTTTAAGTCGACTCCGCCCCCTGTCGCCTGATTTGTCAGTCGAAAAACCTGACTACCCTCATTAACAGAACATATTACTTTAACTTCTGTCACTAAAGTAAAGTCCAGATCTGACTCGTATGACAATTAAAATTAGGATTAAAATTGAACAACACTAAGTTACGTCAGATTTTCAATTTATTTAATAAACCAGAGCACAGATATTAAATTTTGTGTTTAAAATAAATTTATATTATATATTAATATCCTGACATATAAGATAAAATGAGTGAATCTCTCACAGACTCTAACACAGAAACTGCGAGTGTCGGTACGATCTCTCCAAATAATTCTACATCTCGAAAAAAAAGAAAGCGTAATGGCCCAGTACGTCTCATAGTAACATTAAGTTCGAGGATGAAATCAAAGAACTTAGAGATTCCTCAACAAATATAATATTAACACAAAAGGAGGAATTTAAAAATCTTAATGCGACTTTAAAATAATTCCAGCAAAGGTACAAGGAAATATTCAAATCTATTATTTTCCTGATGGAAAAACACGAAGAATTTAATAAGACGAAGAGAAGATAATAAAATGGAATGAAAGAAAACGCTGACTGCATAACGATTTTGTAAGATAAAATTGAACTGCTACAAATGAGTAGTAGGTTTTCACCGGGTCTGCCTCGAAGGCAGACCCGATGAATTGGCTGACAATTCAGGTGTGAGATCAAATTCTAGCAAACAATAACCTTTCGAATACTTATCGTGAGATATCCCATTACCTTCGTTAAGAAAATGTATTCCTGTTCCTGACAATAATGTGTGATAAGTTGTGGTAAAAATATTATTATCAAAAGATGGTTGTAAAGCTTTTGAAGGAATTTGTTGACCGTCAATATATAAACAAAAGGAATTCATTTTATAGTTCTCAAAATTATATGGATTTTTAGACAAACAACCATTAAATGCTGCATTATTTACAAATCCAACTATACATCTCTTGGGTACTTGTCCCAAAAATATATTGTCTAATGTCTTGCCTTGAACCCCTGACGGTATCGTTAGAATTTTTACTTCGGCTCGAGTTATAGGATATTTTGCAGTAGTGGTGGATAAGACTTTTTGATGGGCAAGTAAGACGGATGGGTTAATTTTTGTCCTTCGAACAAGGAGAGTCGCATCTGTTATTTTAATTTTGTATTTAACATCATCTGTTGGGGCTATCAAGTTAAATGTTTCACGTGATCTAACCAATTTAATACACATCTCAACACCATTAATTAAAAACTTTTCTTGATTGAATATGTCACCATGAAGGTGTCCTATCATTTCGAATTCCTTACTTTCTGAAACTAATTGTTGTCTTTTAGTAAAACCTGAATTTTTGTCATCGGTTGAGTCCATTTTACCAGCTGTATCTTCGTACCAAAGGCTACACGTTAAATGAGATTCTTTAGCATTGGGTGAGTAATTCAAAAGAGTTTCAATGTAAGCTCGATAAGCATATGTATTATTTGGCGGTGAAACCAATTTTTGGTTCAAATAAACATCGAGTTGATTAAAAACTGAATGAAGCCAATTGTTTACAGGTGCTACAACAGTTGAAGCTGCCAGTTTTGAAGAATCCTCATTTAATATTTTTGCTTTTAAATGAATCAGAGTGTGTGACAAGTCTATATAATCATCGCCAGTTCCAGGGACTTGAAATTCTATGGGGCCATCGTCAGCTAAAGATGATATTGGTTTGTAGTGCACCCACATTCCACTTTCTATGCTTGTTTGTGTTGATGGTAAAGCAAACAAATCTAATTCAGATTTTATACATTCACAAGAGTGACTATGTAAGAAAGACATAGTTTTTAAATTTATGAATCAATATCTCCTTGATATTGACGAGTTGATTTTTGTCTCTTAGCACCTCTTCCTTTACCGTTCGATGAACGAATGGCTGTTTCAAGACGTTTTCTTTTAGTTATATATCCTGAACCAGTCATGTTTAATTTATCAATTTTTTGATCTGCCCTTCTTTTCAAATTTGAACTAATTTCCTTAAGTCGTGATTTTATTGATTCATCCATGGGCCGTGCACGTACCATATCAGATAGAAGTCCAACACCCGCACTCATAGTTTCCTTTCCGATCGCTTTAGCACCACTAGAAAGCAAAGGTAAGACAGATCGAAATAACCCTCCCAAAAAACCCCCAATGCCATGTCCGCGTTGATAAGGAGCTCCTTTGTAGACGACTCCTATTCCAGAACCAGCTTGATGGGTATAATAATGTTCGTACGGACAATTTATGTTATTGTGTGTATACATTATAATTTTCTAAAGTGTAGTTTAATACAGACTGTTCCAAACTGGAATGGTATTTTTGACTGGTGTTTGATCTTATATCTATTTCAATTGTATCGAATTCTCTGCGCATGACTGGTAAGTAGTGAGGAGGGGAAAACACCTGCATTTTATTTGCTCCGTATATATATTTTGAAGGATCTAGTGGTATAATTCTTAGTAAAGCGCTCATAACATCCCCAACAATCTGTGGTTCCACTATATCACAATAAACAAACAGTTGTGATGGTAATCCCAGATGTAAGTTTGCAGGACGTTTGCCAAACGTGTTTCCCACAAAATTTCTATTAGGTTCAAACCCTAATTGAATACCTAACTGAGGTGATAGTGACAAGGATATAATTGAATCATCTGCAATTGTCACAGATACAAACTTGGATATTTCATCGTAACGAAAGGTAAATTTTTCTCTTATATTATTTAAAGCTGTTAAAATGTGATCAATATTATCATAGTTGGTAGCGGGGATGTGTTTTTTATAGTGAACAATTGAGGGATATTTTTCATTTGGCATTAACATTTTCTTAGTAATATAAACAATATTTTCATGTTCTTGAACAGTAAACATTGTACATGGGTACTGAAATTCAACAACACCTACACTCCATTCCCCTTCTAATTTAATTGATTTTGGTAATTTTGTCATTGTCATGAAAACCTTGTCGTCATATTATCTGGAAAATATTCCATTGAACTGTTGCTTATTAATGTTAAATTAAAACTTCCTTTCATTATATCTGTTTTAAATCAGATACCAAAACCCAACTATTAAATTTATCAGGATAACCTTTCCACTTGACAAGCACCTGCTTTCTGCTACCAGAATATCGAGAAGTTATTATTTTATCTATTTTGTGATCTGAAGTGGGGCTAGGTGGAGTAACTTTTTGTAATTCTCTTTCATAAAAAGTACCTTCTATATCTTCATTTTGTAAATCTTTTAAGGTGTACACAACCCAAGGCGATCTAGGGATTACAGTTGAAACAATAAAAATTTAATCACTCCAGTTAGATTCGTACCCCTTTTGGAAGATATGTTTGTATTTTGTGATTCTAACATGATCACCCACGTGAAACTTTGGTAATGAGATATCTACTAATGACCTTTTATTTTCTCGAGCATACAAATTGTTCCAAACAGTCATAATGTTACTAGAACTTACATCACATGGAGGCATTTTAATACTTGAATGAAAACTATAGTTATATGCATATAATAAATCTTGTAAAATATTTATATATCTGTATGTATTTTTATGTGTAAAGTAACGCCACATTTTTGACTTGAGTGTTCTTTGAAATCTTTCTACAATACTAGCCTTTATATCAGGATTATTTGTCGTATAATAATTAATATTTTTGCTCTTAAAATATTGACGAACATCTTTGGAAACAAACTCAGTACCCTTATCAGACTGTATGTGAGTTGTAACTGTATGAGCTTCCTCAAAAATACTCTCAAAACATGTTTTGATTGTTAAAGACTTTTTATTTTTCATAGGTCTCGCATAAGCATACTTACTAAATACATCAATAACACACAATATATAGTTATAACCATCATTATATTTACAATATGTTCGCATGTCACTTAAATCTGCTTGCCACAGTTTATTAAGATCAGATACGATATATTTGTTTCGAGGAAACTTTTTGTAAACCGGTTTATGAAGTGTGTACGTTTCTTGTGATTGCAACCATTTCTTGACATCATTTTTATTCATTTTTCCTTCCATAGCTTTTGCAAGTTTGTCAATACTGCTGTAACCAGCAGGGTGTGATGCATCATAATAAATATTGTGAATTTCTAGTAGGGGGTCCATTTTTCCCAATCAATTTTCTTTTTTATTTTTCTAGTATACTTATTTTCAGATGCAGGTGTAGAATATTCCTCGCCAACAGATATTTCACCAAAATCTTTCAACTGAAGTTGGTTAATATACTCACTTCTCTTCGGATTACCAATATAAGTGAGTGGGACTTTTAGATCCTTCAAAGCTTTAGCAAATTTTTCCCATCCTATTGGATCACTTCTTTTCAATGGTCTTAATGAATCATTGACTAAATCTACAATATTGCTCCTATTTATTTTGTTACTATCCACTAGTACTGTACCATCATCGTTCCAGTGTACTTTGTTTTGATTTGTTAATAAGAAGTTTAATAATGACTCACCTTTATTAATGTAAGATTTAGGTATTAAACTTAATATGTGTTGTTTTGAGTATATAGATTTATTTTCAACTGTGTCGCTTTCTTTGTGTCTATCTTCTTCTTTACTCGATGTCTGATCAACAATTGGATCTTTGTAGTTTGGACCACTACTTTTATCATATTGTTCTTTTTTCAAAAGTGTTTCAGATAAATCCATATTTGAGGTTATTATTGGGAGTTGATAAGGCAAACGATCTTCTCCAATGAAGTGCAAATACCTTTGTAATGTTTGTAAGTATAAAATCCATTTTTTTCTGTCGTCATCGTTACTTTTAATAATATTTTGCATTTCAGCATCTAATCGTGATTTAGGATTTTCATGACGTTTCTTTCGTTTATTTTATCAATCAAACTTGGTTCCACCAGTAACATTTTCTTAGCGTGTTCCATTTTAAACAAGACCACTAACTAATCCACTTAATATGGAACCTAAAATAATAGGTAGAAATGCACCACCTTTTTGAACAATTATATTTTTTCTAACTTTGGTTGTAGTTTTACGAACAAGCTTTCGGAGTAATGTTATATATTGTTTTAAAGATTTTTTATCCTTTTCTTTTAATGGGACTTTGCCTTGTAGCACATTATGAATACACTCACATATACAATTTATTTCATCTTCATCACATGATTTTAATAAAGCTTTTTGATACTTTGGTTTTAAAGTGTGCAGTGCGACGAGCAGCTCTTTATGCATCTTTAAGCTTCCCAGCATTATTTGTAAATGATAGAACTTTGTTGGTTCTTATCGTATTTAAACCCTCTTTTCGGTACATAAACTGAACAGTTTTTGTCAGTTGGGAATATATTTGTCTTAAAACGACACATGTCATTTGTATCTTGTTTGAGATCTATCATCAAATAATATGCCTCTGTCGTTGCATCTTTGTAAGCTTCTTGAACAAATTTAACATTATCAGGTGAGACTTGACGAGCTAAATATCGAATTTGTGTTTTATCACGGGGGTTCTTGAAATAAATTATATAGCTCGAATTTAACGAAATATCTCTTTGACCTTTTCCTTGATGAAACAGATTTTGAGTTATATAAAATACGCTTAAATTTCTGTGGTGACTACCTTTTGTAAACATATCTACAATGCGACCATCAGATTCTCTCATAAGATCATCTATTGTTATCAAATTGGCTTCCTTACCATTGAAAATGCTTAAGTCAGGTAATCCTTGAAAGTAGTTGACATTTTTCAAATTGTATAAAGGTTGCATCTCATCAAAACGCCATGTTATTTGGGAAAAAGATGTGTTACATATTTCTTTCACATTATTAATAAATTTCGTAACAAATTTTTGATTTTCCACAACCACTAGGTCCTGCAACTATTGCAGTAAATGGATGAATAAAATGTTTCATTTTTCCTTACGTGTGGATAAGACGAGGTTCAAGAAAACAATAAGTTTTTTTTTTCTTTTAAAACTATTTTATTGGTTCTTAAGCTAAACATTACAATGATACAATATAAGTAAAAAACAAAAGTAAATACATCTAAAACCATCTCAAACATTGTACAAACTTACACAACTATATATACAAAATTTTGTTAACAATGACTAGTATTAATAATTAATAATTGAACTTATTGAATAAATTATTATTTATCCTAATTTATAATGACCCCAAGCTAATGTATCAACATTATTAAGTAAAATATCTCGTTTCGTATCGTTATATGAACAAGATATTTTATTTACACGTTGAGTAACAAGGTTATGTTTTATAGATCTAAATCTAAACATCGTTGAATATTCAATTGTTTTGTTAAAAAGACATGACTTATAATTTTCTATTTTCATTTTTTTAGTGACACATTTGTTTACCCCTTTAGCCTTAGCTATAAATTTATCGTCTACTTCTAATGCATACATTTTTGATCTTAGGCCTACAAATTCTTTAAAAATTTTACCATTATTCTCATCTTTAAAATAACCTAACTTTTTTTATTAATTTTTGGGTAACCAAATATATTATTATCTTCGTAATCAGATGTGTCAAAGCGTGAATGTAAGTCAGGTTTAATATCATCATAAAAATTTTCACAAAAAATTTGATATATTAAGCTATCGGTATCGGTATATAATAATTTTATTTTACCTGGAAACTTTGTTAACATATAATTATAATGAAAATCGTACATGAGTGTTTTAGAAATATCTAAAATACAGAAACCTAAATAAATAGGTTTATTTTGAATAACCTTAGTTTTACGTAATTGTATTGCAACTAAATAATTTGAAAAAATAGTTGAGCTATGAAACTGGTTTCGCAATTAAATCCCTCGCACCGAGGATTTTGCCTCGATTTTCCCAATGACCTAATAATTTTACATTTACACGTTTTTCAACATTCTCCATTGTCTTTCCAAAAACTGAATTATTCATTAGTTTATAGAAATCTTTTTCAAAATCAGATTTAGCTGATTGCCGCAACTTTGTATTTATGTCTATATATTGTTGTAACCACGCACTTTGTTTAAACTTTAAAATTCTGTGAATTTTTATTAATTTTATACCCATTTCAATGCACTGTTTTAAATTTCTGTAATGTATTATGTATTTAGTTTTATTGTAAAGGTTTGGCACTAATTTAATATCCTTAGAGTTACCAATACATATGTTTTCGGGGCACAAAGGCAAATCTGAATGCAAATCGTGTAGTTCAATGGGGTATTGTAAATCTACCTCTAATATAAACCCACATTCTGAGTCATCAGGAACATTATAATCTGTATTCAAGCTTACCCATTCAAAACCCCCAAACGGAAGATATTGCGACATAGCCCACCCGTAAAGATTACTAGCATCAAAATATGTTAAAAAAGATGTTGGTTTATCTTTATGATATTCTTGCATGTATTTATTATTAGCTTTAGCATAACGATTACTACATTGAGATATACCCCCACGAATTCCCGATTTCACAAATGCTATTTGATCGAAATCTGTAAGTAATTCTAATTTAATTTTCGTGCATTTTAACATGGCATCCCAACTTAACCCAGGGGCTGTATAGTAATGAGTAGGGTCTAATCCATAAGTTTGCAAACATAGGGTTCTAAAATTTTCAAATACATCAGTTAATAATAAAACATCGGTTTTAAGATATAAGTTAGAATAATCCAACATATCTTTACAATGAAAATATTGCCAAACATCTCTAGCATGATTGTATTCGTCGTCAGAAATATGTGAATCAGTTAAAGAACTGTAAAAATTATCTTTACTAGGGAGTGATGAAAGCTTAAGGGAATCATAAGATGTCATAAATTCGTATGGATAAACTCCTTTCCTTCTTAATCATTTGAAATCGTCATAGTTCGGAAAATTATAATTTAATGTTTCAAGTTGTTTTTCATTTAAATTTCTAGCTAATTGATCTAGACTACATGGTAAAAATTTTAGTGAATCTATAAACCTCAATTCAACTTTTTGATTATTTACATTTATTTTTTTTGAGAACGAGATATATTTTTCCTTTGTTTGAGGGATTATATCTATTTCTCCTTCTAGAGTATTTAATGCATGAACAATAAAATGAGAATCGTAATTACTAAGGTTATGCAAAATAATTGGAATATGATCAGGGATTCGAAACTTAGTTTTACAAATATCGTGTGCAACACCTATGAAATTTCCTGTATGCGTATTAAAACATAGTTTATCTTCACCATTTAAACTAAAGTGACATATGAAGCATTCTTTTTCGTTTAAAATCGTTTCGTTTTCTCGATCGGTTAGGGGTTTCTGATTTTTAACAAAAGTGTTTTTTGTACAAATATTTTTTATGTCTTCATACAACCGATCCATAAATACTCGTGTACAATTTGGACCACTGTATGTTACATATTTTGATAGCTTATCATCATATGAACATTTTATGTAGTAACCAAAACTGTAAACTTCGTGTTTATGAATGTCACTTGTATAAGGTTTTGATGGATTGTTTGAGCAGGATTCAATTGGATTTAGGAAAGCCTCAAAATCAGCATATATTACGAAAGGTATTTTTAACGCCCTATTAAATTTATCAAATTTTAATATATTATTTGGAACAGGTTTACCGAACCAGTATTTACCAGTTGTGACACCGTTTGGTATTTCGGTTTTTACATGGGAACAATCGTTTAGCTGATGATTGCATAACCTTTCTTGTGTTGGAAAGTGTAATAAACATCCATCACAAATGTAAACTGCATGTTCTTGATTGGAAATTTGACTACTTACCAAACGTGACAAATTTTTGATATAGCAAAAATGATTAATATTACCACATGAAAAAATAGTAAATTAACGTGACTAGTTTTTCTAGATTTAGTTAAAAATAACGGCCCCACTACACTATGCTTTTTGTTTTGATGTCATATTCTAATCCAAAAACGTTTATACTAATATCGTTCAATCTTTCAATTTTTGATATATCACACATTTTAACCGGAAAAGATACTCCTGTAAAGTTTAGTTTATTTGAGTGCACCATGTAAGATGAAACTCTATCAGAATTTTTGGTAACTGGGTATAATGCTGAAAGCAAAGCCCATTTAAAACACAAACTATCATTATTCTTTACATTAATTACCGCTTTTTTAAGTTTAATGTCTCTAGGTAATTCAATATATGATTTCCCGCGTAACGGATCAAATTTATTTACATTCATATCTAAACTATTAATTTTTTTAAGACTCCAACCGCTATCTTTTTTCTCAAAAGAACTAATTTTGGTTACAAATGTGTCACAAAGAGATGTAAAGAAAATATTAAAGTCATCACCTTGCATTATTATATAATTTGAAGTTTGGAACTCAAATGTGTTAGAAATATTTTTTGTTTCTTGAACAAAATCTGCATGCAACACAAAATTTACTTTAAAAATTGTCAGTGATCGAATCAATTCTTCAAATAATGTTATTATTTGATTTTTGATAGACTCCATAAATATTTCGGGTGTCTCGAATGTTTTTAATTCTTCACATTTACTATTGATTTTATATGACATTATTCTATTACCAAAAGTTGATTCAACGACTATTACGTTTTCTAAAGTACTATGCGATTTTGTAACATTACTTTTATGAAGATTACTTTTTAAATGGTTTGCGAAATACCTTTTACGAACTAATATTTGACAAAAAGAACAGTTCATCATTTCATCACTCACACTGTTAGATCCGGTTGACGATGTAGATGCCCTATCTTCATATCTTGCTCTTTTTGCGCTAGTAGCGTTTTCCTGATGCATTTTTCTATTTAATTCTCCTCCGGTCTGAAGAGTAGATTCACTGGAACGACAAAAAAAATTATAAGTTTGGAGTGAACCCTATTAATGTAGTAAATATTATTTTAAAGTAACATATTACAATAACACTTACTTGATATTTGTTTCAACCTTTTCACATAAGTTGTAGAGATCTTCGTTGAAAGCATCGTCAAACACACCAGATGTCTCCACTTTTTCACAAATTTTGCATAGTTCGTCTTCAAAGTCACTCATATTTTCTGTGTCAATAGACGTGCAAAAGAAAGTACTGACACAAACTTCACTGTTCTCCATTGTTGATTTAGAAAAGGGTAACAACCAGTTACAATGTACAAAGTCGAATGATATTCTTCACACTTTTACGAAGGTTTAAATAAATGTAGAGCAGGTACTTAGCTACATTATTAAAATAGGCTTACATTATTACACTAATGACTTAAAGAGCTCAAAAATTTTAATGTGACTCGTTAATTGTTTTTAAAATTGTAGTTCTTACAATTCTCTGCGCTTGCGATGTCCTTTGTTATGTTATAAACAAGTTTCTTCGTTTCTTTGTAACTGTCATTAGCATCATTGGTGTAGTATTTTAATTTGTAATCGGCATATTTCCATTGTTGTTCAGTTGGAACTTTTTCTATTTTACTCAAATTAAATATCTCAATTTTTATAATATGCGTTGCGTGTAAGTTATCGTCAGCATTGGTTGAAATAAAAATATTGCCATCTTTGTGAGCTCGCGACACCGTTGATGACATCTTTTTTGTCTGCTTACACTTTTTGATTTCAAAAAGTGTGTCTAGGTTGTCTTCCGATTTAACTCTTTTCAATGTTTTTGGTAGTTTGTGAGTAATGTTATCTTGGCTTTCTTCGTCGTTAGAAAACGAATAATAATAATGTTTAAAAGTATTTTCTTCGGTGTTAAATGAAGCCTGCAACAACAATAACAAATGCTTAATATACATCCTAATATTATAAATGTGAAAGTTTGTGAAGATGGATGGATGTTAGGTTACTCTTTCACACAAAACCTACTTAACAGATTTGGATAAAATTCGGTATAGTAGTTGTTAAAGCTGGATTAAAACACACAATACTTTTTACCCCGAAAAAATTTACAGTGTCCCCGTGGGGTACTGTATTTATGCAAATGGAGCAGCGGGCAAGTATATTAATAAGTATAATACTTTACTAAACAATGAAAATATATTATAACACTCACCTCCATAGTAGTTATAGAGCACTTGTCACACAAACTTGTACAAAATATAACAACTTCACCACACGATGACCGACTGTGACAATACTTAGAACTTTCGGCCATTATATACAAAACTTGTGGAATGCTAATTGTATTTCAACACAACTGTTATCGTTGGGTTAATGGAGGCACACATTCCGTCCCTAACTATCGCTAAAAATTATTTCGTCAATAATTACATTCCATTGATAACACATTAGTACCTGTTGAACAAGTTAGAACTTGCACATCGAAATTTTTAATATACATTGAAATGATTGGACATCTTCATGGTGATATATTCAACCAGGAAAAGTTTTTAATTTGTTCGATTTACCACCTTCATGGTGACATATTCAATCAAGAAAAGTTTTTAATTAATGGTGTTGAGATGTATAGTTGGATTTGTAAATAATGCAGCATTTAATGGTTGTTTGTCTAAAAATCCATATAATTTTGAGAACTATAAAATGAATTCCTTTTGTTTATATATTGACGGTCAACAAATTCCTTCAAAAGCTTTACAACCATCTTTTGATAATAATATTTTTACCACAACTTATCACACATTATTCTCAGGAACAGGAATACATTTTCTTAACGAAGGTAATGGGATATCTCACGATAAGTATTCGAAAGGTTATTGTTTGCTAGCATTTGATCTCACACCTGATTTGTCAGCCAATTCATCTAGTCATTGGAATCTAATTAGACATGGTAGTGTTAGATTAGAAGTTCGCTTTGAATCTGCTCTGACTCAAACGATCAATTGCGTTGTTTATGCAGAATTCGATAATGTTATAGAAATAGATAAAAATCGCAATATTTCAGTAGACTATAGTAGTTAAGTATATTATTCATAGGTTTTTGTTTGTATATCTTATATGTGTATTGAATAAAAAATTTACTACAAAAAACGTTTATTTTTTCTCCCGCATATAATATGATGATATTGATATCAACTTTAAATATCATGATTTATATCAAGTTTGGTTAAGATGGTGCACATTAATACTCAATCGCTAGAGCAGATAAGATCACCATACCTAAACAGTATTCATGGATACTTTAGACATACAGAAATGTTTGAAAGAAATTGATGCAAGCATTGAAAATAATGTTTACGCGGCAAACCGATTACCGATACATGTTCCAGTTCCATGCTATATCGTGAGCAATTTGGACGCTGATAATAAACCAGGTTCCCATTGGATCGCCATACATATTGATAAGCAACGTATTGGACAATACTTTGATTCATATGGTCGGTCTCTACAGGGATATCACCGAATGTTTCTGGAGAGAAATTGTAGAATATGGTCATACAATATAGCTAGAGTACAAAATGACTATACCATGGTTTGTGGAGAATACTGTATAATGTATCTGTATTATATTTATAACAATAAGTCACTGAATGATTTCTTGGTACACTTTGGTGCAAATACTTTATTCAACGATTTGAAATTATGTAATTTATTTGAGTGTTATTTTACCAATAAAATGACTCACTTACAATACCATTGTTGTTTCACTTAACCACTAATGGCCCTAAGCTTATCACCGTCCATTGTTTACCGCTGCATGACGTAATTAGTAATAATGAATAGAGCTTAATGAACCTAGTGATTGCAAAAGTCTATCTTTGTAACCGTTAGAGATATTGAAAAGCGGATAAGCGTAATCGAAAGGAACAGGAAAGTTCGAAATTAAAAGTGTGCCTATACAATATAAGGAAGACACTGATAAACTGTTGATATGATGACTAGCTTGACTAAAAATATTGAATGCAATATTACAAAAACTATATGAATATGATCGATACGAACGATATGATCGTAATCGAACTTTGTGCACGTCACCTAGGACTTAGCGAACAAGTAGAGTAACCAATTTATGTATGTGAACATTTGACACCCAGAGCATCGAGGCTATTTTTCTTTGCAAGGGATTTAGTAAAATCGAAAACATACAAATATTGCTGGACAAATTATGGGGAGGTGTGCTTAAAGAAAAGTGATAATTCGCCAATTATTAATGTTTCCAACGAAGCTCAAATACACAATGTAACCTATTAGACTTTGCTACTTTATATTATCTGTGGTATGAAAATAAAGGGGGCAAGCGAGTGCGAGCAGGGGTGGGGCAGGGGGCGCCACCGGGGGGATATGGTACTCCGGTAGGAGTAATAGTGTTCTGTGGTATGGTAATGGCGGACACCGCGAGCATAAGTGCGCCGGAGTGTAAAAGGTGTATTTTATGTAATATCCTTATTACAAATCATTAAATAATTACCAGTACACCACACAATTTGTCGACGAGTCCTCACGTAAGTGGTAAATCTTATAACTTTCTTGTGAAAAGGAAGGAGGGAAAATAGGAACCCGTGTGTGCAATCGGAATAAACGTGTATCGACTTGTTAAAGTATCATTTGTACATCGCAAAACAACAGTTTAGTAATAATTGGGTTATAAGAGGTACTTTATTTATTTTATTAGGACAATTCTTATTAATACCAAGAAATAACTAGAACTGGAAGTTCCTTAAACTTTTTATATACTTAGGTTATTTTCATTGAGCTAGAACAAAGAGCTTAATTGTTATTTGAGTATACGAGAACACTATGTCTTTGAGAACAAATAAATTTAGTTTTAATGTATAAATTTAATAATGTACTGTAAACGAACATTCTTAATCATTCCTAAATTGGAAACCTTTAGAAATCAAACGTGTCCGGGAAATTAATAGAGAATATCTGGGGCATCGATTGAGTCAGGAATTTGTAAGTAAATTTGACAGATTTCTTATTTGTGAGAAGACAAATAATTGCGATTCGATTTTGTTAATTGATTATAAATCTACTTTCTGCATGTTGCAACTAGAATGATTTCAAACTCCAACAATGTATCATTCATGTATAGACAATTAGACAAGTTAATGACTTAGATAGTTGATTGCACGTTAATACAGAGTTTTAAGGAAATACAGAAAAATTGTATTCGAGTATAAATTATATTCCTTATAAATTTAATTACACTATATTTTGTTATTATTTATTCAAGTAGACTAGTAATTAAGTCAGTACTGTTAACAAGTGGGTAGACCATACACAGATTTATTGTAAATTGAGTCAGTCGCACACTAATAAAAATGCTATGAGCAAATAAAGTCCCAAGGAGCACAAATAGACATTATCAAGGAGCATAAATATTGCCAAGGAGCATAAACATACCAAGGAGCATAAACATGCCAAGGAGCATAAACATGCCAAGGAGCATAAATATAACAAAGTGCCTAAGAGCACAAAATAGGGAAATTTGCCAAAGGGCATACAAATTACAACGTGCCAGAAAAGAATTTGCTAAGGGGCATAAAAGGCCAAAAAGCACACGGGTGTAAAAAATTCGAAGTAGCATCCAAGTAAATTGTATTTGCACAAATAATAATGTATACACATGTCTACATTTATATAACCAGCATATTATAATACTAAAAAGCTACTAAATGAAATATACAATTCAATGTACATAATTTATAAATTATTTTGGATTTTAATTAGAAATAAATTTGTCAATGGTGCCTATATATATTTATTAAATTATCGTGTATAGTATTGTATATTGCTTATATTATATTTATATTTATTATATATTATTTATTTATACTGTATATTATATGTATACTGTGTATTGTCAAAATTATATTATAAAATATTTTTTTACTATTAAGAATTAATATATTTATTATTCGTGTATAATACATACAATATATATATATATATATATAACACCTAAATCACTAAGTGAGTGCACTAAGGAGTGATACAATTTTTGCGCACGATTGTTTCAAATAACACACAATGGTAGGGGGTCGCCATTGGGTTTGCGCTGGGAAAAATAGAAGCGAGCATTGGAAATCTATCTCTTGGCATCAAGCGTAGATTCAGCCATCAACGAGCCACTCTTCTACACATGGGTTGAACTGCATTACAAGAAATTTATTATAATATACCAGGAGCTCATATTGAGGATTGTCAATCAGAAGAAGCATCTGGTACAGATTTGTACAAAACAGCGATAAATAAGCTGGATGGGTATTTCTTGCCAAATCAAAACAGGATCCATGAAATACATGTGTTCAGGTTAATAAAACAAGAACCGGGAAAGAAATTTGAAAAGTTCCTGGTAAGACTGCAGCAGCAGAGTAAAAAGTGTCAGTTTGCAAATGAGGAAGATAACCTTATAGATCAGATAGTGGAGAAGTGTGACTCAATGGAAATAAGAAGAAAAAATCTTAATTTCGGTAATTCAGTTACCTTATGTATGGTCATATAAGAAGCTATTGCAATAGAATCAGTGCATAAAAAATTGTCTGATTTTGGAAACAAGATAGAATCCAGTATCCACATCCACAGAATCCACACGGAAACTGTCAAGCATTGGTTGTTTCCGTTGTGGCAGTGACAAGCACAACGGTCATAATTTATCCTGTCCAGCTAGAGACAGGAAATGCTCCAAATGTGGTTATATTGGACATTACATGGCTCAGTGCAGAACACGAGCAAATAAGCGGAAATCGACCATCACCCATAGTACCAAACCACCCAACAAAAAAAGTGAGCAGGATATTGGGTCCAATAACCGTAAGAAAAGGGATAGTGATTACAAAAAAATAAAGTATATGCCATCTTCAAACATAAATTACATATTCTATATCGGAGAGGAGGAAAAAATAAATGCAATATTGGTGGTGTCAACAACATAGAACTACTGATTGATTCTGGAAGTAACTCTAACATTCTGACTGACAGAACATGAACTTACCTGAAAAGCTGCAACATACAAATTACTCATCAAGATGCAAATCCCGACAAGATATTTATGCCATATGGCAGATCTGTTCCTCTAACTGTTTTAGGTTCCTTCCAAGCTCTCGTTCAAATAGGACCTGAGGAGGAGCAGAGCACGTTCTACATTGTCAAAGATGGCACTCGAGACCTACTTGGGGAAGAAACGGCTATAGATCTCAATATTTTAAAACTAGAACTGGAGATTGACACGGTGAGTCAATATGAAAATACAGGTAATTTTCCGTAACTCAAAAATATTAAATTAGACATTTCTATTGATAATAATATAACACCTGTGAGCCAACCATGTCGTAGAATACCAGTAACCCTAGAGGAAAAGGTAAATAAACGAATTATTGAGCTAATTAAGTTAGATATCATAGAAGCTGTGGACAAACCATCAAGGTATTCTAAAAAGTAACGGAGATGTTCGGCTATGTGTAGACATGAGGTCTGCAAATAAAGCAATTCTGCGTGACCATTATCCCCTCCCTACGATGGATCAGCTTCAGTTGGATATTAGGGATACATTTTATCAGATTGAGGTTAGCGAAGAGAGCCGGGACATAAACACTTTTATTACAACTAGAGATATTTACTGTTACAAAAGGTTAATGTTTGAAATCTCTTGCGCGCCGGAACTTTTTCAAAAGATCCTCGAAAATATACTATTACCATGTGAATGAACTTTAAACTTTATTAATGACATACTTGTTTATAGTAGGAATGAAGTTAAACATCGAACTCGATTAAATCACGTTTTAAAGATACTAAAAGTCATAATGTGGTGCTCAATCAGATGAAATGCATCTATAATGCTAAAGTTGTTTAGTTTTTGGGCCATGAAGGCGAATTGTAGAAACGTTTAGGGAACCAAAAACGATTGAGGAAACTCAAAGTTTTTAGGCTTACTAAATTATATAAATAAATGGATTCCAAATTATTCAACATTAACAAAACCATTAAGGAAACTTTTGACACTTAAGGTTGGCCAAAAGATAGACATATCTGAATATTGTAAATCAGAACAAAAGGCTGCTTTTGATCAACTTAAAGCACAGCTCCGGAATATTAAATCTTTAGGATATTATAACCCAAATAATAAAACCCAAGTAATAGCAGACGCTAGTTCTGTAGGGCTAGGAGCTGTATTAGTACAGAATAATGACCGGGGACCTAGGATTATAGCATACGGGAACAGGAGTTTATCTAAAGTTAAAAAGCGTTACTGCCAAACGAAGAAAGAGGATTTGGCCCACGTGTGGACTGTTGAGCACTTTCACATTTATCTTTGTGGCAGGGAAACGTTTGACCTTATCACTGATCATAAACTGTTGGAAGTGATTTTTGGCCCACGGTCTAAACCTTGTGCAAGAATTGAGCGCTGGGTCTTACGACTTTAGTCATACAATTACTAAGTTATTTAACAGCCGGGCAAAACTAACATAGCCGCCCCACTATTGCAGTTATGTCAGGCGACAGAAATAAAATATTGCGAGGACGAATGCTACATAAACCAATTGATCCAATATACAAAACCACAAGCTATACCTATGGAGACACTGAGTCTCTCAGACAGATGAAGAGATACAATTGATTAAGGCACCATTAAATTCAAATGATTGGGATTCTCGGATAACTAACTACAAAGTGTTTCAAACAGAGCTGTGGATTCATGAGGGTATTCTCCTTCTAAGTGATAAAGTAGTAATCCCCAGAGACCTCAGGAAGCAGATATTAGACGCTGCTAATGAGGGTCACCCGAGCATTGTGGCTCTGGAAGATACCAGAGTACAACCACGGCAGATTTTAAAGGTAGCGTCCGCGTCTTTATCTTCCCTTTTTTACTTTTAACGAAAGGAGCACGATGATCCGCATGAACGGAACATTTATTTTCTTGACTTTTACCCCAAACCCAGTGAACATCCTTTTTCAACAGATCAGTTAGGGGGGAAACGATTATCGCATAACCTTTTATAAATCGACAATCGAGACGGGACCCCGAGAGTCCTAGAAATTGTATAAGTTTCTTGGTGACAAAATTTTGAAACGGCATCAGTTTTTCTAGAACCTGGGTGAATACCTTGAGCGCCTAAGTCTTGGACTGGTCATGGGAGGTATATTGGTTTGCTTAGTTTATTATATAAGTAGGAAATAATGGTTTGCGCGAAGACTACTTATAGTCAAAAATATTTTAATTAATAGCACGCCATACAGCAATGTTGCATTAAGGCCCTGTTTCATAATCTTCTAATAAGCGTCGGATAGCTTCTTCGGAAGAGTTAAAATAAGGAGAGTTAAAATAAGTAACATTGTCTAAAACCTATTTTATAAGTCGTAGCTAAATTATTAAGTAATTATCTTAATTGATGATTTTATAATATTAATTATTTTGTAATTACTTTATCATTAATATATTAGTTAATTTAATAATTGTTATGTTTGGATATTTAGAAATCTATTCTGGAATTACGAAAATGGTTTGATTATGCTATATCTCGTACAGAATTAAAATATTAACAACTTATTAAAGAGTTTGATGATTAGTACTTTTAACGTCAAAAAAACGTCAAAGAGAATGTCTCAGACAATGTCTCCACAATGTCTCAGAATTCCAAAATTAATTTTTAATAAATATTGCATAAAAACAAGAGTCATTTCGTTTGAAATTATACAGAAAACTCTACAAGTAATACCAACGCAATATCAGTTACAAGTTTCTGAGCGCCTGGCACCCCGAGTATTTTGTACGCCGCGCCTGAGTGGTTCCCAGTTTTTCCCCTTATACTATATCTGGTCGACTTGAATACATGCCTACTGGATGCTACCGTTTGACGGTGCGGTCTACAAAAGGATTCCTTTTTACCGTCGATGTACACGATGGAGCAACGAATGGCCTAAGGTGGCCGTGGTAGAGTAACCAGCGATCCTTACGTACGTACGTACTAGATATCATCTCGAACTCACACTGGATGTTACGTTGAATACTATTATTTGGAGAAATACTCGATAACATATTGTGATAGTTTTTCTTATTTTAGTTACCTGGGCTGATTGATAACTGGCCGAAACGACGAACTTAAAAAAATGATACGCAAAAAAGGAATATTACATTATATTCTGGCATCTTTTTGAAAATAGAACGCCAAATTTAAATTTAATCGAACTGATGGAATTTGTTTGAGAGGACGTAGAACTTTCTCTGTCGTAAATTTTCTTAACAATAGAAAGAAACGAAATTCGTGCGGTGATAAAGTTTTACGTTTTAAAAGAGAAAACAGCAACCCAGATTAAAACCAAGCTAGACAGTGTTTTAGGTAATTCTGCTCCTGCATTGAGTACAATTCACACCTGGGTAACTGATTTAAACGTGGAAGACAGAGCTGCGAAGACGCCCACAGGTCTGGCCGTCCAAATGAAGTCACGAATCCGGACATGATCAAAACGTTCACAAAATTGTATTGAATGATCGGCGCTTAAAGTTGCGAGAGATAGCAGAGATGGTGAGCATTTCATCTGAACGCGTTTTTAATATTTTGCACCAACATTTGGGAATGAAAAAGATTTGCGCGCGATGGGTGCCGCGTTTGCTCACTATAGACCAAAAGCAACGTCGAGTGACGATTTCGACGAGACGATTCATCGGAGTGTTTGGCGCTGTTTAACCGAGATCCTAATGAGTTTTTGCGGCGTTATGTAACAGTCGATGAAACCTGGTTACATCATTATACTCCCGAGACATAAAAACAATCTAAGCAGTGGACTGAGAGCGGAAAACCTGCGCTGAAGAAAGCAAAAACGGTTTTGTCGGCCGGCAAAGTGATGGCGACTGTTTTTTGGGATGCTCGAGGGATTATTTTAGTGGATTATCTGCAAAAAGGAAAAACAATAATAGGAGAGTACTACGCAAGCTTGCTGCAAAAATTAAGTGAAGAAATCCAGAAGAAACGACCACATTTGGCCAAGAAAAAAATTTTGTTCCACCATGACAACGCACCTGCACACACTTCAATGGTTGCAGTCGCCAAACTTCATGAATTGCGGTTCGAAATGCTACCGCATCCACCCTATTCCCCGGATCTGGGCCCGTGCGACTTCCACTTATTCCCAAACCTGAAGAAATGGTTAGGTGGCCAGCAGTGGCGTGCACAGGATTATGACACTGGGCATGCGGCGAAGTAAGTACTCGGTCACAAAAACTTTTTCGTTTATAGATTTTTAGCATAGCTACAGCCAAGCGACGGATCTCTAAGTCGAAACCATGCCAACAGAGCAAGTCTTATATGTACTACTATTCATGTACATCTTCTACGGCAACGCAGACAAAACAGCGATCGATCGTCGCGGCGGAAGAAATTCTAATAAGTAAAATAATAAGCATATTTTAAAATATTATAATGATGAATATGACAAGATATCCGATGTGGCCTTTAAAAGGCCGATTTTCATGTGATTCGCAAAATATATAAATAAACTTAATAATAAAACTACGGGTTAGTAAAAAAAACAAACTACTCATTCATTTATAGATTAAATTTATGCGCCTATCCTTTTTTAAATATGATTTTAGGATATTGTCATAGAAAGTTGGATTGCGTTTTAATTCTATCATTAATGCCTTTTCTATAGAAATCATGGAAAGCTCTGTGAGTCGTTGTTGATTTTGTGTGTTTCTCAAATATGTGTGGATACGTTTTAAACACGAAAATGAACGCTCTGCCGATGCGCTGCTTGCTGGGATAGTCACAATGAATTTCGCTAATCGTAACACTTCAGAAAAAACTTTATTTAAATTGTCCTTATACAAATTTTGAATAAATACTAAATACACAACTATTTGCAAATTGAGGTGATCTATAAATACAGCGCAATTCATTTTTCAATTTATCAAAATTAAAATTTTCCTGATAATTATTAGTGAACTCTCTGATTTCATTTTCAGGGAAACGTTCACTATATTTTTAAAATTCTCACAAGAAAGTAGCTCAATAAACTTTAAATCTTTAATGTTTTTATAGCGATTTGTTAATTCACTGACTACAGATGTTTTTCTGTATGGTCATGCGTCTTGGCCGCGGAATAGAAATTATTTAAATCTGAATATCCCGAATCAGTCCACACTGTACTAGAATTACTAAATAATATGCAAGGAAAACAATATAATTTAGTCGTATGTACACAACCACACAGCCAGCTATACGTTTCATAACTTTTAACATGAAATTTTCGAGTTACATTATGTTTTTGCTGGTTTAATTGTTGTAACTCGGGTACACACCTACCTTTAGACAAAATTTGAATCTTTTCACTGAATGACAATTGTGAGAACTTGTTATTTTTAATTTTTAATAAACACACATTATCAACGCAAACCTCACAATCAAATAACATTTAAAAAAAATCAACTAACTCTAGTGAGTTAGTTGCTTTTACTAGCTAGTGCTAGTAAAAGCATATCACTACAATTATTATAGAAACTCAGTAATAAACTGTTAAATGTACACACTTTCAAATGTTAAAATGAAAAATCTTTTAAGAAAGCTATAAATAAACTGGAGCGATTAAATTGTAAACAATGCTTATCACATGAAATAATGCAATATGGCCCCCGCGAAACACAAAACGTTTCTTCTATTTAAACAAATAATACCTTACTAAACAAAAATGCATATTGTGCGTACATGATTCATAAGATTCGCGTCGTATTGTTTTTACTCGGATTATAGGCAACGAATAATTTCCAACAAGCCAGTTCGGCGGTTTTCGTAAGCGATCGGAGAGCCGAACCGAAGCTCTCGGCTCGGCTCTCGGTTCGGCCATCTCCAGCCGCATGACTTTATGCTGTTTATTTATGTCGATATTCATGGGTGTGTGCGTTTACGAAGTATGAAAATTACACATACATGCGATGATTTGTCCTGCAGAAATCTACTGCATGAGTTGCTATTTATAAAATATTAGGCGTTTTTAAGTATATTATATTTTTTTAATTAATTTATTTACTATTAATTACAGTCATCTAAAACGTATGAACGTTTTATTAAAATCTCTGTGAATGACAAGTAAAGCACTGCATTTCTGCCTATATGGAGCGCACGCCCCTGGTGGCCAGAGATTTTCATCTAATGAAGAAGTCATTGTTGCCGTGGACGAGTATTTTGAGGGGTTGCAGAAAACATTTTATCAAACTGGTGTAACGGCATTGGAGAAGCGCTGGAGTAAATGCATCGAGGTAGAAGGAAACTACGTTGAGAAATAAATTTATTTTAAATAGATTTTTGAAGTTTTTCTTTGTCGTTTCGGAAACTTATCAATCAGCCCTCGTATTATTTATGGTGTTTTTTGAAGTAAGTTTTCGATTATAGTTAGTTTAATTTATTACATAAGTTATTTTTTTTATAGTTTAGCTTTACAAACTTATGATAATCAGCCAGGATGCAGGGACCTCCACCGTCATTTCGACCGTGTCCTTGGGAAATCTGGTGCAATGCTCCCCTTGTCCCACGATATTTTAAAAGCCAGAGGGATTTGAACATTCTTGTAGGCAAATGCCATAAACAGCTATTCGTCCCTATTCCCCCAGCAACTCCTCCACTTCCGAACCCCACCTATTAAACTAATTTCTGGCAAGAAATATCAAAATTTAAATGTTCTGTCCCAATTCTTAAATGGATCCCTAGGGGTGCAAGAGTGGCCGTTGCCCAGAAGCTTGCCGAGACAGTACGCCATACAGTGATTGAACTAGAGATCCGCTCAACAATGTCTCCATCACTTCACGAATAAAAAAAAATGTGTTTCGGATATTAGTTAATATTTTAACCCAAAATTTTCTTCGCGTTACTCAGCCAAATATAACCTAGTGAAAAATGTAGAAAATAAAGTAAGTGAGGGAGACATTAAAGGTTCAGCCCGGCTCCTTTTTTCCAACGACACGGTCGCGCCCGACTACCCTCACAGAAACCCTCATCGCCTTGCAGAACAAACACCCCTCACAACTAACACCCACTCCTTTCACAGCTTTCGACGACGCAACACCACCGCTACAAACGTCGGCAGACAAAGTACGCGAAACCATCCTGTCTTTTCTTCCGGGTTCAGCTGGCGGCCTCGACGGTCTCACCCCTCAGCACCTGAAGAATCTCACCAGCGGCTGCTGCGGGGAGGCCGGTGGGAAGCTCATGCACGAACTCACGAATCTGTGCAACCTGATGCTACGTGGAAAGGTTGCATTAGATATTGTGGATATTTTGTACGGAGGTAACCTCTGCGCCCTGAAGAAGAAAGATGGAGGTATTCGTCCAATCGCCGTCGGCTCTATATTCCGACGCCTTACGGCCAAACTGGCCAGCAAATCTGTTACTTCCCTTTCGTCATACTTTCAGCCGAAACAGCTCGGCTTTGCCTGCAAAGGGGGCTGTGTGGCCGCCGTTCACACATTCAGGATAGCTATCCAAAATCAAGGCGATGATGTGTTTTTGAAGGTCGATGTCAACAACGCATTTAATTCAGTTAACCGTGTCGCCATGATGGCTCAAAAAAAATCAAAAGCACCTGCCATTTTACCATTTATGCTCCAGTGCTCCAACACTCCCACTAAACTTATTTATAAAAATCACCTCATCCCACCAGAAGTTAGCTTCCAACAGGGCAACCCTCTCGGTCCAGCAATTTTTAGTCTTGCCATACACCCGGTCATCGAGCTTCTAAATTCAAAATTTAATGGATCACATTTGGATGATGGGACCCTTGGAAGCGATGCACACATTGTACTATCCAACTTCCGTACACTGATCCATGAGTTCAAAAAAATCGGTCTAGAGCTGAACCTAGGGAAGTGTGAAATTTTGTGCCAGATAATTGTAGGGATAGAAACGCTATTATATCTAGCTTCAAAGAAATAGCTCCACAACTGTCTGTCATCGACAAGGATTCGCTCTTCCTCTTGGCTTCACCTATTTTACACGAGTCTCTCCCGGCCTTTATATCGCTTACGGTCTTCTTGTCCTCAGTCCACGCAAACCATAAACTTATATGCAAAATATTAGAACACCCATCCTACACCAAAATAGTTCTCTTTCTGGATGAGGCCAAGGACGCCTGGAGCACAGCTAGTATTTGTAGAGAATTGCCCGCTAATACCTTTTCCCAAAGGCTCTGGGATGAGTCTCTCTGTGGACTGGTACGGAATAATCTTCTTAACACGTCGTCCAGTCATACGGAGCAGGCTCGCCTCTTAGCTGCGGAGAAATGGGAATCGGGCCTTTGGCTACAAGTGCTGCCGTCACCCAACACAGGCACATTGCTGGATCGAACAACTTTTCGATTAGCCACTTCCCTGCATCTTGGCGTCCCCCACCGTTGCGTTTGTGGTGCAAACGTGAATAACCACAGTCTGTCCATTTCACGAAGCGCCGGCCACATCTCCCGACATCACTGCCTCAACGACCTCATTCGTCGGGCTCTGGTCACCGCCGGAATGCCAGCTTTGCTGGAACCCTGTGGTTTGGCGCGCGACTATGGCAAGAGACCAGACGGAATGACCCTGGTCCCTTGGAGACTGGGACGGGCTCTTGTATGGGACGCTACTTGCGTCGATACACTTGCTCCGTCCCATGTCCAGGGCACCTCAAGTACTGCGGGTGCGGCAGCAAACCAGGCGGAGAACCTCAAGCAGCGCAAATATGAGAGCCTTAGTGGGGATCTTATATTTGAACCGTTTGGGGTTAAAACCCTAGGCACATGGCGTCTGGGTGCACACAAACTATTCGGAGAAATTTCTTTAAATTTTTTTTTCAATTTCGAATAAACTCATAGGGGCCACCCGAGATCCCAGAGCCGGCACCTATCTGGCTCAAAAAATTAGTATTGCCATCCAGCGAGGAAACTCTTGGAGCCTTCTAGGTACTCTGCCTGGTGGGGACGACCTGGGAGATTTCTTTTTTTTTTGTAGCTTTTTAAGTTTTTCTAGTATTAATTTTCTTTTCAGTACTTTTATAGTTTGTAAATATTTTAAGTAGTTAGGTATAGTTGTTAACATTATAATTGTTAACTTAAACTGAAATAAAACCATTAGTATTTATTTATTTCAAAATTTGAGTACTAAAAACACTGACCTATAAAAATATTCATTACGTTTAATAAAGGTTTAAAAGTTCGAAAAGTCTTAATTGAAATAATTGATTAATAAAACATAATGCATTCTTGTATTGTAACTAGCTATAAACAACAGACGTTTTTAACCGACTTCCAGAAAAGGAGGCGGTTATACATTCGGCTATATATATATATATTACCGATTTTCAAAATTCTTATTTTGATGTAAAGGGTATAATCCTAAGTTGGTCTCGTTTTCACCAAAGTGGTGACTTGATGATGGGATCCATGAGGAATCGAGGAAACTCCTCGAAATTTATATGGACACGTCATATAGAGATTTTGACTTTTCCTGAAGTAACACAAGCATATGCTACCATAAAATATAATTTTTCACCAAGGCATAAAATAACTCCCCACACAGATTTCGGTGACGGTGGCCGGTTTCATTGAAACCAGGCCAATTACGCAGGAGTAATTTTATAGTGCCCAAGTATGAGCGCAGAACACAAAAGCACTCTCTCTTCCTTTACTCTCATAACCCAGTTGGGCGGATGACCGACACGACTGGCGAGAGAACAGACGCAGGTCCGACTTTTCCCATCCCATCCGACGCATGAATCATCTTTCTCAGAGACGCCTCTCTTTAAAGATACGCAATTAGAAATTTCAGCAATTTGTTTAAAAAACTGCAAGCATATGCCAGTATGTATGTAGCTGCAGTAATCATCATCATCATCATCTTATTTACAATACCTAATGGAAGCTTGGCGCGTATTCAATTATAAATTTCATCGTTTATTTTAAATGTTCTTAAAGTGTATTAATATTATTTTAACAAATACTTATAACTAAAGAAGGAAAAATATTATTTTTAAACAAAAAGTTAAACCGACTTCCAGAGTAAAAATACACAAAAAACTATGAAATAAATCTTATTTTCTAAATAATTCCCCTTTTAAATTCGGCTAAAATTTTAACTATTTCTCAACTCAAACTTCATAACTTTGATGTCGGTATCAGCCCGAAACACATCCTGATAAAACAATATTGAATTTTCACGTTTTTCACATTCAAGTTCTTTTTCAAGTTCAGTTCAGTTCAAAATTCACGTTCAAGTCGGCGGGTACCGACTTAAAAATAATAATAATAATATCTATGGACGCTTTACGCCACGTCAGTCTGGCCCGTGCTAAGTATCCGAAGAACTTGTGTTACAGGTACCAGACAACGGAAAGTATATTAATTAATACTTTTATACTATACAGGGTGACCTGAAATTCGATACATTCCTTTGAAAGACAGAAAGTAGACCTCATTTACAGTAATATTTTTCATGGCATCCCTTATCCGAAAGTTGATATTTACAAAGTTATTGAAATTTCAAAAAATTTTTCTTTATTTTCGACTTTTTGACTTTGACATGACGTATTTTTAAAAATGTTTGTCTTTTTAGTGATTTTTTTATGTATTTTAACCGTTAATGAGTCAAATATTATTTTTAAGGAATAAATAGGGACAAACTAAGCGAGAATTTTTCATTATGAGACATGAAACAGAATTTTCTTTTAACAGGTGATTTTCTTAAAAAAATGTATGATACAATGCGTACAAATATTCTAAATAACTTCCTTATCTCATTAGCTTTCCAAAAAGGTGCAAATGTCTACATAAAAATATGACGTTGTAGTAAATATATTACAAGTAAAATGAAATAATGTCTAAATCGATTTATTTGCGATAAGGTTAATATAAAAGGAAAAACTTGAATTTAATTACGTTTATTGTGTTTAAAAAACATCAATGTTTAATTAAATTTAATAATAAATATTCTACTTTAGGTCTTGTTCAAAATGTGAACCTCTGTTTCTGATACAGGCCCGTAGTCTTCTCCGTACCTCTGTTTTGATTATTCTGGTAGTAAGACTAGTTTTAATTTCTTCTGCTGCATTTCTTATGCGGCTTCTGAGTAGTAGTAGTAGTATGGGAAAAGTAGTAGTAGTAGTAGTAGCTTCCTCTACAGTAGTTATGGGTGTAGTATACACCAAAGCCTTCATATGACCCCAAAGATAAAAATCACACGGGGTCAAATCGGGACACCGTGCTGGCCAAGGAATTGGCCCGCCTCGACCTATCCAGCGATGTGGGTAAGTTTGGCGTACGCCGAGGCGGAAGTGGGCCGGGCAACCATCATGATGGAAAATCATATTACGACGAGTTGCTATTGGCACATCTTCCATTAAACCAGTAATCTCCTCTCTTAGGAAATGTTCGTACATTTCACCATTTAAATTTTGAGGCAAAAAATGAGGTCCAACTAAATTATTATTAATTATACCCATCCAGACATTTAGACTGAATCTGGTTTGATGGGCCCTTTCTTTTTTCATCCTGGGGTTTTCTCCTTTTGGTGCCCAGTAATGTGTGTTGTGGAAATTGTTTATCCCATCACGGTCAAATTTCGATTCATCCGTCCACAATATTCTTGAGAAGAAATTGCGATCCTCCGTGTCTGCATTTATCATAAAACGGCAGAATTCCATTCTTCTAACCGGGTCTCCCTCTTCCAACGCTTGGACAGGTGTGTAGTGAAATGGATGTAGACGCGCTGTGTGTACTGTAAACCACACCTTCCATTGACTCAATCCAAGTCTTCTAGCTGCCGCTCTTGTAGAAATAGAATGATCATTTTGAAAAAGTGTTAAAATTTCTTCTTCTTCTTCTGGAGCATACAAACGAGGTCTGCCTGAATCACCACGTCTTCTATCAACACGGCCGCTTTCCCGAATTCGTCGAAATGTTGTTGAAAACACTCTAACGTTTGGCACTCGTCGATTCGGAAAACGTTCAACGTATGTTCTTCGTGCAGCAGCAGCATTACCATTACAAAGTTCGTAACAAAACAAGATGTCAGCGTATTCATCGTACTCAAAAGCAGCCATCGCGATACAAAAAAATCACAAGTAGAAGTAAGGGTGTAGTTTAAAGCAACAATACGTCCGTACACGGCAATAGTTAACTTAAAACTAATATTAGCTACTAAATTTTCTCTCTAAGCCAGTCGGTAACTCATTGACAAAAGGCCGCGACGACAGTAGCCAAAACATCCCGAAGTTTGAACAAAGGAAACAATTGAAAAAAAAGGTCGCCTCAGGTAGAGTAATTCTTGAGATAACGTTACCTGATGATTGTTTTGTCTTTGTTTATTACATGTTCATATTTTTATGTACATATTTGTACCTTTTTTGGAAGCTTATGAGGTAAGAAAGTTATTTAAGGTATTTGTACGCATTGTATCATATATTTTTTTAAGAAAATCACCTGTTTTTAAGAAAAATTTGCATTTTTCTTAAAAGAAAATTCTGTTTCATGTCTCATAATGAAAAATTCTCGCTTAGTTTGTCCCTATTTATTCCTTAAAAATAATATTTGACTCACTGATGGTTAAAATACATAAAAAAATCACTAAAAAGACAAACATTTTTAAAAATACGTCATGTCAAAGTAAAAAAGCCGAAAATAAAGAAAAAATTTTTGAAATTTCAATAACTTTGTAAATATCAACTTTCGGATAGGGGGATGCCATGAAAAATATTACTGTAAATGAGGTCTACTTTCTGTCTTTCAAAGGAATGTATCGAATTTCAGGTCACCCTGTATATATATTTAAGATTTTTATTTTATTATACACATCCATGACCCAGGAATGCAGAAAAACTATTTTGTTCCTTAAGCGGGATTCGAACGCGACCCCCGGATTGAACACCAACGCGCTGAACCACTGAGCCACAGTGGTCGTCGATTGTGTAGTTTGTGTAGAGAAATAGTTAAAATTTCAACCTAATTTAAAAGGGAAATTATTTAGAAAATAAGTTTTTATTTCATGATTTTTTGTGCATTTTACTTAGGAAGTCGGATTAAATTTTTTGTTTGTAAAATTATATTTTTTCTCTTTTTATTAGTTATTTTATTAGTTATTATTAACATATTTTAAGGAAGTTATACGTATAGTTACGGTGCGCAAGTACTCTGATGAGTACTGAGTACCTGTCATGATAATAATATGTTACTGTTTCGTGTGAAGATGGTGGTGATGGTGATGATGATGATAATTACTGTAATTGGTATGATGGCATATGCTTGTAGTTCTTTAAGCAACACCGGAATCCCCAAACATGTATTTATAAGGACTCAGGAGTAGTATACTTTAGGTTACTACAGAAAAAGTCAAAATCACTATATGTGTCCATATAAATTTTGAGGAGTTCCCTCGACTCCTCTTGGATCCCATCATGAGGTCACCACTTTGGTGACAACGGGACCAACTTGGGATTATATGGGGGCATGGTAGTGCCCCCGCCAATATAAGCCAAGCGAAGCGCAAGGGCACCACCAGACCACCTTTTCGTCGATTTTTTGAACCCTCTTTCCCTTTTCTGGATATGTTTCCAGTAGCGGACTTATTAAACATGTAAAGTTTTGATTGCATAGGTCTTATACTTTAGATTTTAATGATATCTAAAAACCCCTGAATTCGTTACTAATAAATAAATATCTATGGACGGTCCACACCACGTCAATCTGGCCCCGTGCTAAGTATCCGAAGAACTTGTGTTACAGGTACCAGAAAACGGGAAGTATATTTAATACTTTTATACTATACATATATTTAAGATTTTTATTATATTACACACATATCTAATACACATCCATGACCCAGGAACCCAGAAAATTTTTTTGCTCGTTCGGCGGGATTCGAACCCGCAACCCCTGGCTTGAGCACCGACGCGCTGAACCACTGAACCACAGAGATTTGACCAGCTCCGTTACTGACTCACTGACGATCAACAAAATTATATGGTACTTCCAAATGTGTTAGGAAGATGAAATTTGCTACCTGAGGTTGTATTAAAACACAATCAACATAAAAATTGTCAAAATGAAAACTTTTATCCTCCAGCCTCTTAAACCAGGGGATAAAAGTTAAGTATCTTTAAAAGCGCCCTTTATCGCGTATATTATGAACTAAGTATGTTAGTTCTTCGTTCGTCGCTTGGATTGGATACTAATTGACGTAATATTGAAATAATAATATTAAATTTATTATCAAAAAGATTATTAATTAATTAAAGTGAATAATAATGCCAAAAACAGCATGTTATATTATTAAGCCATTAAACAGTTATGTTATTTTTAGTTTTCAGGTTTTCTAAATAAAAAGGGTTTTAATCCACTTAGCTTCTTGAGAAAAATGTCATGTCAAATGTTCTTGAGAAAACATCTAGTCACAAGCGCCATCTAGGCAAATAAGTACATAGCTAATAAACAATATCAATAATGTGTATTCAAGTAGTGCTTAATGCTACCGATAGATGTCAGTGTTTTAACGCTGCATCACGCTTACGCTTGCCTTCAATAGATTACTTATGAAATCATAGATTCTATAAATATTATAAATCAACTAGCCACCAGACTAGATGAAGTCCGACGTAGATACAGCGCTCTTAACCCAACCGTTTGCGTAGACCATTTCAAAATAAAAAAAAAATAAAAAAATATATATAGTTACTATGACCAAAAATTCGCTAAATATTAAAAAGAATTGAGTGACCGAGCTACGCTCGGAGTTAGATTATTAGTACAGGCAAAAAATATGTACAAATATATATATATATATATATTTATATATATTACACTTGTAACTCCTCTGCTGTTACGACGTCCTTAAAATCCCCAACACCCCTTGGGCCTCCGGTAACTTCACTCACTCGGCGAAATACAACGCAAGCGTTATTTTACGCTGGTTTTCTGTGAGGCCGTGGTATTTACCCGGTACAGTCGACCAATTCATGTCGAAGCGTGGCATTAATGATAAAAAAATGGTCCGACCGGGATTCAAGCCAATTTGCCAACAACGCAAAGACTGATACTTAGTAGGAGAAATATCCGAGATTCTTAATATTATAATATATAAAATAATAGCTAATTTCAGACTACGCTATACTATTGTGCTATATAGTATAGCAAAGAAGGACCTAATGCTATACTATATAGTATGGTATTCACATTACGCGATATTATCGCAAGCATTTGTAGTATCATTTATTACTATAATAATTAATTATAATAAATAAATCCTCTCCGCTGAACGGCATCTACTGGAGAATAGCAAACAAAAAACACATTCGAATTTGCTGATTAATCAATAATCACATTATTATACTACATAGCGCTAGTTATTATTATATTTATAAAAAAAAATAAACCGACTTCCAAAGTAAAAATGCACAAAAATGTATAAAATAAATCTTATTTTATAAATAATTACGCTTTTAAATTCGGCTAGAATATTAACTATTTCTCTACTCAATCTTTATTAATTTGAAGTCGGTACCAGCACAAACAATATTTTATATAACTCACATTTAAGTTGGCTGGTACCTACTACAAAAGTCAATTCCTATAACAATCTATCTATAGATGTTCTTATAAATTTTGAGTTTCCTCAATTCCTCATGGATACCATTATCAGGTCTCCACTTTGGTGACTAAAGGACCAATTTCGAATTATACCCTTTACAACAAGAAAATAATTTTCCAAATGTGTCCACAAACGGCAGAGGATATGTATGATGTACATATATGTGATGTATGAAAAGTACCTATTATCATCATAATGTGATGATGTATGGTGTGATGATGGTGGTAATGATGATTACTGCAATTGACATAGTGGCATATGCTTGCAGTTCTTTAAATAACGCCGAAATCCCCAAACATGTTGTATATATAAGGACTCAAGAGCTCTGTTGAGTATTTTTTGATCCAGGGTATACTTTGGGACAAAATCTTACTTTTTGGAATCTTATGCTTGGGTATCTTCAGAAAAAGTCGAAATCACTACATGTGTCCATTAGTTTATAGTATAAATT
The DNA here is from genome assembly GCA_037179445.1 of Phengaris alcon alcon. Lineage (NCBI taxonomy): Eukaryota > Metazoa > Arthropoda > Insecta > Lepidoptera > Lycaenidae > Phengaris > Phengaris alcon. Next base: position 148,624 of record JAYRCH010000116.1, read on the forward strand.
TCGAGGAATTTCTTCGATTCCTCATGAATCCCATCATCAGGTATCCACTTTGGTATCACAAGAACCGAATTGGGATTATACCCTAAACAGCAAAACAAGAATTTTGAAAATCGGTCCACAGACGGCGGAGTAATCGTTGAACATACAATATATATATATATATATATATATATATATATATATATATATATATATATATATATATATATATATATATATATATATATATATATATATATATATATATATATATATATATACAGCCAAACGTATAACTGCCTCCTTTTTTAGAAGTCGATTGAAAAGCTATAAGCACGAGCATCCGATACCTTAATCATTAATGGATTGGATAATGGGAAAAACCATGGAGCTAGTACAAAGTCGTTGCCGTGGTTTAATTAATATTTTGTTCTACTATTAATATAAGGATATTGTGCTATTTATTTTTCTTTCCTTTTAATCTATGCCCATATTGATCCAACTTGGCTCCAACTCAAATATTAGGTCCTTACATATAAAATTGGCGTTTTGTCGTACATTGATCTCAAAATATATATTCTTTGGTTAGGATTTCCAGTTTCAAATTTGTACCGCTATTTACATGAAATTGTGTTTCGAAAACCGTAATTCATTTGTTTTTTTCTCTTTTGTTTTTTTCTTTGCGTCAATCTGTTTACAAAATGGAAAACTTGAAATATATCGTATTATCTTCGAGTACGAGTTCCACCGTGGCACCAGTGCTGCAGAAACGGCTCGAAGGATTAATGATGTGTATGGCGGCGGTGTCACAAAAGAAAACACAGTGCGTTTTTGGTTCCAATGTTTTCGTTCTGGAAATTTCTACCTGCAGAAAAAGCCCCGTGGACGGCCGGAGACCAAAGTTGATAATGAAGAATTGAAGGCTATTGTGGAAGCGGATCCATCGCAAACCACGTCCGAGTTAGTTACAGGCTACGGTGCTAGTGATAAAACTATTTTAATCCACTTGAAGCAAATTGGGAAGGTGAAAAAGCTGGAAAGGTGGGTACTTCATAAATTGAGTGCAGCAAACCGACAAACGCGCCTCGACTGCTGCGTTACATTACTCAACCGGCACAATAATGAAGGGATTTTAAATCGAATCATTACCTGCGATGAAAAGTGGATCATGTACGATAATCGGAAACGCTCATCGCAATGGCTGAACCCTGGCGAACCAGCCAAAGCCTGCCCCAAGCGAAAATTGACTCAAAAAAGTTACTTGTGTACTAGTGCCGGTGTCGTTCACTACAGCCTTCTTAAATCTGGCCAGACGATTACGGCAGATGTCTATTGCCAGCAACTGAAAACCATGATGGAAAAGCTAGCTACAAAACAACCGAGGTTGGTCATTCGCTCTAGGCCACTGCTGCTTCAGGACAACGCTAGACCACACACTGCACAACAGACGGCTACCAAATTAGAGGAGCCTCAATTGGAACGTCTAACACATCCACCGTACTCCCCGGACCTTGCTCTAACAGATTACCATTTTTTTTTTTTCGACATTTGGATAACTTCTCGCAAGTGGAGTGGGGTGATAAAGATAATTGAATCACTGTGATTGAATTACACAAAGTAGGTATGGAGCCAAATGTAATTTTTAAAACTCTCCTACCACACGCTACCATACGCTTAGTATTAGTAAAATTTTTGTGTACTATTATATTAATAGGTACAATGAGACCTCGTCTGCAATGGTATATACTTTGATTAAAGAAATATATTATGTTTAAGAAAAAACTACTTTCTGTACCTCCTTTACAAAACGCCAATTTCATAATATGTAATGACCTAATATTATTATTACACTAATTTTCTATGAAAGCATGGAATTATTGTTGTTATTCTCTAATAACAACCTCAAAATATAACAACATTCAATGCATTATTATAATAGATACCAACACCGGTTTAAGGTGAGGTCCATGACTACTTTGTGATTTCCCGTCACCCAGTCTACTTAGTCAGAGTTTAATTACGAAGTGGAAAAAAATATGGGATAAAGTACACAATCCTTGACAGGTTCTGAACCGTACACTTTTTGAAAAAAACATATATTTCCCGAGTTAAAAAATCATAAAATCACCTCTTAAATATCACAAAATCTCCAGAAACGTAAAATTTTGTGCAGCAACGTACAATTTTTTTTGATAAATAATTAAAATAGAATATATCATTATATATCAGTTTTAACCGAACACTTTTGTTATTTGTACAATATTTCAAAAGATGTTGAAAAAATACCTTGCGAAACGAAATTTGTTCGGTGTTCTACATGAATATAGGAAATAATGGTATGCAAAAAAGAATCTTATTACAATGTCCATCCGCGTAGTTTAGCGTAGTCGTCCGCTCTTGCTGACGAGTCTCACCGCTTACGACGTAATCCGCGAATGAAATTATTATTGACGGAGTAAAAATAAAAGAGTGTTGGTTGGCCGCAATTTAAATTAGTGACTCTGTTGTGTAGTGTTGTTAACTATGGCAAATAAGAAGAGTAAAAAACTTTCCAAAGAAATTACAAGAAAAGGAAAAAAAAAACGCCGAATCGAAGGAATGTTTGGGTATGTTAGATTTGAATTATAATATATTTTTTTTATAGTGGATAGTGTACTTCTTTATTATTATTAGTTATAGCATATAATTTAATAATGGATAGTATAATTCTCTAATATTATTCGTTCTAGCATATTAGTTTCATATTTTATTCTGATTCTAATAATTTATAAAAACGGCACGATTCTATTAGGAACAATTTAATAGTGTCAGGGAACACTCATATTGCTATACACGAATAAGGTTCATTTTATAGTAACAAATTTATGACGGTGGATCGCGATCCATACTTTTTGTAGCTTTCGAGTTACCCACGCCCGGGTAGCGCAGAGTAATGAAAGTACAGAGCGCGCATAGTATGTCATTTCATGGTGTGTCATGACTCATGGGCTATGTGACGTGTACAAAAAATAACGGTTATCTGTCGGCTTTTAATATTTTTTAATTAATTAATTTGTTTATTTTACAGCTCAAAGAAAAGTCGCCAAGATTCACCAAGAAAAGAAACAATGGCTCATGAAATAAAGTAATTATTACATAGTTATTACGGAATAGCTATTTTATTTCCTTATCTTAATTAACTGATACATAAAAATAATATATATTATTACAACTACCACTACAAAAAAAAACATCTTTTCTATAACAATATATAAATGTTTGTAATTTTAATTTGACTGCTTTTCACTTAGTGCATATGAAAGTATATACGGTACTTACCTACAATAAAAAATAATGTTTTTAATTTTGCCTGTCCGTCTGTCTGTTTGTTCCGGCTAATCTTTGAAACGGCTGGACTAATTTTCACTGGCAGATAGCTGATGTTATAAGGTTTAACATAGGCTACTTTATTTTAGGGTTCCGTTTAAAAAAAAGGATTCCATTTCCGTTAGTTCTACGCATATGAAGTTGCGGGTACCAGCTAGTATTATCTATGGACGTTACACAACACGTCAATCGGGTCCCGTGAAGAATTTGTGTTACTGGTTACCGGACAACGTGTAACACTGTTGGCAAGGAGCGTTCAAATTAAAGACCAGTCTTCCAAGTTAATATATACAGCTGTTGTAATATTACTAGCTGTTGCTCGCGGCTCCGCCCGCGTAAGTATATTATCCCTCGGGAACACTACTTTTTCGGGATAAAAAGTAGCCTATGTTTTAATCCAGAGTCTAAACTACTACCATACCGAATTTCATTGAAATCCGTTCAGTAGTTTTTGCGTGAAAGCGTAACAAACATCCACGCTTTCACATTTATAATATTAGTAAGGATTAGCGGAATATATTGGCAACACATGGAACTGTCATAATCATCTGGCAAATTCGCCCTATAAAAGACGTTACATTGTGTCATTCGATCTTTTTGCTCGTGCATCGACATTCAGGTGATATCGGAAACCGGTAGTGCGTATAAGTTAGGACTTGTGAGCCATTGTGCTTATTTTATTTCGGTGTAATAATTATATCTTTGTTCGTAAGCGTTAGTTGGGTAGATTTTATAACCTTTGTAAATAAGTGATATTTGCTGTTGTATAATTTTTATTGTAAGTTTCGTGTAGTTAAATAAAATAATTTTTCTTCTTATTATTTTTTAACAAATCATTACTTTAAGGCTTATATCAGAAGCGGGATAAATAAGCCCGGCTTAAGCCCACATAACAACGAGGGTTATTTAAATCTACCCACATAGAACATTTGTTAGTTTTTTTTTTTTACGGTTATTATTTTTCTTTTGTGTTAAAAAAGCTTTGTTCTAGTTAGTTTATAAAACACGATGCCGCGTAGTAGATCGCGCAATCGATCAAAACGTGTAAAACGAGGTCTGGCATATCAACGTTCGAGAAGCCCATCTGCCACAAACTTGCAGAATAATTCGCGACGTGACCGTAGCCGTACTAAAAGAAATTCACGTTTACCTACACGCCAATCGCAACGGCATAATTCTAAAAATAGAACGCGTGCGCGTGTTAGGTCTCGTATTCGTTCGGTTTCTTCTAACAATAGTAGTGATAATAGTGCTTCATATTACGGATATCGTATTTCAAAAAGGCGTAGTCGGCGATTAGCTGAAATAGATCGTTGTATTCGTCGCACGGAAACGCCCGTTCACACGCTAAACACGTCTAATCAAAACCGTGATCATATTGAACCGTCGCATCTAGTTGTAGTTGATAACGACAACCCTGTAGTAAATGCTACACGCGCACTTTCGTCTTCGATTGCACCCGGTCTATTAAAATCCGTGTCTAATGATCGTGCAGTTTGTGGACAATCTTATGGTTCATTACAGGCTTCCAAATCTTCCACACTCGCACATGCTCTTATCAAAGCTATCGAGACTATTCGGCCAGAGAGGTGTCAAAATTACTTCGTCTCTAACTTTGATCCCTTGATTCACAATATTGATACGTGGTGTAAAGAAGTTGAACTTGCAAAAAATACTAATAATTGGACTGACCATGAGTGTTTATCTCGTGTAGCCTCTTGTCTTAAGGGGGATGCCAAAATTTGGCTGAATGAGTGGGTAATGAATGATCGTGCGTGGTCAAATTTTAAGCAAGAATTCATACCTCTTTGTACTGGTAAATTAGACTTTGCTAATATTTTATTCGAAACAATGAAAAATACGTCCGATAAGTACACAGCTTACGCCGAATACGCGCGTCGCACGTTGTTGCGCCTTCGAGTAGTTCACTTCGAGTACTTCACTGGTCTTAGTGAAGAACTGAGAACGCTTATTGTGATTCGTGGTATTGATAACCCTCAAATACGTGCCGCTGCCGCAAATGCATTATTAACATCCGATAAATTAGTGTCGTTTTTGTCAATTTATACAAAGCCTCATAAACACAATCATCCTACGTGGGCTCGTACTCCTCAAAAACGCCCTTTTCAAAACAAACCAAACGCTACTGATGACAAATCATGTTTTAATTGTGGTGAAAAGGGGCACGTTCGTAATAGCTGTCCAAAAAAATCTAAAACTAATAGAGATACAACATCGCGCATAAAATCAAACTCGATCATATCGTGTACTTTTTGTAAAAAACCTGGCCATAAAGAAGAAAATTGCTTTTCTAAAATACGTTAAGAGAGTCGAAAACAGCAGAGTATTAATTTGTGTTCAGATCTTTCTAAATATCCAAATAAAAATAATGACGTGACTGTAGCTGTCGTAAATGGCATTCCTATGGACGTTTTAATCGATAGTGGTGCAATCAACATTTTGCTTATTTCATCGAGTACTTTAAAATACCTTTCGTGTTGCGAAAACCTAAATTACGACGTTGCGTAATCAAAGGAATTAGTGATAAGGAAATAGAGTGTACCTCCTACGTTACGGTTACCCTTGAATTTAATGGCATATCCTTAGAAGCAGACCTGGTAGTAGTGCCGGCGTCGTGCATGAATACTCCGGTTGTAATCGGTACCGACGTACTCAATCGAGACGGTGTAACGTATGTTCGCTCTAAAGATCATCAATACCTTACGCACACGAATGTTATTGAATCCAATGTTCACGTTCACGTTCACGGGTTGGATGGCATTGAAGTGAACTCGCCACTTCAAGATGAAGAACGTGAAGGTTTAATGGTAGTGATCCGCGAGTTTTCCAATTTATTTATTTCCGGTACGGCCACCACTACGGTTACTACGGGAGAAATGAAAATTAAACTTACCAGTTCTACGCCTATCGACCTTATAGACTCTCCTACCAAGAAAAACTTAAGGTTCGTAATATAACAACAGATCTTTTAGAGAAAGGGATTATTAGACGTTCCCAATCTGAGTATGCGAGCCCAATAATTATTCTCGTTAATAAACGTGATGGTTCAGATCGGTTATGCGTAGATTTCAGGGCTCTCATCAGAATAACGGTCAAGGACAGGTACCCTCTTCCTTTAATAGACGATCACATTGACCGCTTACGGAGCTATAATTTTTTTACCAGTCTGGATATGGCTACAGGGTTTCACCAGATCCCAATTAGGGAGGATTGCATCCATCTTACAGGTTTTGTTACTCCAGAAGACCATTTTGAATACACCAAAATGCCATTTGGATTGGCTAACTCTCCGATAGTGTATCAAAGAATCATCAATGATACACTACGGAAGCACATCGATAAAGGTAATGTTTTAGTATACGTAGATGACGTTTTGCTTTTAAGCAACACAGTTCCAGAGGGAGTGGAACTACTTCATCGCGTGCTGACCACCCTGACACGTGCTGGGTTCTCTATCAACTTACGCAAGTGTTCCTTTCTCTCTACTGAGGTAGAGTACCTCGGGAGACTAGTAAGTGGAGGTCAGGTTAAGCCGAGCCCTAGAAAAGTTGAAGCTCTGGTAAACACAGCTCCTCCAGAAAATGTTAAGCAGGTAAGACAATTTCTAGGCCTCGCAGGCTATTTTCGCCGCTACATTAAAGATTATGCCACTAAAACCGCTTGCATAAGCCGTTTAACCAAAAAAGCAGTTCCATTTCACTGGGCAGACGAGCAGGAGAAAGCCCGGCAGCATATAATTTAGCAGTTAACGAGTGCACCAATTCTAGCCATATTCAATCCTGATTTAGGTACTGAAGTCCACACGGATGCTAGCAGCTTAGGTTATGGAGCGGTGCTCCTTCAACCGCATACGGATGGTAAGAAGCACGTTGTTGCTTACTTTAGTAGGTTAACACAGGGAGCCGAGGGCAAGTATCATTCCTACGAGCTCGAAACGCTGGCGGTTGTAAAAGCCCTACAAAACTTTCGTCATTACCTCGTAGGATTAAAATTTGTCGTCGTCTCTGACTGTAACGCGCTCAAGTCGACAGAGCGTAAAAAGAATTTGATCCCACGAGACGCAAGGTGGTGGATTTATCTCCAAGACTTTGATTTCACAATCGAATATAGAAAGGGGATAATGATGCCACATGCCGACTATTTAAGTTGCAACCCTCCATATTTAGCTAACGAGATATCAAAGCCTCGCAACTGGACTCAGATAGCTCAAGCGGCCGACGACAAAACCCAAAGACTTTTGGAAAGTCTACAGGAAGGTAAGTTGGACCTAAGTAGGTACGTATCTAGGAACAAGGTTTTGTACTACCGATACACTCCAGTAGAAGAGGAGCCTAGACTCCTCTGCTACGTCCTCAAGAGACATAGGCTAAGTTTATTAAGAGTATTCCACGACGAACATGAGCATATCGGTGTTGACAAGACCATCGATCTTATTTTAAAACATTTTTGGTTTCCCGGATTAAATTGTTTTGTAAAAAAGTACGTGACTCACTGTTTGGTATGTATATCAAAGAAGCGTGTACCTCGAGCTCCGCAGCAGTACATCACTTCGTGGGACAAGCCGGATGTTCCTTTCAACACGGTACATGTCGATGCATTGGGCCCTCTACCTGTATCGGATGGGTACAAATTCCTTCTCATCATGGTCGACGCATTCACGAAATATTGCCTACTGTACCCAATACGTCGTCAGGACGTAAGTGAGTTAAAACGAGTAATCACCCAATCAATCTTACTATTCGGGGTGCCTTCTCTCATGGTCACAGATAAAGGTCGAATGTTCGAGTCCAGCGAATTCACTACGTAGATCAACGATCTCGGGTGTAATCTCCACTTCATTCAACCAGAGATGCACCACGCTAATGATCAAGTTGAAAGGTACGTGAGGACAGTGTTAAAATAATATGATTCGCATTGAAGTAAATCATAAACGCGCCTGGTGGTCAGAAGTACTCTGGAAGCTTCAACTAGTTCTTAACATCACCAAACAGAAATCTACGCGCACCTCTCCACTTAACCTTTTGGCAGGTACCGAAGTTACGAGGGCTGATTGATAAGTTTCCGAAACGACAAAGAAAAACTTCAAAAATCTATTTAAAATAAATTTATTTCTCAACGTAGTTTCCTTCTACCTCGATGCATTTAGTCCAACGCTTCTCCAATGCCGTTACATTAATAAAATGTTTTCTCCAACCCCTCAAAATACTCGTCCACGGCAACAATGACTTCTTCATTTGATGAAAATCTCTGGCTACCTAACCATTTCTTCAGGTTTGGGAATAAGTGGAAGTCGCACGGGGCCAGATCCGGGGAATAGGGTGGATGCGGTAGCAATTCGAACAGCAATTCATGGAGTTTGGCGACTGCAACCATTGACGTGTGTGCAGGTGCGTTGTCATGGTGGAACAAAATTTTTTTCTTGGCCAAATGTGGTCGTTTCTTCTGGATTTCTTCACTTAATTTTTGCAGCAAGCTTGCGTAGTACTCTCCATTTATTTTTTTGCCTTTTTGCAGATAATCCACTAAAATAATCCCTCGAGCATCCCAAAAAACAGTCGCCATCACTTTGCCGGCCGACAAAACCGTTTTTGCTTTCTTCGGCGCAGGTTTTCCGCTCTCAGTCCACTGCTTAGATTGTTCTTTTGTCTCGGGAGTATAATGATGTATCCAGGTTTCATCGACTGTTACATAACGCCGCAAAAACTCATTAGGATCTCGGTTAAACAGCGCCAAACACTCCGATGAATCGTCCACTCGACGTTGCTTTTGGTCTACAGTGAGCAAACGCGGCACCCATCGCGCGCAAAGCTTTTTGATTCCCAAATGTTGGTGCAAAATATTAAAAACGCGTTCATATTAAATGCTAACCATCTCTGCTATCTCTCGCAACTTTAAGCGCCGATCATTCAATACAATTTTGTGAATTTTTTTGATCATGTCCGGATTCGTGACTTCATTTGGACGGCCAGACCTGTGGGCGTCTTCGCAGCTCTGTCTTCCACTTTTAAAATCAGTTACCCAGGTGTGAATTGTACTCAATGCAGAAGCAGAATTACCTAAAACACTGTCTAGCTTGGTTTTAATCTGGGTTGCTGTTTTCTCTTTTAAAACGTAAAACTTTATCACCGCACGAATTTCGTTTCTTTCCATTGTTAAGAAAATTTACGACAGAGAAAGTTCTACGTCCTCTCAAACAAATTCCATCAGTTCGATTAAATTCAAATTTGGCGTTCTATTTTCAAAAAGATGCCAGAATATAATGTAATATTCCTTTTTTGCGTATCATTTTTTTAAGTTCGTCGTTTCGGCCAGTTATCAATCAGCCCAGGTACTATGCCAGTAATCCGTGGGTTGGTTAGAGACTTAGCTTCCAACAGTTCCGGGACGAATCGAGAAGCATTACGCGATATTATTAGGCATAAAGCCAAAAAACATCTTGAGGATAATCAAGCGCGTCAGGATGACTACGAAAATCGCAACAAGCACCCACCACGCCAGTTTTCAGTTAATGATCTTGTTTTTGTTATCAAATTTTCCCATTGTGCAGGAAAATTAGATCCAGGCGTGCGAGGTCCCTACAAGGTAATCAATGTACTGCCGAGGGCTCGATACAAGCTCATGTTGCTTAGTGGCAGCTATGGGAAAACGACCCAGGCGGCGGCGCAGTACATGGTGCCTTGGAGTGGCGAGCGGTGCCCGGAGACGTGTGCTGCATTTTTTTATAGTAAGAAATCAACCACTTTTATTTTTATCCTAAGCACCCGCATCTCCACTCGTTGCTATTGCATCATAATAGAATGGCAGTTAGAGGCGCTGCGTCTGACTTATGGATTTGAATAAACAGCAAGGTTGGCAGACCCACTTTACCAGTTATTGGATACTTAGTTGGGTAGACGGCGCACGCATGCCGTTGGCAGATCTGATAAATGCTTTATCGGATAGACGGCAAAAGGGTGCCGTTGGCAGACTTGATAAACGATTTTTCAAGTAGACGGTATCAGGACACCGTCGGCAGGGGAAACTGCTATTATGCATTTCTCAGGAGTCCAATTACAGCAATGGATTCGTCTGGAATCAGACGGCAGACCTTAAGAAGCCTTAAGTGAAAGGTTTTTCCTGTGGTTAAAAGAAGTGTAAGATGAGTTTGTTAAGTGAAATGAGACGTATGAATTGAATGAAAGCTATATGAAAGGAGAAAGCAGGAAGTACATTTTGACGTTGATAACATTTTTTTTTTAATATTTTGTTTTGTCTGCAGATGATGACCCAGACAACAACTGTGAAGAGGAAGGCCAGGCAACCTCCAGCAGCCCAGAATCTGGGTTTGAGTCAGCCTTGCCTCCACCAGATCTAAGCGAGGTCGCCGGCGCATCGGTTGAAGATACTGCTGGACCCTAGGACCCATCGTATCTTCGGGTCGTGGACGACCCACCGTCAGGAGAGGCCGTATTAGCGGAATATATTGGCAACACATGGAACTGTCATAATCATCTGGCAAATTCGCCCTATAAAAGACGTAACATTGTGTCATTCGATCTTTTTGCTCGTGCATCGACATTCAGGTGATATCGGAAACCGGTAGTGCGTATAAGTTAGGACTTGTGCCATTGTGCTTATTTTTTTTCGGTGTAATAATTATATCTTTGTTCGTAAGCGTTAGGTGGGCAGATTTTATAACCTTTGTAAATAAGTGATATTTGCTGTTGTAGAATTTTGATTGTAAGTTTCGTGTAGTTAAATAAAATAATTTTCCTTCTTATTCTTTTTTTAACAAATCATTACTTTAAGGCTTATAATATATAATATGCAAATAGGTTAGGGTCGTGAGGTCTCGTTCACAAAATAGCCTGTTATACCTTTTAAAAATCGGCTTTACTATCCTGCAAACTGATGTAAGCAGAGGCAGGTTTCCTAAGTCCTATGTGTAGCCAGGCAGGTAGGTAGGTAGGTGGGTCCGATATAGTCCAGGTAGTCGGACGGGTAGTAGGCAGATCAGGGATTTACAATCATGTTGTAGTTAACGCCGATATTTTATCTACCGTAGCGGAGAACCCTGGAATCAGCAACCAGACATTTTGGAATGTGTCCAATTTCCCAGTTTGAATGCGACATCACGGTTGCGAATTGATGGTACGTAGTGAGGAAGAAAAGCGCGATTAATGCAAAACTAGCAATCAGAGATGAGGTAGTCATACAGAATGAGCAGTGAAACAATTTAAAAAAAAAACAAAGAAGAAACAAATCGTTACAGTTGAGCGTGAAAGATAAAATTAATAGGTAGATTTAACATTGTCGGTTCAAATATAATAATAGTATTTCTAAGTAAAGGGGCATGCCAAGTCTCCATAGTAATTTCGGCCCACAGTGCACACCTGTGCTATGTACTGATAATTATAGTAGGCGATGGCAGCAACTAATTCCTAAAAGAAGTGGTTTATAAAAATCTTGGCATTTTTAAGTTATCAATTATTTTCGTATGTTATTAACACAAGTTATATGACATATGTGCAATGTCATTTTATAAATTATTTTAATTTATTTGGGAGTATAATGTAATAATATACAAATCACAGAAAACGTCTATAACTCAAACAGCACAAAATATTGAAAACACAAACTACATAGGGATACTTTGTAATTGAAAACAACGTTTTCAGTTTTCCGGCGTCTGACACTTAAAGCTGGTGTTGCCAAGACACAAAAAAAAAACAAAAAATAATGAAAGTATGAGAAGAATAACAGACGATATTATTATTTTAATGCAATACAATCTTTAAAATATATATGTAATTACTTTTATGTTATATAATCGAAATCATTGCAAAAACTAACATAAGGTATAAATATTAAATATTATATCATTATATTATTATATTATAAATTGTATTATTTCGATTCCCTGACAAAATAATATTTTTAGTGAGGGCAACATTTTTATGTGAGAAAGTCATAGAAAGTACTTGTCAAGGTTCCTGTTCGTTTACTTGTTTAATATTTTTTGTATAAAGTTACGGAGTTGTACAGATTAATGAATACAAGGAAGGACTACCATAAAAATTAATACAATTTTTGAATATAGTCAATTATGTGTGCACTTTTGGGCCTAAAACTGGCATTCCCCTTTAAATAGAATAAAAGAAATATCTTTCATACGCAACGGAATAATCCAATTACTATATTTATGTTATAGAACATGTATAGATACAATATACATAATAGGCAATTGAGGGAAATATGAAATCGGTCAACGCTATAATTTTTGACCGTTACAAGATTAACTTGATAATTTGAAATATAGGTTATCAAATCAGTGTAATTACTATAAAATCAAGAAAACCAACAATCATTTTTACGTGTACACTACATACATGCATGAGAAGTAATAGATAACATGATTTAAAAACAATTTGATGAACAATGACTAGGCATTTTAAAGTCTAACAAAGATATTAAAAAGATATGCAACACTCACCCAATCGGGGATAAAATACACTTTAAATGTTTAGGTAATATATAATATAATAAATATATAATATTTCAAATATAAATTATTTTTAAATTGAATTAGAATTTAACATAACCGCTCGCTTCACCTTGGATACTGTAGTATCCAAGATCATTTTTAAGTCGCTACACCGGGCGCGAGGAGCTATGGCCCGTCAATGCACCGCGTCTACGGGCAGTCGCCGTGCCCGCGTTGCGAATGTAACGAAATCAACAAATTTTGACCTAAATCTTGAGCAGACACGATTGATCTTATATTTATTTTGCTCACAATTTATAAGGCTACATATGAATTAACTTTTTCAGCCTTAATTATTGCCGATATAATTTTTATTAGGGTACAAAGTTAACAATTCATAGAAAATTCCACCATTCTTCATTTAAATTGATTTAATACGAATGTGGTAGCATTGAACTACAGGTTTTTAGTCTTTTACATATCTCATGTGTATATTATAATAAATAATGTAAAAAAACAAGTCGTATTTTATATAATTATTAAATTATGGAGTTTTGATTTCGACTTATGTTTCGCTCACCCGCAGTAGCAGACCAAATTTGAAAGAAACAGTTTTGATCGCTTCTTGAATTATTGGTACTGTTTATATATAAAAAATATAGGAAATCTCTGAAACTTGATACTTACATTTCTTGATATTTCTGTGTAAAAATATCGTTGATAGAATAATATAATAACAGAAAAAAGACATCTGAAACTAACAGTGCTTGCTCGAAAGAATGCTTCCGCCATTGCTCTTCTTTACGACATTTGTACGGTTGACTTTTATATGATGGCAACTTTAGTAAGTAAGTTATTGGAAACTAAAGTATTTCTTCTAGCCAAAGAAATGCTAAAATATACCCTACGAACATTACAAAAAGGAGTAAAATCATTAAAATGTGCCCTTTCGTAACTGGGTACTGTAGTGTCCATAGATAATTTGGTGCATGAAAACATAAAGCCAAGGGCACAACTAGTCCCCAAGAGCGGCATATTATATCGTATGATGATTATTTACTCATGTTCTTTATTGTAATCTTTTAAACGTTTTTGAAATAATTTCCAAATAAGAGGTAATGTAAAAAAAGATTATTTGTTAAGAATCACTTTTATTTAGAAATACTTATTATAGTTAAACTAGATATTATAGACACAAACTACGTACCTACAAATTATTCTGAACCCAGTGTGTACTGGCTTTAGCTAAATACTTTATATTCATCGTGGGTACTGGGGTGTAACTAGTAAGGTTTTGAACAGTTGGATTTAAAAAGTGTACTTAATCCTACATTATAATGTGAGTTTTAAGGACAAAAAGCATGTATAGCGTCTCCGTGCTTCTTACAGTATCCAATTCATGCTGTATTTTAATCAAAATGATAATAAATAGCCAAGCAAAGACAAAAAAATGTTCACCCATCTGCCTGAGGCGGAAGGCAGTACAGTTTTATTTCAAAAAACTTGGGTGATTTTGCAGGTATTAATGGAATTTTGTTCACAAATTAATCAGCGAACATGTAGGCACTATCAAGTATAATTCGACTTACCAATTACTTGGATATTTCACAACTTCTTTCACAAAAACAATTGCACTTAGGTGGACAAATTGCCTCGTGGCGAACGCCCGACTTTGAAATGAAATAATTCATTCGCATTTGTATGAATCGTAGCGACATCTAGGTGAAAAGTATGATAAAATTTAGCGAGAAAAGGATGGATGTTTGTACTAGACGTATTTTTTACGTGTTTAAGCAGGAGAGATATATTTTTCGGCGTTCTACTTCTTGGTCACTCTAGTGTCCAAGGTGAAGCGACGGACAAATGATCTTGGGTACTACAGTATCCAAAGTGAAGCCACTGGTCCAATGCGCCTCACGTCCGCTGAAGCGAACGGTTGAATTAGAATTTAAATAAAGCTGTGTAATGAATCAACTGGTGAAACAAGATGTCGGCCCCGTGCAGTCACCAGTATGAAGTTCGCAAGTAACTTCATCGTATCAATTACAAGTATTAGTAAAAATACAGCGCCTGACGAAATATTGTAGCAAAATTTAGACTAGCAATTAGTTATGGTGGTTTTTAAGGAAAAAAATATAAATGAGTTATTTGCTCTCAACATAATATATATAATAAAGTCTGTAAGTGTTCTAGTCAATTCAAGTAGAAAAATCTGTGTGTCAAGTAAAACAACAACAACACAAGACAAGTCGTTACAAACGGAATATACAGGGTGTTTGGTAGGGAGCTGTACATACGCCTAGGGTAGAAACTAGGGATGGTCTGCTACCTACCCCCGCCCATTATATTGACCTTGACCGCCAGGTTTTATTTTTATGACTTATTTTTAAGGAAAACTCGATATTTTTGACTAAAACTACCTGTAGCTCAAAATCTATCCATAGGAAAGGTCTGCTAATGGTCTTGTTTTAATCGTTAGAGTCTTAGTGTACTGTAAAAATTAATTTCACACCAGAAAATTGTAGAGAAGAAAAGTTATGGGACCTGAAGTACCGTAGTAAGGAAAAAGAATAATTTTAATGGCCACTTTCTATGGGGTTTAAAAAAAATCTAACAGGGTTGGAGTTCTTCTGATTTTTTCAAAACATCCCCAGTCCATACACTTTCTAATGATATACCAAAAGTGTTATTATCACTTTTAGTTCCGAAGTTATTAATTCATTTCTGAAACTAAGGCACTTTTACCCCCACGATTCTACCTTTGTAAGACAAATGTAATTCCCGGAATTTAAACCAGTTTGGCCCACAGTTGGCAGGTAAAATTTACTGTCTCACTCTTACATGAGAGCAAGACTTATTTCTGTCTCTTTCACTCTCGGGTCGACGGCCGCAGGTAACTCGGTGGGGTCTTTATTTGTCAGTCGAGATTTACCCATCTTAGCTAACTCACGTACGTTACGACACTCCACTGTTTTCGTTAATTTTGTTGAGTTTGTTATTACTTCGTTCGTGTTAAGTTTTGTTGTTATTACCTTACGTTGATTGTTAGTAAAATGCTTTGATTTACCAACGAAGAGTACGCCGACATGCTGTTGGTGTATGGAATGGCTAATTGCAATGGGCGCGAAGCGCGGAGGATTTATCAAGAGCGGTATCCTGAGCGACGAGTACCCAACCACCAGACGTTTGGCTCTACTTATCGGCGTCTACGATAAACCGGAAATTTAAATTTCCGAGAACCAAGTGTCAACAGATTTGAACCAATTGTGGCTGATGACCAACGGATATTGGCCCAATTTACGGAAGATCCTACCAGAAGCATCAGAACCGTAGTTCGGGCACTTGAGTTAAGCGTGTGGAAAGTCTGGTCTGTTCTCCGGGAAAATGGAAATCATCCTTTCCACTACACCCCTGTACAAGGTAATTATTTTACATGAAGATTTTTTTAAGCTCGCATCTCATTCACATGACATGCGAGCTAGAACTAGTACGTGCATTTCATAGACAATTTTAAAATCAACGTGAGTATGTGTGTGAGAGAGAGAGGGAAATGGAAAGGCAGAGATAGCAATCAATGTTACATCGCTAACAATAATTCATAGGGACAAATCACATTGAATGACAAAACATTGAATTTTTTATTTTTTTAGGCTTAGAGTTAAACGATTACACAAAGAGGATGCAGTTTTGCCGCCACTCGCTCCATACTGACGTGGAAGACATAAATTTTTTGCGGAGTATTCTCTGAACCGATGAGTCAAAGTTTGACAGAGAAGTAATTGTTAACTACCACAATCTCCATGACTGGGCACCCAGAGAGCAAAACCCAAGAGTGAAGAGGCACAATGGATTCCAAAGAAGGTTCTCAGTGAACGTATGGGCAGGCGGCATCGGCAATCGCTTGATAGGGCCACACTTCTTGCCAGAGAACTTAAACGGGCAAAACTACCTTCATTTCCTCGAAAATGTATTGCCCGTTTTAGTGGGAGACGTGTTTGACGAAGATCGGCCCATAGTCTTTCAACACGACGGCTGTGCTGGCTATTGGAGCCTAGTTGTGAGGGAGTTTTTAACAACTCCTTCCCTAATGCTTGGATAGGTCGGGGCGAGCCAATTCCCTGGCCTCCAAGGTCACCTGACCTTACCCCGCTTGATTTCTACGTCTGGGGAAGGGCGAAAGAGTTGGTGTACGCAGAGGAAGTACCAACAAGGGAGGTTTTGATAAGCAAAATACACGGCGCTTTCAATACGATGCGTGAAGAACTGCTGCTTGGCACGGTGACCGTGGAGATGAGGTCTTCCTCATCTCCACGGTCACCGTGCCGAGCATGTTTACAAGTTAATGGTCACCAATTTGAACAAATTGGTGTGTTGTAATAAAATTAGTCATTAAACAAATTTACTTTTCATTTGCTATCCTTTTACGGTTGGACACATTTAATTTTCATTAGTTGAAATTGTTGCTTAAAGTGCCTTAGTTGCGGAAAATAATTAATAACTTCGGAACTGAAAGTGATAATAACACTTTTAGCATATCATTAGATAGACTAGGTATGGACTAGGGATGTTTTGAAAAAATCAGAAGAACTCCAACCGTGTTAGATTTTTTTTAAACCCCGTAGAAAGTGGCCATTAAAATTATTATTTTTCCTTACTACGGTACTTCAGGTCCCATAACATTTCTTTTCTACAATTTTCTGGTGTGAAATTAATTTTTACAGCACACTAAGACTCTAACGATTAAAACAAGACCATTAGCAGACCTGTCCTATGGATAGATTTTGAGCTACAGGTAGTTTTAGTCAAAAATATCGAGTTTTCCTTAAAAATAAAAATAAAGTCATTAAAATAAAACCTGGTGGTCAAGGTCAATATAATGGGCGCGGGTAGGTAGCAGATCATCCCTAGTTTCTACGATAGGCGTATGTACTGCTCCCTACCAAACACCTGTATATTTAATATACTATACACTTAAGATTTTTATTATTAGGTCATTACAATATATGAAATTGGCGTTTTGTAAAGGAGGAACATAAAGTCAATATTTTTTAAACATAATATATGTATTTAATCAAACCGTTGCTATCTATGCACTTTTGCCATCTCATAGGTAGTTCATTGATTCCTTTACTAAAAAATCCATTCGGACAGGAATCAATAAAATCTTTGAAGGCGCTTTGGACTGCCCCATCGGAGTTGAATTTTTTCGCATTCAAGAAGTTATCCAAATATCGAAAAAAATGGTAATCTGTTGAAGCAATTTCCGGGGAGTACGGTGGATGTCTTATGCCCGTTTTCACCAACTGACTCCTAATTTTAAGTGTCCCTTAGCGGCCATTTAGGGCGCCGCTTAAGAAAAATTGTTTTCACCAACGCTTAGGTGTCACCTAAGATCTTAGGGGGGCCTCTAACTTTAGGGGCCCGATATTTCGCGCCTTAACTGTCACCTAACATTACATTGTGATTGAAAATACGTGAATCCCTTGAAATGGAAGACGATCTAAGCCAGTTATTGGTAACTTTAGACGCTGTTGAAGTGCTTGAATTATTTTCTAATGACTTGTTACCAAAAATACCCCGTTTATATCGCCAAAGAGGGGAACATTTGGAAAATTATTATTGGAACATTTTGATAAATATGATATCGACTTCTTCATCCGATATAGGTTAACAAAACAGAGGGTAATATTTTTATTAGAAAAAATCATCTTCTTGAGTTTATAGACAGGTATTAAGTGTACTATTGTGTATAATCCCTTCATTATTGTGCCGGTTGAGTAATGTAACGCAGCAGTCAACGCGCGTTTGTCGGTTTATAGTACCTAAGTAGGTGTATAAATTTGAAATTGGAATTCCTAACTAAAAAAGATATATTTGAGAGATGAGAGAGAGAGAGATAAAGATAAAGTGACCAGTACGATTAAACGCCAATTTCATATGTAAGGATCTAATATATTATTATTATACTTGTATTATTTTATGCTTAAGCATATGCATAACCTAGGAAAATAGAATTTTGTTGCGGTATTTGAAGCTGCGTCATCTGGTTAATGTGCAAATGGGCTGCGCCAGGCGGTCGTTGAAATAACATGCGATAAGATATTTTGATTTATACCGAATTACCACGTACATAGTTTTGAAATCGAAATGTATTATTTCAGGCCTCGCTGTTACACAGTTGAGAACTATTTAGGAACCGAGGCAGTAACATCTAGTTCCAATGTTACATACATTCTACTTCTATGTGAGTTAAATTATTAGCGTAATTGTAAAGCCTATTTTATTCCCGAAAATGAAATTTGTTTGATTTTTTTTTTTTAATTTTTGAAAAAAAAATTTAAATGTTGCTTACATTTAAATTTTTCATCAATCCCAGACAAAAAAATTTAAGTGATCAAGTTTGATCACATCCTCCTTTTTTCAGGAACCAGGCACAAGGAAGTTATTTGGTGGAGCCAGCAGAGGATGAACCGTTTGAAGTTATTCAAAGACGTAGGATATTAGATATACTTAACGTATTTTTGAAGTGAAACTTCTAATGCGACTTCCAACAAGGTTGCGTTAAACGTTTAACGCTCCTGGCGAGGGGGAATAGAAAGAGACAGAGTGAGAGTGAATGCGTAGCACTCGAACTCATGCGCGTAGTATACCTGTTACAGGCCAGCGCGAGCGTTGGCAACGAGTAGCGTCCAATATTCCAACGCAAGAGGGAGAGAGAAAGAAAGATACACAAAGGTAGAAAGTAGGAGAGAGAAAGAGAGTGAGTCGGTAGATCCCAAGCACATGCGCTTGGTATTCTTGCTATACAGCGAAGTAAACAGTGTGAGCGTCGTGAAATTAGCTGAAATACATAGTTGTTGTTCTATTTTATTGTTCTATTATAATTTATTATATTCATTATTTCATTTAGTTTGATTTGATACACATATAATTTAATAGGGTAGTATTTTTTATTTTCAAATTTAGTGGATAACATTTATTTTTATAAATCAAAAGATATTTCATGTGTCAGATATAACAAAAAGAAAAATACTGTATCTCTTGATCAAAATAGCAATTTTTTCTACCATACAAGGGCTGCTCCATGTTACACAAAGAAAAAGATGGCTACTTGCTATTTGGAGTGGTGAAAACCAGCCGCTTAAATTTTCTTGAAAAGGATGACAATTTGTGGCAAGAGAAAATGGAACAGAAGCTAGTTACATGGAATGTCTCTTGCTAGAAATTGTCAATCCAAGGCATTACGGGGCATGACAATAAGGGACTTTTTGGTATCATAAGTTTGGCATATTATTTGGTATTTGGTATAATATACACAATAGTAAAAACATTTGATAATTTTGAATTTAATATGTAAACTTGTGTAAACAGCGTAAAATTTTTGTGTCCCTGCCTTTATATTTCTGTCATGTTTAGTTAGTAAACAATAATAATTAAAATCGAACATTTTCAATGTACTATGTATACTTGTGTAAATCCTATAAAATTGTTATGGCATTTTTTTTCTGACATATGTGATGGGACATTTCATTTCTATTGACACAATAATGTAATTATTGTTATAACCTTTTTTCTGACATGTTAATAAACTATATTTAAGAAACAATAGTAAAACTTTTAAAACATTTTGAATTTATTATGTAGGTAATTGTTTGTATGTCGTGTAAATTTGCTTATGTTTGTCGAACATTTTTGTTTCCGACGTGTATATAAAAAACTGTATTTTCCTAGGTTTACGGACTATAATTGTCTTTTTTGTATTATTGTACCCATCATCCACACATGCTCCACACACCCACACACCCATCCATCCATCCATCCATCGATCCATCCATCCACCACCCATCTACCAGCCATCATACACCCATCGTAAACCCCATCACCCACCCATCATACACATATAATCCATCCATCATCTACCCATCACCCACCCTGTAATTTATAATAAAATGATAAAAATTTACTTATTTTTTATTCGCCCTCAATATTTACCCAAGTCAATCTGCATGCCAATTTCGAAATTTCCAGGTCACCTGGAATTCGGCTAGAGTTTTGATCTATAGGTGGCTAGCTATATGATAAAAATAGCGTTTTTTGGACGTTTATATCTAAATAACTGTTAGAGGTGTGCTCATGCAATTTGCATATTATTATTTAAAGTATCTCGCACGTCTTTATATCTTTGATCTCAAATATAATATCTTCTTTGGTTAGGAATTCCAATTTCAAATTTATACCGCTTTTTACCATACATTTGTGTTTCGAAAACCGTAATTCATTTGTTTTTTCCTCTTTTGGTTTTTCTTTGCCTCACTCTGTTTACAAAATGGAAAACTTGAAATATCGTATTACTTTCGAGTACAAGTTCCACCGTGGCACCAGTGCTGCAGAAACGGCTTGAAGGATTAATTATGTGTATGGCGGCGGTGTCGCAAAAGTAAACACAGTGCGTTTTTGGTTTCAACGTTTCGTTCTGGAAATTTAAACCTGCAGAACAAGCCCCGTGGACGGCCGGAGACCGAAGTTGATAATGAAGAATTGAAGGCCATTGTGGAAGCGTATCCATCGCAAACTACGTCCGAGTTAGTTACAGGCTGCGGTGCTAGTGATAAAACTGTTTTAATCCACTTGAAGCAAATTGGGAAGGTGAAAAAGCTGGAAAGGTACTTCATGAATTGAGTGCAGCAAACCGACAAACGCGCGTCGACTGCTGCGTTACATTACTCAACCGGCACAATAATAAAGAGATTTTAAATCTAATCATTACATGTAATGTAAAGTGGAATCCTCTTTACACACTTAGTGGATCCTGTACGATAATCGGAAACGCTCATCATAATAGCTGAACCCTTTCGAACCAGCCAAAGCCTGGCCCAAGCGAAATTTGACTCAAAAAAGTTACTTGTGAGCGTTTGGTGGACTAGTGCCAGTGTCGTTCACTACAGCTTTCATAAATCTGGCCAGACGATTACGGCAGATGTCTATTGCCAGCAACTGCAAATCATGATGGAAAAGCTAACTGCTAAACAAGCGAGGTTGGTCATTCGCTCTAGGCCAGTGCTGCTTCAGGACAACGCTAGACTATACACTGCACAACAGACGGCTACCAAATTAGAGGAGGCTACCAAATTGAAATGTATAAGTCCTAAGACATCCACCGTACTCCTCAGACCTTGCTCCAACAGATAACCATTTTTTTTTCGAAATTTGGATAACTTCTTGGTTGGTGTTTGAAATGGTGGTTGAATGGTTTTTTTACTAAAGGAATCAATTAACTG
This sequence comes from Phengaris alcon alcon, assembly GCA_037179445.1. NCBI lineage: Eukaryota > Metazoa > Arthropoda > Insecta > Lepidoptera > Lycaenidae > Phengaris > Phengaris alcon. The sequence continues at coordinate 170,731 of JAYRCH010000116.1, forward strand.
CCTATGATATGGTATAAGTGCACAGACAGCAATGGTATATACTTAGTCGGGCCATAAATACTGTTACAATTAAAAATAAACAAAATATAAATTACATTTGAATTCGGAATCTGTCATTTTTATATGATTGTTCATCTCATTTTGGCGCCAATACATTGTACAATATTTTGCGATATTAAAATGGAGTGGGGTGATAAAGAGAACCGAATCGCTGTGATTCCATTACACAAGTAGGTATGGAGCCAAATGCAATTTTTAAAACTCTCCATACGCTTGGTATTAGTAAAATGTTTGTGTACCGGGCAATTAATAGGTACAATGAGACCTCCTCTGTTTGTGACAGAAAAAGATCTGGCCGTCCACGTAGTGCTCGTACGAAAAAGGTGGTCAAAGCAGTAAGGGAAAGATTCGAAGAAATCCTGTCCGAAAGCAAAAGATTTTATCTTATAAGAAACGTACTGGTCATTTCATAACTGATAATTTAAAAAAGAGTAGGGTGGTAAAATCAAAACAACTACTGAATTGCGGTACGCAAAGGGAGGTAACAGAAAAATTTTGTTTACGGATGAGAATTTTTTTATAATTGAGAAACATTTTAACAAATAAAATGACCGTATTTATACTCAAAGCTCTAAGGAAGCTTCCCAATTAGTTGACAGAGTGCAACGTGGGCGCTATCCGACTTCAGTGATGGTTTGGTGGGGTATTAGCTATGAAGGAATGACTGAGCCATACTTTTGTGAAAAAGGTAATATACATAAAAAATATACCATTTTTGAGAAGGTAGTGAAGCCCCTTAACAACACCATGTTCAATAACCAAGAATGGTCCTTCCAGCAAGACTCGGCGCCGGGTCGTAAAGCTCGGTCTCCGCAGTCTTGGTTGGAAACGAACGTTTCGGACTTCATCAGAGCTGAAGACTGGCCGTCGTCTAGTCCCGATCTTAATCCGCAGGATTATGATTTATGGTCAGTTTTAGAGAGTACGGCTTGCTCAAAACGCCATGATAATTTGGAGTCCTTAAAACAATCTGTACGATCGGCAGTGAAGAATTTTCCAATGGAAAGAGTGCGTGCTTCTATTGATAACTGGCCTCAACGTTTAAAGGATTGTATTGCAGCCAATGGAGACCACTAATTCGAATAAGCTTTTTATATTTTAAATTGTTTTATATTTATGTATTAAACTAACACACTATAAAAGTAATAAATGTTATTTGCAATAGAATTTTTTTTTCTGTTTCAGTATTTATGGCTAAACTAGGTACTTTGATTAAATAAATATATTATATTTTAATAAAATCGACTTTATGTTCCTCCTTTACAAAACGCCAATTTCAAAACTTTAAGGGTTCCTTGTGTATCACGGAACCCTAAAAAGCAATAGATCGAATTATAAGTTACTAGCTTTGGCGCACGACTTTGTCCGTGTGGGGGATCCACGTTCCCAAAATACATACTCAATAATTTATATTAATTGCCTCGGATATTATATTTCATGGAAATCGGGACTGATTCTAAATATTTTTCATACAAACTTTCAACCCTTATTTAATAAACCTCAGACGGTGAAATCTAATAAACCCTAAAATATATATTTAATTAAATATATTTAAGAACATGAAACTCAATTTTTATCCAAAGTGGTGCAGAAATAATGATTTTTCATTAAAGTTTTCAACCCCTATTTCAGCCCTTTGAGGGGATTTTTTTCAAAATCCCTTCTTAGTGCGCGTTTACATTGTAAATTAAAAGTACTGTCCAAATTTAACGTTTCTACTATTAGCGGTTACGGTTGCGCTAGCGTCTATAGGACAGTCAGTCAGCGGGGACATCACCTTTTATAATATAAATAAGTATAGATTTATTTCACAGTAGGTAATGGGAACATGCATAGTTTTTTAATCGATTTCGAAAATTTTATTGGCAAAATTAGGCTAGCGTAATTACACCTGGATTACAATGAAACACCGATATGCGAATATCTGTATATCGCTGTGTCGATCTGTGAGGTAAATAATTCTCATATATTTTAACTTATTTCAACTAATTTTCATATAAAACATGACTAATAATATATTGATTACCTCCACTTCTCCATGTATCTGAATAAAAAAATTTAAAAAACAGCGGGTTATAAACGCCGAATGTATTTTATGAAATTAAATAATTGAATTCAGTGACAAAATGCAAGCGAACGTGAACGTCTCTGATCTTTTATTACACTGTGTACACCTGTCTACGGACTCTATGCGCGATCTGTTCTGATTGGTTAATGAGCTCCGCCCCCAATGTATATGTATGTAAGGCGTCTTTTATTGTGTACATGTGAATGGTTTTGTTTTTGAGCTTGGACCTCGCCTTAATCGACGGTGGCCGGTTTCATTTTAGCTAAGTCAGCTAAGCAAGAGTTATTTTATACTGCCCAAGTGTGTGCGCAGCACTCTCTCTTCCTTCACACTCGAATCCTAGTAGGACGGATAACCGACATGATTGGCGAGAGAGAGAGATCAGAATATGCAGGTCCGACTTTTTGCATTACATGCCCATCCGACGCATAGATCCTCTTTCTTAACTGACAATCAGGTGATCAGCCTGCATTGCCCTAACCAAACTTTGAAACAACAATATTATATATTTTTATTTGTTGCTCCAAGGCGGGAATTGAACCAACTACCTGTGAGTCGTGAACCAAGCTCTAAACTACTAGACCACTGAGCCTGATAATACAATATCAACGTAATAATACATTATTGGTTAGTAAATTTTTGGATTTTTACTATTTTATCCGCCTTTTTAACTAACACTGGCAGTTATCTGGCAATAGTTTTATCAATACCGAATTTTTTACTTTACGTTTTTTCCTCCACAAATTTGTGTTATTTCGGTTCCTGACTTGACACTGGCAATGATTTAATACTATGCTACCATATTAAAAAAATACATTGACATTTAAAATTTTGACAGTCGCGGAAGACTGTGAAATGTCAAAAAAGAATAATTATCAAATGACGCTGCCGCACTGTTGCCACTTTAGCCACTTTTTAGCTAGATCTAGCCACATTTACGGAATAGTTAGCTACATTTTTTAAAATATAGTAGCTAAATTTTTTAGCCACACTTATAGCTACTTTCATCACTGTTACTAATTAAATAAGTTACCACTAGGTATTGGTTCAATCAATTTCAATTTGTTGCGTAAAATGTACTTAGGCGCGAATGAATGCAACAACTGTTTTGGTAAGTTTTTAAATTATGAGATGGCAACCCTAAATATGTCTATGGTCTAAGTAATCCTGCCGCGGTCTTTAATTTCCTTTTCACCGGGGAATTTCCCCGGTGAAAAGGGGGAATACCCTGCATGTGAATCAAAGTGTGAGTAGTGAATTGTTCGGTGCATTACCAGTTACCACTTGCGTTGTGTGCATTTCGACTTTCGATTGCGTAGTTGATATTTACATTATTTACGTTGTGAATTTTGTTTCCATCATGGAAATACCTTTAAAAAAGAAACTATATTATCAGAAGTATCGTGCGGAATGGGAATCCCAGGAAGAATTTAAAGGATGGTTGAGACCGGTTGCAGGTGATACAACAAAAGCAATGTGCATTTTTTGTACTACTGAATTCAACGCTAAAATGTGGGACATTAAAAAGCACGCTGATTCTAAAAAACATAAGCAAAAAACTGAATTGAAAACTGGTGAGTTAATTAATCTTTTCTATACTATACTATAGTCTGTCAAAAAAGTAAAGAAATTAAAAAGTGGCAACATCGTAGTGTCCTCCCTTTCAAATCAATCTAAGAAAAAAGGGATGACACTACGATGTTGCCACTTTTTAATTTCTTCACTTTTTTGACAGACTATACATTAATGTTTTAGTGCTCGTAGGAACGAACACTATAAATTGGGATAAACAAATGATTGGCGAGAGAGAGAGATCAGAATATGCAGGTCCGTAAATAAACGTCAATAAACAATAAACACTATAATATAATATTATTATCAGTTATTAATAGTTTATGCACAACTTACGAATAGGTCCACAATTAAAAATTCGAAGTCTGAAAACACTCAGTTTATTCACTCACTTTTACACTATTTGTTTCACTATTACAATATTGTCTATATTAAGTATTAACTCTATTTAATAAGTTTAGAAAACTGCACGAAAAACTGGGCAAAATAAATTGCCGACGTAGTCTATGATAAAATATGACGTAGTCTACACACTAATGTATTATTTATTTTTTATATGATTTTTTTACTATTTAATTAAATTACATATTTTATGATATTATACTAATAGATTATGATATAAATATGATGTTAAGTTAGAAATAGAGTTTCTAACTTTTAATTTTCAGGAGCTGCCACAATGTAATAAATATGAAAGTGTGTTTGTTTGACCGTCTTTCATTACCGTCGATTATCATGAAACTTTGTGCACATATTCTTAGAGGTGTTAGAAAGGATATGGGATAAATACGGCTTCAACGTGAGCGAAGCCGCGGGCGAATCGCTAGTATATGTTTGTTCAGTGTTACTACACTGAACAAACATAATATACTAGCGTTACTAACTTAACTACACGTTAATTTTTTCTTTTATTTCAGGTAACAAACCATTGTCCTTTAAAACATTTCCCAAAACTACAGTGCAACCAGCTGATCAAGCTGCAGGATCGTTATCCTTATACATTGCTGAACATTCTTCAATCCGTAGTGTTGACCACTTAACGGATGCATGCAAGAAAGTTTTTAAGGATTCACCAGCTGCAAACGAGTTGAAACTGCACCGAACAAAATGTACACAGATAATAAATTACGTTTTAGCTCCACATTTTCGCACTCTTCTGCTTGAAGATATAGGTGATCAAAAATACAGCCTTTTAATTGACGAGTCGACTGACGTAAGTATTTATAAGTATCTGGGGATTGTAATACGATACTTCAGCGACAAACAGAACCGAATAGTAAGTTCTTTCTTGGCATTAGTCAAATTAGAAACTTGTGATGCGAAAGGTATTGTCAATGGCTTGGTAGCTTGCTTACAAGAATATAACCTGCAACTAAAAAACCTTGTGGGAATAGGTACCGACATTGCATCTGTCATGGTGGGAATCAATAACGGCGTCCATGCTATCTTAAAACGAGACTATGGCCTAGAAAACCTTATACTAGTCAAATGCATATGTCATTCGTTACAATTGGCTGTCTCGCACGCATCTGAAAATACCATACCAAGAAACATCGAGTTTTTTGTGCGCGAAATTTATTCATGGTTTTTAATCTCGCCAAAACGAAGAGAGTAATACAAAAAAATATACCAACTTATAAACTGTAATGAAGAACCTATGAAACTCTTGAAGGTTTGCGAAACACGTTGGTTGTCGATCGAACCAGCTATAGTAAAAATTTTAGCTCAGTGGGAAGAGCTCAAGTTACACTTTAACATAGTGAGATCAAAAGATAATTGTTATACAGCCGAACTCCTAAGCAGCATGCTGAATGACGAGGTTACTAAATTATATTTGCTCTTTTTACGCGGCGTTCTAAATGATCTCCAAATTGCTATTAAAAGTTTTGAAGGTGAAAATACAAACCCGTTGAGGTTGTTGAATACTTTGGCAACACTCTTGAGATCTATCTGCACAAGGATTTTGTCTCCATCCGCCCAGGCGCAACAGCATTATTTAGAGAACCCAATTCACGAAAGGGATGTTAATCCTACAGCTTATTTGGGCTATGCTTTCGAAACTGCATTGCGAAGTTCCCAGCTGCAGCCAGAATCAAAACTTTTGTTAAAGAGACGCTGTTCAGACTTTTTGGTTAAACTGATTCAGCAATTACAGCAACGTCTTCCTACCAACTATAAACAGCTGGAAAAAATGTCTTTACTAAGCCCAGAGGAAGCTTGCAAACCTGAAAAATATTTCTCTATTTCAGAATTAGCAAAAGTTTTCGGATTTTCGGATGATAAAATCGACAAAATTATGCAACAGTGGAGCATTATTTATTTTGAGAAATGGGATTCAAGTGATGTGGTTCAATTTTGGGTCGAGGTGAAAAATTTTAAAACTGCCAGCGGAGACAGTGCGTACAAAGATCTTTCTGAGTTGGCAATGACAGCATTATCTTTACCGCACTCCAACGCCGAAGTAGAAAGGCTTTTCTCCGTCATGAGCATTATCAAAACCAAACATAGGAACAGAATGGGTTTGCTGACTTTAAATTCAATTCTGCGAATCAGAGATTTTTTGAAAAAATGTTCGGAGACGTGCGCTACCTACGTAATTCCTGATAATATACTTCAAGAAATAGGAAAAACGAAGAAACCCGTACTAAATGACGAAGCCGAACCTTCAACATCACAAGAATCACAAGACGTCGACATCGATTTTGAGGACATTTTTCTATAAAGAATAATAAAAAAAAAAATTATACTTAAAATTAAAGACTTTTTACCCACATTGTTTTTTTTTGGCCACTTTTAGCAACTTCTAACATAGTCATTTTTTTCGAAACTAGCCACTTTTTACCGTATGCTTAGCAACTTTTTCATTGGGCAAGGTGGCAACACTGCGCTGCCGTATTCACATGATCCAATCTAGACATGTCTTGACTTCCCTCTTGATTAGGTTATTTTAAACTCATGACATGAAACGGGAAAACCCATACATTTTGGGGAGTATCCTTGTGTTTTACAAATTACAATTAGCCATATACCGATTTTTGCTGACAACTACCGATTTCTCAATTTGACTTTTGAGACCACTGGACTGTACTGATGTGACTTGTGCGGAATTTTGTGAGGTCGCCGTATTTCCAAAGTAAATATTTTAGTTTTCACTCACGTTTTACTTTAATAATAGGTAGGTATATTATTTTTTAGCTTAATATTAGGCTACTATTTTCACATCTTTTTCAAATATTATAATGAGCAACAGTGATTCTTCGGATGATGAAGATCTTTCACGTTTTAAAGATGTTGTAGACACCTCTTTTCTTAAATCATTAAATCAACCTACTGCTAAACTACAGCCAGGTAATTGTAATATCCATTTTTTGTTACTGCAAAAGTAAATTGAGGATGATATCTAAAAAAATTGCCACTTTGAACTTTCATATTTATGACGTTTGATTGCATCTTTTTTAAAACTTTCTTTGTTTTATTTATATTTTAGACCAGAACGCTCATTCTGAACGATATTTGGAAATATCAAGTCATTATAATGATGTTAAAGTAGCAGACAAACTGCAAAAGCTAATAGGTGATAAAATATCTGCAATTTTAAGCAAAACAATTGAATATGTTGATGTTAACAATAGACATGATACAAAGTGAGTATATTTTTAATTTACATTTAAAATAATAAATACAGAATGTGTTCTTTTTCTCTAAATAGGATATTATTTTGTTACAGGGATTGTAACATTGTAGGGGGTGTAAAACTTTTCAGAGACTCTGAAGGCTTTTTATCTTGTGAAGAAATTAGTGATAAATACACTGAAAGCCATAATATTAAGTCAAAAAAAATTAAATCTAAGCCTAAGAAACGACTTCTAGACATTGAAGCAGAAGGGGCTTGTGAAACTGGTAAAGTCCTACTACTATTATAAATGTGGAAGTTTGTGAGGATGGATGGACGTCATGCAAAAACTACTGAACGGATTTAGACGAAATTTGTTGGTATGGTAGTAGTTTATTTAAGCTCTAGATTAACACATAGGCTACTTTTTATCCATTTTATATACTTATATGCAATTACTAGGATATTACATAATAATTAATGAATAAAAATAATTAAATTATTAACGAAATATATATAAGTTATTGTCTAAATAAAAATAAAAAAGAACTATAGGTAAAAAACTGAATCTAGGTCAGAGGCTACGGGTAGAGTACCTAAGAGGCTGGTACTAAGTACTTATATTGTATTTATGCAGGCAGAACAGCGGGCAAAAGCTAGTTCTGTAATATAGTATTTCACCTATAGTAATTTTGTTGTAATCATATTATAGTAATACCATTCTAATATTAATGCTTTTGGTAATTATCAAGTATGTGAAGTATGTTAAGATATTTTATTAGGTATGTGATCTTTTAGCTACCATTTTAAAAGCTTGATTTGTTATAATACAAAATGATTATTACATTAAATTCTATTTTGTAAATCAAGCTGTCTTATTGATCGACTTATGCTGGTAGACATACGCCTGAAATTAATAATCAATCTTAATCTCATTTTAACTATCTGAGATCAAGATTACAAGACATTTCAGCGATCCTAGGATTAACTTCACATCAATTTTCGTTTGAGAATCTATTATTGAAGTCAATCTAAGACCTTAGATAGGTTATTAATTTCAGGCAATAGAAAGTTAATGATCATTAACTAGAATACAATATTAACGGTGCCAGTTACAACTTACATGACATATTAATTGAGCACTGACAGGCAAACAGCATCCACAGTTGTACAACAAACGGCAGTGTTACTCCTGTAGTTTCCTAGGATATTGTTACTGTCATATAATGATATAGCTGCTGTAATACAGCCGTGAATGAAAGTTTTCTATGTAGACATAATGTCACGGTTTCCTAGAGAGTGGTAATTGTCACCATTGTTTCTATTTATAATGTTCATTCTCCTCTATATTACGGCCGCTATATGACTTGTATTAAGGCTATAACACTACATTAGCTTACATAAAAGTATTATCTTTCAGATAAAATAAACTCAGTAGCAGTAAGTGGAGAGATAATTTTGTCAAGACAAGAAACAAAGTACTGGAAATCTAGAAGAAAAGAGAAAGCTTACAAATATAAAACAAGTAGCAAAAGATTGCTAGCTATTGATTAAATGATTCATCGGGTATAAAGATTACACTTCTTTTATTTATTTTTTACTAGTTTACGAAGTAGTAAGTTAGCCTAAATTGGATTACAAAAACATCTGCACTGAGAGCTGCATCTGCTTTTAATTTTTATTGTTGCAACACAGGTGTTTATGGCTAGAATTTGATTAGATAAAATCTTGAATATTAAAAAATATACCTAAATAACATTTCAGCTTAGTTTCGTGACTTTTTCTGTAACACAGCGAAGTTTTCTTTATTTCTTTCAGGCTATACAGAGAGCCCTGTTCGTAAATTAGTATACTTTTACCCCCTTACTAATAAAAATATTTACACAACAGATAACTTAAGCAAAGTTGCTGTCTTTGTCTGTCAAGTGACTTGCAACGCATCAGACAAAGACAGCAACATTGTTTAAGTTATCCGTTCTGTAAATATTTTTATTAGTAAGGGGGCTAATAAATATTAATAATAAATAAACTGTTTTAAGAATGCATTGATTTTCTTTATGAAATACTATTTTTAATTCACAAGCCTTTGATTCTTTGAATCTTTGAAGTTTGAATTCATAAATAACTGTCAAAATCAGTGTTTTGTCGGGGAATTCAATAATTTTTGTATTTAATAATAATAATAATATCTATGGACGCTTCACACCACGTCAATCTGGCCCCATGCTAAGTATCCGAAGAACTTGTGTTACAGGTACCAGAAAACGATAAGTATACCTAGTCTTGCCATAAATACTGAAACAGAAAAAGAAATCAATTGCAAATAACATTTATTACTTTTACAGTGTGTTAGTTTAATACATAAATATAAAACAATTTAAAATATAAAAAGCTTATTCGAAGTGGTCTCCATTGGCTGCAATACAGTCCTTTAAACGTTGAGGCCAGTTATCAATAGAAGCACGCACTCTTTCCATGGGAAAATTCTTCACTGCCAATCGTACGGATTGTTATAGGGACTCCAAATTATCATGGCGTTTAGAGCAAGCCGTACTCTCTAAAACTGACCATAAATCATAATCCAGCGGATTAAGATCGGGACTAGACGACGGCCAGTCTTCAGCTCTGATGAAGTCCGTAACGTTCGTTTTCAACCAAGACTGCGTAGACCGAGCTTATGACCCGGCGCCGAGTCTTGCTGGAAGGACCATTCTTGGTTATTGAACATGATGTTGTTAAGGGGCTTCACTACCTTCTCAAGAATGGCATCTTGATACACTTGTGCCGATGTTTTGATATCTTTTTCACAAAAGTATGGTTCCTTCATAGCTAATACCCCACCAAACCATCACTGAAGTCGGATAGTGCCCACGTTGCCGACAGAGTTGTCGACTAATTGAAAAGCTTCCTTAGAGCTTTGAACATAAATACGGCCATTGAGTTTGTTAAAATGTTGCTCAATTGTAAAAAATGTCTCATCAGTAAACAAAATTTTTCTGTGACCCCCTTTGCGTACCGCTTCAGTAGTTGTTTCGATTTTACCACCCTATTCTTTTTTAAATTATCAGTTAAGTAATGACCAGTAACGTCTCTTAAAGGCTGGAAGTCCTAAGTCATCTTTTAAAATACGCGACATGGTTCTAGGTACTATCTAATAAAATTCCGAGATAAAATCTTTTGCTTTCGGACAGGATTTCTTCGAATTCTTTCCTCTACTGCTTTGACCACCTTTTTCGTGCGAACCCCAGTGAACACATGACTGACGTTGACATTGAAGTGACGTTAAATATAGGTTACACAGAGGTCCACAGATCACAACAAATTACAACGTAGTTATGACATAATTGTGACTATGTTTGATGACTTTCGTTTGATGTCATGTTGGATGACATCACTATGACCTCATATTGACATGAAACTTGACATATATGATGCCCTTTGTATGACTTAACTGTTACGTATATATTATATCATATATAATACGTCATATTCGAGTCACAATTTTATGTGTCATTTATGTAATCATTAAGTCATATGATTACATAAGATACATGTCAGGTTCCTGACGTAAAACTAATATGATAATACCATATTTATCTCACCTCATTAATAAAATGCGCTTCTTGTGTCTTCGTGTGAACTACATAACGAGTTAAATGCGGTCTTCATCAATATACAGAAATGCGTTAGATTTTAAGTTAATTTTCTTAAGGAACTGGTTCTCATATGGCATACTAGATGGCGCTGATTTGCCGCTAGATCACGCTATAGGTAAAGCGAACCTATTTGCATAAGATGTTCATGAGGGCCTTACTAATGTGAAGTATTTTTGGATTGTAAACCAATCAAGAATAAAGTTGAATTATAACTAACTTGGTGTTTTAGTGAAAACGAGCAGTAATTTGTGTTAAGTGTGAATTCACACTTAACACAAATTACTGCTCGTTGTCAGTTAAGTCATGATGGAGTCAATTCTACGTCATATGCAAGTAAGAAATTCGGTAACAGCTTGACATCTCTATGACATCATTGTTATGTCAGCTTAACGTCAGTTAGGTAATAATGATGTCAAGTGGACATCATACGTACGTCATATTTATTACGTAAAAGTCTTACGTCAAGAAGTGTGAAATAATGAGTCACATGTGACTCATTCGTGACTTATATGAGGGATCTAAGTGCAAATGCGCCTCTGTCCAAAAAAATAAAAAAATAGATTTTTTCATCAGTCAACACTTGGATGCTTTATTTATGGTTCTTTATTTACAGTATATGTCAAAACCGCTTCTATCCCTTACAAAAAAGCCTTTAAAGATCAGAGTGAGATTCAAAAACGACACTATCATGTCCAATCAGTACAAAACCGCCACTGTCACGTCTCGACCAACCACAGCACAGGAGCCATTATGGCCGCCACTAACTGTTTTCGTGCGTGAGTCTTGTAATATTTAATTGAATTTCTTGTGTTTTAATTGTTGAAAATGGAAATAAACATTGCTCCAGTGCCTGCTAACAAAGCAAGGAAGAGAGTCCGTAATGAGAAAGAATGGAAACGCAACAAGCAAAAGCAAAAACGGTAAGTTTTCAGGATCTTTTTTTTGGCCTCAAATGAATGGTTTTATGCAATGGTGATATACTGTTTCTTACACAATGACGGTCTCATAATATTATGTATAAGATTTGATTATTAAATATTTTAGTATTTATTTACAATACAAAATATCATACAATAATATAAAAAGTATACAGCGACTGTATCGTAAAAAAATTTTTTGACCATGTCAGACGGAATAAATGTTTATTTAGTATCTATATTATCTTGAGTTGACTATGAGAGTGGCATAGGATATCATAAAAACGAATAAAGCTGAATAGTGTTTATTTGCTTGGTTTGTTGAACGGAACTCTCTGGAACTACTAGTCCGATCTAAAAATTATTTAAGCTGCGGGCGAAGTTGCACTGGCGGGCTTAGTGTATGAAATAAATAAATTCATTTTTCTTATTTGTTTCAGTTATGCACCAAAAACCTTACCAGACTTGAAATTAATTGTGGGAAAATGTAGCCATAAAAAAAAGAATTTTAAATGCAATGAGATAACCACACAAGACATCAGAAAATTCCACGCTGCATTTTACGCCAATAAGGATAAGAAAAGTCAAGATAATTTTATTTTAAAGTAACTACTTGAAAACAAAGTACCCTGCTCGTCGTAGACGTAAAATAAAACAGAGACGCGAATCAGTAACATTTACAGCAATGTACATAAAGACATTCACAAAGCCTTATAAATTATTAAGAGTGTGTCAAAAAGTATTTTTGAAAATTTTAGACATTGGTGTACATAGGCTAAGAAGAATTTCCAAAATATTTTTGTCTTCTGGTCAATTACCAGTTGATCGACGTGGCGGCGATAGGTCATCGGAAAAAAATTTAGCAAAGAAGCAGAGTGTCATGCAGTTTATAGAGACATTTAAATGTATTGAGTCTCATTATTGTCGCTCATCGACATCGGAAAGAAGATACGTATCTTCCGACTTAAATATAAAAAATGTGGCGCATGTATCAGCAGCAACAAGAAAATCCAAATTCAAAAGTTAGAGAATGCTTTTTTCGCCATATTTTTAACAGAAATTATAATATTGGTTTCAATACACCAAGAGTCGATGTCTGTAGTAAATGTACTGAAATCAGTGAAAAAATAAAAACATCAGTATCTCAAAATGATGAAGCGACAAAAGTAAGCCTTATGACAGAATTGCGAATACACAAATTAAAGGCAAAATGTTTTTTTGAATATTTACGCGAGTATGATGAATCAATGTTAGTTTTATTATTTGATTGTCAAAAGAATCAAGTCCTGCCAAAGGTTCCCGATCAGATAGCCTATTACAGTCGTCAATTATACATGTATAATTTTGCAATTGTAGTAGGATCTAGTACTAATAAAATATCAAAAGAAAATGTATTCTGTTATGCTTGGACGGAGGATACTCACAGAAAATCTGCGAACGAGATCGCTTCAGCAGTATTTTATCAGCTAACGACACAAGTTGACTTAATAAATATTAAAAAAGTAAGACTTATGGCAGACGGTTGCGGTTCGCAAAACAAAAATTCTATATTAATAACAATGTGTGCCCACTGGATTACAATGTATGCACCACAAAATGTTAAAATTGTTGAATTAATATTTCCAGTACCTGGCCATTCTTTTATGCCAGCCGATAGGGTATTTGGCCATATTGAAAAACAAATTAAAACAAAAGAGGTTATCGTACAACCTACAGAATATTTAGACGTATATAAAGACCATGGAAAAGTAATAAGATTAGGTTATGATTGCCCAGTAAAAGATTGGAAATCTTATGCTAATAACATAGCAAAAAGCCCAGCACAGTATCATTTTAAATTTTCGGCCTGCAAGAGATATTATCTGAAGAGAGTTCAAAATAGGCCCCAAAGATTTTTGATTCGGGGTGAAATTAATTATAAAGTAGATACTGGAATTTCAAAGAGTATAATGAAGACTGGCGTTACCTCTATGAATGATTTTAGTGTCAGTGATATACCACCGAATAACGTTAATATCAGTAGACTAAAACTGGAGGACGTCAACAAATTACTATGCAAGCATTTTGGGGACGCTTGGATAAATGACCATGGTAATGGGCTTCTTGCCTATTACAAAAATGTAATAAATAATAGTAATAATGATGGAGATGAAGAAAATGTTGAACCATGCGAGTACCTAGAAGAAGTAGGACTATCCATTTAGTTTTTTACTTTATGATACTTTGTTCATCTACGTACATTATACATGTATAAGTGAATGACAAAATGTTTTTTTTTTCAGGACATTTAATTTCTTTTATTTCTGTAATGAAAGGCTAAAAATAAAAATAATTGATTAATATTTTATCTGATGTTGTTTGTCATTTGTAATACCTGACCTTGCAGTACATGTACTGCACATGTCTTGGATAAACCCAACCATGTTGACAGTGGTGGACAAAAACGCCTCTATTCTAATAAATTAAGTACAGTTCCGCCTCTATCCAGAGCTATAATTCAAAACCGGTTCTATGCATATTTTACTGATAAATAAATCTTAAAATATTTATTATAATTTAATTTCGTTTAAAGTGAAGAAAGTTATAATACATGAGCTGTCACATTTCTTAAAATGCTATTTATTACAAATATTGGATTTCCCAAAATCAGTTTTTGGTCTCTAGTGAAAAGTTTACAAAAGTGGATAGTGTAGGTTATGCATTTAGACCCCTCAATTATATTACGTAAATCCTGACATAGCGTAATATCATTTTGACGTCACTTTGACGTAAATGTGTTTACTGGGACACTACGTGGACGGCCAGATCTTTTTCTGTCACAAACAGAGGAGATCTCATTGTACCTATTAATAGCCCGGTACACAAACATTTTACTAATACCAAGCGTATGGAGAGTTTTAAAAATTCCATTTGGCTCCATACCTACTTTGTGTAATGCAATCACAGCGATTCGGTTCTCTTTATCACCCCACTCTATTTTAATATCGCAAAATATTGTACAATGTATTGGCGCCAAAATGAAAACTTATATATTTTGTAATTTACGTAATGTTTTGTTTATATTTAATCGTAACAGTATTTATGGCCAGACTAAGTATAATAACACTTTTATACTATACATATATTTAAGATTTTTATTATATTATACACATATTTAAAACACATCCATGACCCAGAAACACAGAAAAGCTTTTTGTTCATTCGGAGGGATTCAAACCCGCGACCCCCAGCTTGAAAACCAACGCGCTGCACCACCGAGCCACAGAGGTCGCGAAATATCAGAAATTTCTTTCATAAATTTGAATTATTTCAGTTCATAATGTGTAATATTGGTAGAATATTAACCATTAAATATTCTTTAACGTGCACAATAATTGTGGGTACTACTTGTGGTACTTTACAAGTGGTTTCAGTAAAGCTTCTACCACTTTACTGAATCGACTGTCTTGACTCATACTTATTTGGACTTTGACTAGACTTGACGATTTAGGAATACGATGTTGAAAATTGATACGAAAATTCGATTTCCCGCCTTTTTAACTTCACACAGGTAAATGGTTTTAAGCCGACACGATATATTTAAATAAAAAAAAATCAGTCAAAATCAAAATGTCAGTGTCAACTGTCGCAAGAATTATGATTTTTTAAAGAAATTTATTAATAGGTCATAATTTAATTCATGCAGTATAGTTACATTCGTTTTGGTCTTATTTAATTGTAAATTTAATATTTAATACACTAATAATAACATAGGTAATTAGTGTAAATCAAACAACATGGCGGAGTATACTAAACCTCCAACGGATCCGTCTTTGGCAAAATTTCTACAAACAAATGATTTCGATTCACTCACAAAATACTTAGTTGGAAACACATATAGATACCGTGAGAACATAATCATACCGAGATTTTTAGGTCCGGTTATTATAAAAACAAATGAAGAAAAAATGATCGAGTCGACGATAGAAAGCTGCCCTTTTAAATCACTTACGAGCTGTATAATAGGTATGGTTTTGTTTTATGATCCTGAATGGTAATTATTGGAACTAAACCGTTTATTCCCCGTGGTCTAACTAAATGGTTCACCTAGCTGTACCACGGTTACTTTTTTCAATTTTATTCCTGTGGTACACCTGTGGGTTAGGGTGTAGCCTTAGGGGCACTATGGAGCGAGGACTTTTTTATTTTTTTTGGTCTTATAAACCCCTTTTTTTATTTCTATGTGTAGTGATGGTCCTTACAAACATATTTTCTTATTATAATTTTTTGTTTTAGGGTCCTAATTAAAAAGTGGGTGTACCCCGTGTACTGAGTTTTTTTTTCATTTTTGTGCCCAAGAACCACCTATAATGTTTTTTTTATTATTGTAGGCTATGGATTGGGTCTAGCAGTTGGCTTGTTCACTTCATCACTGATGCCGAATGTGACAGACACAACAGCTCCTCAGACTCAGACAGCAAGGGAAATTTTAAGGGAAATGAAAGGTTCCATGTTGAGTTATGCCAAGAACTTTGCCATTCTTGGTGCTGTATTTTCGGGAATTGAGTGCTGTATTGAGAGTGCCAGAGGGAAATCAGACTGGAAAAATGGCACATATGCTGGAGGGGTAACAGGTGGTTTAATTGGATTAAGAGGTAAGTTTAACAATTCAACAGTAAGCATCAAGTCCTGTATCCCAGACTGCAATTACTTTTTCATAAGCCATGTTCCTAAGTGTTAATGTATTGCAAACCGTAACTACTATCCATAAACTGTAATAAATTACTGTCCAATATTCAAAAAGTACTGGTTAAGATGCTATATAATAATGTGCCAATAAATGTTTACGGTCTCCAAAATATTCCTAGCTGTCCCACTTTAATTGGATGCAGCAAAAAGTTTAATGATATTATCATACTTATATCAGGCTCACAAAGGTCCATTACAGAACAAGTTACAATTCTACAAAATCTGTTCCATTTGCTTCTTCAAGCTTAACTGTAATTTTATTTTAAATGTGTGTGTTGTATTAATGTTTACCAAATACTGGCTGTCATACAGCCCTCTGCCCCAGTGCCGGGAAAATCACAGCTGCTCAGTTTGCCTTTGTCGGTAATTTAAAAATTGTTTGTATATACTAATTTAAAAAAGAGGAAAGATTTTTTGTTTGTTTGCATTGAATAGGCTCCAAAACCACTGGTCCGATTTTGATGTTTATTAGTGTAGACTATGGGGAAGGATATATAGTCCTTTTTGTTGCGGCAAAATGTACGGTTCCCGTGCGATTTCCTTTTGCACGTACGAAGTCGCGGCCAACATCTAGTAACTTTATAAGACTGACATATTATCAGTAATAAGCTTGTACATTTGTATTTTAGTCATGTAACTATCAGTCATAATTTATGGTTTTGACTGAGATTTTTAAAGTTCCCCTTACCCTGATTTCGTATAACTACCATATTGGTTCTTTCAGGTGGCCTAAAGGCAGGAGTATTTGGTGCTGCAGGTTTTGCGGCATTTTCCACAGTAATTGATTACTACATGCATCAGAGAGGTTAATTTCTATTAAGTGTCATAGTTTATTTGTAAAGTTAGTGTTAATATAAAATATGTTATGTTTATTGGAATTTTAATAATCTGAACCTATTTGCCTACCAATGGCCCTAGGCCAGGCATAGTTAACAGTCTGGGGCCGCCTGAGCTAATTTAACAGTTGACTTGGTTATCAAGCGGTCGGCTTTTATATGGGTTGGGATTTTACTAGATAAACCTCAAACAATCTAATCGAAATTGCTTACAAACACGATCTATTGAAAAATCGTCTATAACGTTACAGACGATATTCTCCTGGCGGGCGAGCATATTTTTACTAGGAGTCATCTACAAAATATGTAACATTTTATTATTTTTTAATATTTCGCGCGCCTTTTTAAAGTCGTCGTGTACACCTGCGTTTACATGACAATATTTGGTAATCTTAAATCTTTGAAAAACATTTTTTGAGGTTTTTTGGTCGAAATATCGATTTTTATTGATTTTTCCTAGTTTTTTCCATTAGTTTTCCTAAATTAAAAAATGGAATGCAATCTTAAAATAAAAAGATTGGTCATGCCTGCCGAGTATTGTGGTCCATGTTGATAAGCTAAGTTTAGAAAATTTAACTACCTATTTTTTAATTCAGTAATTAAGTTGTAGCTGAATGCTCCATATTTTTCTCAACCAATTGCCATGCTACTAGCAGCACTTACTGTTCATAGCCTTTTTAGACTCTTAAAGGGTCCGAAATTTACCCAGAATCAACATAATCGAAATGGTTGCTAATTTGTTTACTTTAAATCATATAAACCCTAAAAATCATTTTCAGTAATTTATAATGTCGATTTGACAATACGAAGAAGGAGAAGTCTGATATAAATTCATTACCACAAAAAAATATATTTTGTGGTAATTAAGTGAGATAGGATTCTACTTCGAAGTGTCAAGCTGTCAAGTAGAGTTTTCTAGATTTTTTCATATTTTTAAACTTTTTCGTGTTATTTCTTGTTGACTTAATATGTTGATATTATACATCCAATTAAGTTTGGTAAATTTTTATCAAATAAAAATGTTTCTGGAATATTCAAGACGGAATTAAAAAAGTGGGTAGAAATAAAATTGCAATAAACTTCGAAAGTGCAGAGAGCCCAAACAAATTACTGGAGTGTTCAGCTATTATAGAACGGGTATGTTACTTCAATCCCGACTTATAATATAACCCGGATGGGTGTCATCCGGGGAGTTCCTCAGGATTGGTCCCCAGAGTTAATTACAGATAATGTTAAACTACCCGCAGGTAGGAAAATTTTAAAGATCAGGACAATCAACAAGAAGGTAGTAAACGGATCCAATGATTGGCAACCCACCGATTTACCGATCGAAGACGATTATCATCTCCTTCAATGGTCAAACTTTGCCATCACGCTTATTCCTATTCTACACAGTACTCCCAGTAGAAGTATACAAATTACCAACAGTGAAGTGCTTCAACTCCTGTCGCTTTGGTCATACCAAAAGTCAATGCCGATCAAAACCTCGTTGTTACAAGTGTGGAGGGGACCACACAGGGGAAAGACGTACTCTGGATGAAGATGAGGATTTCTGTATATTTTGTTCTGGTTCCCACTTTTCTACAAATAAAAATGTCCCGAATATATTAGACACACCCAAATAAAATGTATCATGGCTGAAAAAAACAATCTCATATATGGAGGCGGCAAACAATTGTCCAGCATCATTATAAATCTTTTGCAGAGGTAACTCAATACGCACCTAAAACTACATTTGCACATAAAAATAACTGTTATGAACATCCCATAAATTTCTTCTTACAGAAAAACAGTGTTACTAAAACCCAGATCAAGACCAGTTGTAGACAGGGTAACAAGGAGACTCATGAGAACATACTTAAAGAATATCGCTTACCTCAACCTCAAAATGGATGTGCAATTCAATCTGAATCCTCGGTTAATAATAATGAGGAATATCTCAATATTAATGAGTTCCTTATGAATTTATTAATTAATCTAGTCAAAACAGTCTATCCATACCTGACCACGTGGCTAATACACTAAGAACTCTCTTACACAAAAATAAAAATGGACCCTCTCAGGTTTCTACAATGGAACACTCATAGCATACATAGTAATAAACATGTATTAATATATCTTGAAAATTACTTTAAGCCAGCTATTATGCCTATTTCGGAAACATGGTTAAATCCACAACAACATTTCCATATCTCAGGTTATTCCCAATTTCGGGATGACCGTTTGAATGGCTATGGCGGAACTATGATTTTGGTAAGTAATAACTTATCATGCTCTACTCTCTCTCTCCCCACACATGATAGTGAGGAGATTAATATTGTAGGAGTTAAGATGAGGTCCAAGCTCAAAAACAAAATAATTTACACGCAATCAAAGACGCCTTATACACACATACACATTGGGGGCGGACTTCATTAACCAATCAGAACAGATCCCGCGTGGACTGATTTGCACAGTGTAATACAAAATCCGAGACGTTCATGTTTGCTTGCATTTTGTCACTGAATTCATTAATTCACTTTTTTTCTTAAAATTGCTTAAGTTTTTTCTAACGTATAACAAATTATCTAAAATATACTACGAGAAGCGACGGTCA
Source organism: Phengaris alcon alcon (assembly GCA_037179445.1). Lineage (NCBI taxonomy): Eukaryota > Metazoa > Arthropoda > Insecta > Lepidoptera > Lycaenidae > Phengaris > Phengaris alcon. The sequence goes on from JAYRCH010000116.1 coordinate 190,777, forward strand.
GTACACCTATTTCTTTAAATTTTTCTCAGAGATTCAAAAGGGGAAATTTTATAAATAGCACGAATAGCTCGCTTCTGCAGCATAAATATTGAATTTATATCGGCAGCATTTCCACATAAAAGTATGCCATAGGACATTCTACTATGAAAGTAGCTGAAATAGACCAGGCGTGTAGTTTCTTCATCTGAAATTTCTCTAATTTTTCTGACTGCATATGCTACAGAACTGAGTCTTATTTGCTAGGTTAGCAATATGAGGACCACATTGTAATTTACAATCTAGTGTAATACCTAGGAATACAGTGGAGTCTACCATGTTCATTCTCTCATCATAGTAAATTGCCTAACATTTGACAAGCTAAACTTTAAACATTTTGTTTTATTTGCATTTAAAAGTAAATTATTAACACTAAACCAGTTTACTGTACTTGAGAGAGCACTGTTTACCTCCTCGTAATTTAATTGTTGTCGCATCACTTTAAATATTAGTGAAGTGTCATCGGAAAAAAGTACCTCGTGCCTATTTTGAACTAGATAAGGCAAGTCATTTATGTAGATAAGAAAAAGAAATTGACCTAAAATAGATCCCCGTGGGACACCAAATTCTATTTTATCCCAGTGGTCTTTTTACTATTAACCTCTACCCTTTGAGATTAAAAGCTGAGTCCCTTAGTATGTATAGTACTATAGTGGTGTAATTTTCTGACTAGTGTAGCATGGTCTACACAATCAAATGCTTTGGAAAGGTCGCAAAAAACCCCTAATGCATCCAGGCTTGGGAGGAGTCCCAAGCCTCGAATATACTACAAAGAAGCTCGATACCTGCATCTGTAGAAGACCGACCGAATTGTGTAGTATGGAATAAATTATTTGTTTTAAAGAGTACTGTTAGTTGATTTAAGATATTTTTTTCAAATATTTTACTAAAAGTTGGTAGTATCGATATCGGTCTATAATTTACTGGGTCAGACTTATTTCCAGCTTTGAAACGAGGCATAACCTATACTGTGCTTCATTATGTCAGGAAATACACCGCTTATTATACGATTGTTAAATATTATGTCTAGGTAAGGAGTACAATGTCATTTTTTGATTAGATAATTCTGGTAAACATACCCCAGAGATCGGTAGTATTTTTAATATTTAACAACTTAAATGTATTAATAATATATCTGGAATCAATTTCTCTAAATTTAAAATTGACATTACATTCCTTGACGTTATCTCTGATTACCTTTTCAGCAGCTGCAGGCGAACAATTTAGGCATTTTGTAGTTAAGGCAGGAATGTCGGCAAAAACTTCTCAAAGATTGTCGCAACTTCAAAGTCAGAAGTAATCTTATTATTAACACACATTTTAAAGTCAGAGCTACGACAGGTAACTTTTCCACTCTCACTAGCAATTATTTTCTAAGCAGTTATTAGAATTTCTGATTATATCTTTTATATTATGAGCTTTTGCTGTTTTACATACTTTTCTAAAAATTTTAGAATAATTTTTCAAACATGTTTTACATCTTTCAGTGTTATTTATCGATTTTTTGTCATATAATTCGTATAATATTATAATATAATCTTTGCCTACTTTTTTTAATTCCTGCAGTTGCCCAGTCATTAAAATTTATTTTATTACTGTTGGGTCTGACTGCTTTAGAAGTAAATATAGAATTAAATTGCGTTCTTACTAACTTAAATAATCTACTAAAAGCTTAATCTGAGCTGCTGGATCATCTGCTCATCCCAGTACTGAATATTTTCAGCTAATTGACTTCTAAATGTCTCTATACGTTTTTTTATTTATAGGGATAAACACAATCTTTTCTTTCGGATTATTGTCACAATTAATATTAAATGAAGAAGTAATATTAGTAAAAATATTATCAATCCAGGTAGCAGTTATATCACTTACTCTTGTCGGTTCAATAAATTAAAAAGATTATTCGATTTTAACAATAATGTGAATCTAACAGTGGTGGAGTTAAGTTAAGTTAGATAGTTTAATTAATGTTAAAATCACCACTTACAGTAACTTTTTTGTTAGATGCACATATTATTGTTAATTTCAACAGCCTCAGTGGTCTAGTGGTTTAGAGCTTGGCTCTCGACTCGGAGGTCGTGGGTTCGATTCCCGCATTGGAACAACAAAAAATCTTGTTTCCAAGTTTGGTTAGGACAATGCAGGCTGATCACCTGATTGTCTGACAAGAAAGATGATCCATGCGTCGGATGGGCATGTAAAAAGTCGGACCTGCGCCTGATATCTCACCAGTCGTGTCGGTTATTCGTCCCACTGGGTTACGAGAGTAAAGGAAGAGAGAGTGCTCTTGTGTACTGCGCACACACTTGGGCACTATAAAATAACTCCTGCGTAGCTGGCCTCGTTTCAATTAAACCGGCCACCGTCACTGAAATCAGTGTGGGGAGCTAATAATATTGTTAATATTTGTTCCATAATTTGTTCAAATGAATCGTATAAACCAGATGGAGGCCTGTATACGCTTACATTAATAAGATGGCTCAACTATATACAAGCTACCTCAGTTATTCGTTCAGTAGAGGCTAGAGGTAGAGGCTTACAATATCTTTACGTTCCTTAAATTTTAAAGTCTTTCTTTTAATATCAAATAGCCTTCTCTAATGACTTTTTCTATACTAAATGAACTTGCAACCTGGTCAATTGGAAATTGAGAGTCAATTCATGTTTTCTAAACCAATGTTCTGAAATACATATAATGTCGATATTTAATTGCTTTAGAAACAACTCGACTTCATGTTCTTAACCTACCTTTCCTGAAAATTTTGATGCACCAGGTTAATTACATTTTTCTTATTATTAATACATAAATTCGTATCATTAAGCTTCGCTTTTTGGTAGGATTTTGTACATTATTAACTACCTTCTTGCAAAAGACATCCTCTATTGTCGTACAATCTAATTTTAATAACTATTTGGAAAGTGTTCTAAATCGTTATAATACTCTGCTCAAAAGAAGCAGAGGTTGATAAAGCCAAATCTTTGGCTTGTAATAAAAATATAAAAGATATAATTTATCGTCTTATAATGTAATCTTAGCTATATTATGTCTCTCACAAAAGTAAGGTAAGTTTTTTTATTATTATTAAGTTAATTTTTTAATTTATCTATAGTCAAATTACTTAATTTAAAATTATTAATAGGCCTTTACCTATGAAATTGCCGTTCTGCAGTACTGGCCATTTCAAATCAAAATGAATTTTTGTTTGGCTAAGAATTCTAATTTCAAATTAATTTTATTTTAAAAACATGGAATTCTTTTTCTAAAAGTAGTATTTTGTTTATTGATTAGTGTTACATTTTCATCGCATTTCAATCTTTTTCGTCATCATGGATACGTTAAAAATTCGAGTAATTATAGAATATGAGTACCATCGTGGCAGCAACGCGGCAAAAGCGGCACGCAACATCAACGACGTTTACGGAGCTAACACTACAAACCAACGCACCACCTGTTATTGGTTTGTTCGCTTCCGTTCTGGTTTCGACCTGAAAAATGAACCTCGCGGTCGTCCGAAGACTGGTGTACAATGACGAATTAAAGGCGATTGTGGAAGCTGATGCTACACAATCTACGGCTGAATTAGCAGCAGCTTTCGACGTTAGCGTCAAAACAATATTGGTCCATTTGCGTCAAATTCGCAAGGTAAAAAAGCTTGACAAATGGGTGCCCCCCCCACGAACTCAATGATCGTCAGCGCGATGTACGCGTCGAGACGTGCCTTGCACTGCTCAACAGACACACAAATGAAGGAATTTTGAACCGCATTGTTACCTGCGATGAAAAATGGATTCTGTTTGATAACCGCAAGCGCTCAGCAAGTTGGTTGGATCCTGGTTCAGCACCTAAACAATGCCCTAAACGAAAACTTACCCCTAGAAAAGTGATGGTCACTGTTTGGTGGTCTAGCGCCGGTGTGATTCATCACAGCTTCTTACCAAACGGGGTGAGCATTACTGCAGATGCGTACTGTTAAGAACTGAACACAATGATGGAGAAGCTGGCACATCTCCAACCAGCATTGGTCAATCGCTCGTCTCCGCTGCTCCTGCACGACAACGCGCGACCCCATACTGCACGGCAGACGGTCTCCAAGTTGCAAGAACTGGGGTTGGAAGCTCTCCGTCATCCGCCCTACTCACCAGACCTTGCGCCTACAGACTACTACGTTTTCCAGAATTTGGATAACTTCATCGCGGGAAAAAAATTCAATACCCGAGAGGCAGTACAAAATGCCTTTGAAGATTTTGTTGCCTCCCGTCCAGCTGATTTCTTTCAGAAGGGCATCAATAGACTGCCACTGCGTTGGCAAAGATGCATTGATAGCATGGGTGATTACTTCGATTAATACAAATAAAAAATACATGAAAAAAATTAGTTTAAATTTTTTCATACAAAACGGCAAATTCATAGGTAAAAACCTAATATCGACAACATAACACTTTTGTTGTTGGGAATCACTTACAACTAGGAAATTATTATTTACAGCGCTGTACAAAAGGCTGTTTAAACTGTATCTAATTTCATTTTCTTTTTTCCCGGCATGCGGAAATTCTTTAATGACGGTGAGCCAACCAGGCTTCCGTACCCGTGACCCCACCCCGCTTGCGTCGCCGGCATCGCATCGGTCGGTTGCGTTCATAAACTCATTCAAACAAACTCATGGCGGCTCTTTTGATTTTAACGCTTAGCTCGTAATTATTGTAAACTAAAACCCAAAGCGTAAAATTAAACCACAAACGTGAATATTATCTTGGGACATTTGTACAATAAGCGCAATATTATGTTTTGTTGTTTACGAGGCATTTGTTGCGCCTGTTATATATCTACTTACTTATCGATACTCCACTACAAAGAAATATGTTGTTGTGTAAGTGTAACAAAAATAATTTCGATAGCGGCGCACCTATTGTCGTGACGCCTGTGTGCGCCGCACACTTCGCACAGGGGCGGCGCGGCCCTGCACCTACTACAACTTAACTACATACTCCTACAGCTTATACACCAACAAATATATCTACTCCTACATCTCTACCTACTATGATTTTAGATTTAATTCTTGCTCATAACTTCTATACCTGGCGTTTTTTGTAATTGCCTGTTTGGTCACATCAAATATGATTTAAAGTGAACCCTTTGGCAACCATTTGATTGATGTCGATTCTGGATTTCTTAGTATGAATTTTAGACCAAGTCAAAATATAAGGAACCCTTTTGATACATAATTTAATAATGCAAGTAAAATTTTGATGATATTAAATTTTAAAGATCGACATGGTAGTTGACATTAATACAGAACAGGGAACTACAAGATTATTGCAAACATAAATAAATAAATAATTAAGTAATTTGGAAGATATTTCCTGTCATAGGTTCAATTAATAAAATATTGTAGGCAATGAAAAAGCTCATTTTTTTATTATAAAACGTTTATGTTCACTTACACACACTACCATTTAAAAAATGAAAAAACAAAATATACCTAGGCCAGGCTTTGAAAGGGAAACTAAATTTATCTACTCTATATCGTGGTCTGCTGTCATGAATGTATTTGCGTTAACCAGGTAAGTTTCGCAGTGGCATCTGCTGTTGAAATTCTCTAAGATGTCATCATCCAAGTGGCGATTTATGATCGTCGTGCACATCAAATCCTTAGGAGCACAGGATAATGGTGCCTCAAGTTGATATGATACCACTTTCTTCTTAGAATACTCTTGCAACGACGAATCGACGCTGGTGAAATATCTTGGACGCACAGAAATTAATTGAGACCTCAGTAGTTTTGGTTCAGGGGTATGTTGTAACATCACAGCCAGTCTTGCGTATGCCGCTTCAATCAATTCCTTAGCGAATTGTATCGGATGAGATATTTTACCAAGAAGTGTGTGCATACAAGCATCAACTTTCTCACTCCAACTCAAGTTTTTGGTTAAGATAATATAGTCTAATGCAGCAGTGCTGTCTTTGGTCATCATGGAATACATGTGCCTCAGAACAGCGACCTGCAATTCTTCTTTGGTCTTATACTCGCTCAAGTGCTGCTTGAAGTTGTCTAAGATTTCGGTAGGAGATCCGCCGAAGCAGAAAACCGTTCCAGTCAACCCTAAAAAAATGAATATCTAGATTAACCAGCTTCATAACGTTAGATTCCAACGGACGTGACATAGACAGGGATGAAGAATTACATAGTAACTATGTAATAACTAATTACATAGTCTTAGTTGAGAATTATTTTTGTGCATAACATGTCTTCTTAAAATGTAAAGATTGGAAAACCTAACGACATATTTTGCACTGCTGTACATTGTGATGTTTGTGCATCTACCGCATCATTCTAGTCATTTTACTATACCAAGTAAATCAGAGTATAAAGTAATATTCTATAAGGCAAATCTTACCATTCTCTTCCAAAATGGCGGCCATTTCCAGGGCCACTAGGACCCCGCTTTCGTAGCCGAGCAAATAAAATTTATTTTTCAGTTCAGTTTTCTTAAGCACTGTCTGAGCGTATCGACTGGCGAGCTCTGCGACGGTTTCGTGTGGACGGCTCAGACCTGGCTGCAATACCAGCGCGGGGAGCTTCAGTCCTTCACTCATGTCTCGGAACCGCGAGTGCTGCCCTTCTACACCAGGCACTATGCATAGGTACGTCTGGGTCACGTCAAACTCATCGTCACGCTGAAAGGGATAAAAAGGGATAACAAATTGTAATTTGTAAGTAATAGTGCAAGATCCGGTATAAGAAATATATTATATCCTCATCTGTTATTTTTTAGTGATAAGAAATAAATGATAGATAATATTCACATTGACACATTGCAAACAGGTTGCCTAGTTAAATTGCGCCCTAAGGGCCGATTCACACTGAAATGGCAGCGAAGCGGCGAGCAGCATAACTGTCACATACTTAATTTTAAACTTTATCTTCATTAATATAAAATACAGTTTCGCTTGAGACAACCGCCGCCGCTCACACCGCTTACGGCCGCCGATGGCGGATATTGGCGCCAAATTGCATGTAGTTCAAATGAAATGAAATGAAATGATGCTTTATTTGGTGAAAATATGGTTACATATAGGTGTTACATTTTTTACATTAGTGCGCATATTTTGTCGCAGTTAACGACGTCCAAATATTTTATTTATTATTAACACGATTATATTTTCATTATATAATATACTTACCTATCGCTTTAAGATACATTTAATAACAGAATTAAATTGTCAATGATTAAGTATTAATTACAAACATCATTCATTATGTCAATATATATAATGTCAAAATTTAATCATAATCATAATCATAATCTTTATTTGCTATAATATGGTAACATGATTGGTCTTAGTTTAATTTAGTACATTTTTAGAACACATATTCTGCGTAAGGCATGCAAATTTTAGTAGTTTAAGATTTAAATACAATTTTATAATATCAAAGTTAGGTTAGGCATACAGCACTGGTTACATTTAGTCACAATTAAAAATATTGTAAAAAATAAATTAACTATAAGGTACATTATGCATTAGTTCATTAAAAGTCCATAAGATTAAATTGTTAAATAGAAACATGTCAAAATATTTTTATGGAATATAAATTGAGTCAAACTTAATCCTATTGTATAAGTATTATAATAAAATAGATATTAGATTGTCAATATTGTAAATCAGTCAAATTAAATTAATCTAAATTCAAAGTACATTAGAAGTAATAAAAAATTAATGATCATCAGATAAAAAGTCATTTATAGAGTAATAGCATTTCGTAAGCAACATTTTTTAAAATTTAGTTTAAAAAAGATTAATATTGAGGTCTCTAACATGTTTTGGTATTTTGTTATAAATTTTTGAGCCCATACAGAAAATACTCTTTGCCATTAATTCTTTTTTACAGGTATGTACTCATAGTTTGTCACCATGACGTCTGTTTCTTATTACATTATCTGATAATCGCGGATAGAGATGAATATTACATTTTACAAATAATGCAACCTCAAGTAAATATAGAGAAGGAAGTGTCAGAAGGCGGTATTGTTTAAATATAGGCTGGCAACTATCGGTACTTTTAATTTTAAACATGGCTCTAATACAGCGTTTTTGCATCTTAAATATAAATTCTTTATCTGTGGCATTTCCCCAAAAAATTATGCCATACCTCATAACCGATTCAACTAAACCATGATAAGCAGTAATGACTGTGTTAATGTTTACCGATAAAGAGAGTTTACCTAGAGCATAAGCTAAGCTGCTTATTTTTTAATGTTGTTAATACAATTATTAGATTACTATAAAAATGTCAAGAAAGAAAAAAATTAAAATGTGTAATCAAGAGCTCCAAAAATTTCAATAGATATAAAAAATATAATGTTAATAATGATAATTAAATTTCAGCTCATTAAAAATTCTTTCACGTCATAATAAGATTTATTTATTAACATTTTTTTAAGTTCTCTAATAGAGTGTTTTTTAGATAATTGTTTTATATGTTTAGGCACCTTATTATATATTTTTACATACATTGAATAAGCATTATTTATAAAAAGGGTTGTTTTTGGTTTTTTATCTATGATCAGTCTATTTGAGTTTCTTAAATATTTTGTCGGGTACTTATCTATTAATTGTGTAAAAATGTCATTGTTGTGTATAACAAATTTAAAAATTTCTAAAATGTATAAGCTAGGTAGTTTCATGATGTTAAATTGTTTAAAGAAAGGCTCACATGACTCATATGGTGGAATCTTAGCTATAGCACGGATGCATTTCTTTTGGACAATTAATGCCTTATCTAAATGCGTAGAATTATCAATCTATAGCGCAGGACTGATGAGACGTAGCCGTGATAAGCCATAATTGCGGTTTGTATACTAACTGTCCACGCTAGTCTACGTAAGACAAATACGAATCTGTTCAGTTCTGAACAAACTTTTTCTATGTGTGCATGCCAGTTACAGTATTTATCAATTTGAATGCCCAGAAACAAGTTCTCATCAACTTCATCTATAATTTCATCACTATATGCTAGTTTTAGTCGTAACGGTATTTTATTATAAGTTGTAAATTATATGTAGGTACCTAGTTTTATTAAGATTAATTTTTAGGCTGTTAGATGTTAGCCATTCAATTAAATTCAAGTGTTGAATTAATGTCACTTTCGATTTTATTCACGTCCGATTTTTTATATGTAAATGGTATTGATATATCATTTGCAAATAATGTCAATTTATAATTATTCATTATTGGAATGTCATTAATATAAAATAAAAATAGCAGTGGACCTAATACAGAGCCTTGTGATACACCAAATTCATTTAATAAGATTCTGGATTTACTATTAACTAATTCTTTATCTGTGTTAATGTTTTCTATTACAGTGTATTGCGTTCTATTTTCGAGAAATGACTTAATCCAATTATAAGCTGGCCCCCTTATTCCCATTTTGTTTAATTTTATCAGTAGCAATTCATGTGAAACGAGGTCAAAAGCTTTAGTCATATCAATAAAGACAACTATGGAAGCAGAGCTTATTTTACATACAGGGTGTTCGGCACATGGATGGACAAACGAAAACCGTGGACCCGTGGAGCCGTCTGCTATACATTGAGGCCTAATTACAAGACTCAGGCCCAATAGTTTTTTTTTTAATATTTTTTTAAGTTAATTTCGAAAAAAGCCAGTTTTCAAACTTCAAACGACTATAAATTTACTTTTAACATTGCAAATCCAAACATGCTTTTGTAATAATTATCTGCATTAGTTGTAGAATCATATTAAATTCAGTTTTGGAGCAAATGTTAGATATAAAATTAGATACGAGTCCTTAAACGATAAACAAAGTGAAAAATAAATTTCATATTCCACTTTGAAATTCTTAAAAAAAAAAACTATGATTTTTAGAGCACTTAAAACTCTAGGAAAACATCTGTGGTTCATACCCTTTATATCGGTATACAATTTGCACTTTGTTTAAAAATAACTAGAGTAAATCGCAATTTAAACTAACGGGGCCTTAATTCATAAGACTCAATTTGCGAAAACTTAAATCAAGTACAAGCCAATTTGTCATAATTGCTTTCGGTATGTTCACTAACACTACACGTGGGAGCTAGTAGTCTGTCTCTCTCTTACCAGTCACGATACTATCACTTGTCTCTTTTGTTGATTTTGGACAATAGCCGTACGTACATAGCAGGTAGAAAAAGGGTTGTTATTTCACTCTGCAATTGCGCTATTGTTTGATTTTGTCTATTCCTTATCAGTCAAACGTTAATTTTGGAAAAAATTGTTTTACTTATTTGTCGAGTCTTAACTGCCTCTGCGATCTGACGTGTCCGTTGCGCTTACTGTTATTGTTTTCGTTTTGTGATTTTGTTATCGTTTTACGTTATTGCTGTTGCTTCAGTTTGTTAAGTTTTCTGTTATTTTGTTGTTACGTTGTTGTTTTTTTTTCGTAAAATGACCACGAATGAAGAATACGCCAATATGTTGTTGGTGTATGGAGCCGCTAATTGCAATGGACGTGAAGCACAAATACTATACCAAGAGCGCTATCCTAACCGTCGACTGCCAAACTTTTGCTACTACATACCGACGACTTAGAGAAACGGGTAATTTGCGTTATCAAGAACCGAGCCGAACCGAACCGATCAACATCATGTTGCTACAGACGAACGTGTATTAGAAGAATTTAATAATAACCCTAATAAAAGTATAAGAGAGGTAGCTGCAATGCTGGGCCTTGGCATATGGAAAGTGTGGGCAGTTCTCCGGGAAAATCGGCAACATGCTTTCCATTACACTCCCGTGCAAGGTATGGATACAATAGATTTTTCTTAATTACGTAAAGAGACTGAATATGTACCAAAGCCTAGATCTAGTCTTCCTTATTTTAAATTCTCAAGCCTTTTTTCTTTGTTTTCATATCTTCAAGTTTTAATAATAATGTTTTTTAATAAAAGTGTTTTAATAATAAATTCATGTTCTACTAAAAAGTTTACTAATTAAAAACATACATATAAGATTTCATAGAATTACTACTGCACAGAGAAATAACACCCCTTTTTCTACCTGCTATGTACGGCTATTGTCCAAATTCAACAAAAGAGACAAGAGATAGTATCGTGACTGGTAAGAGAGAGACAGACTACTAGCTCCCACGTGAAGTGTTAGTGAACATACCGAAAGCAATTATGACAAATTGGCTTGTACTTGATTTAAGTTTTCGCAAATTGAGTCTTATGAATTAAGGCCCCGTTAGTTTAAATTGCGATTTACTCTAGTTATTTCTAAACAAATATGTGCAAATTGTATACCGATATAAAGGGTATGAACCACAGATGTTTTCCTAGAATTTTAAGTGCTCTAAAAATCATAGTTTTTTTTTTAAGAATTTCAAAGTGGAATATGAAAATTATTTTTTCACTTTGTTTGTCGTTTAAGGACTCGTATCTAATTTTATATCTAACATTTGCTCCAAAACTGAATTTAATATGATTCTACAACTAATGCAGATAATTATGACGAAAACATGTTTGGATTTTCAATGTTAAAAGTAAATTTATAGTCGTTTGAAGTTTGAAAACTGGCTTTTTTCGAAATTAACTTAAAAATTATTAAAAAAAAAACTATTGGGCCTGAGTCTTGTAATTAGGCCTAAATGTATAGCAGAAGGCTCCACGGGTCCACGGTTTTCGTTTGTCCATCCATGTGCCGAACACCCTGTATAATTATGAATAAATCATAAAAGCTGTTAAACGCTTCATTAAAGTTTTTTAACAAATAACATTAATCAAAAGAAATGTTTGCTAAGTAATCTTTATTTTTTTTATGTTATCTTTTTTATATTCTCTTTTGTAGATATATTGGCATTTATTTTAGTTGCGGTTACAATATGCTTCTATTGTTCCCGAAATAAATTGTGCTGTGTTATAGTCCGAAAGGCCTAAGTGTACCTAATAATTCGGCTTTGGCATGCAATAAGTTACTTAATATATCTATACATCTACCTGGGCTGATTGATAACTGGCCGAAACGACGAACTTAAAAAAATGATACACAAAAAAGGAATATTACATTATATTCTGGCATCTTTTTGAAAATAGAACGCCAAATTTGAATTTAATCGAACTGATGGAATTTGTTTGAGAGGACGTAGAACTTTCTCTGTCGTAAATTTTCTTCACAATGAAAAGAAACGAAATTCGTGCGGTGATAAAGTTTTACGTTTTAAAAGAGAAAACAGATTAAAACGAAGCTAGACAGTGTTTTAGGAAATTCTGCTCCTGCATTGAGTACAATTCACACCTGGGTAACTGATTTTAAACGTGGAAGACAGAGCTGCGAAGACGCCCACAGGTCTGGCCGTCCAAATGAAGTCACGAATCCGGACACGATCAAAAAAATTCACAAAATTGTATTGAATGATCGGAGCTTAAAGTTGCGAGAGATAGCAGAGATGGTGAGCATTTCATCTGAACGCGTTTTTAATATTTTGCACCAACATTTGAGAATGAAAAAGCTTTGCGCGCGATGGGTGCCGCGTTTGCTCACTGTAGACCAAAAGCAACGTCGAGTGACGATTTCGACGAGACGATTCATCGGAGTGTTTGACGCTGTTTAACCGATATCCTAATGAGTTTTTGCGGCGTTATGTAACAGTCGATGAAACCTGGATACATCATTATACTCCCGAGACAAAAGAACAATCTAAGCAGTGGACTGAGAGCGGAAAACCTGCGCCGAAGAAAGCAAAAACGGTTTTGTCGGCCGGCAAAGTGATGGCGACTGTTTTTTGGGATGCTCGAGGGATTATTTTAGTGGGTTATCTGCAAAAAGGCAAAAAAATAAATGGAGAGTACTACGCAAGCTAAAATTAAGTGAAGAAATCCAGAAGAAACGACCACATTTGGCCAAGAAAAAAATTTTGTTCCACCATGACAACGCACCTGCACACACGTCAATGGTTGCAGTCGCCAAACTCCATGAATTGCGGTTCGAATCGCTACCGCATCCACCCTATTCCCCGGATCTGGCCCCGTGCGACTTCCACTTATTCCCAAACCTGAAGAAATGGTTAGGTGGCCAGAGATTTTCATCAAATGAAGAAGTCATTGTTGCCGTGGACGAGTATTTTGAGGGGTTGGAGAAAACATTTTATCAAACTGGTGTAACGGCATTGGAGAAGCGCTGGAATAAATGCATCGAGGTAGAAGGAAACTACGTTGAGAAATAAATTTATTTTAAATAGATTTTTGAAGTTTTTCTTTGTCGTTTCGGAAACTTATCTATCAGCCCTCGTATACATCTATACATGTCAAGTGTCTAGTAGGTTTATTAAAGTGAATTTTTAAATTATAATTACTTGAAATGTCACGCAGCGCATTTGAGTCCTTATTTATTTTTAGTAAATTAATATTAAAGTCACCAGCAATTATTATATTTTTATTTGAATTTTTGGTTATGTTATATAACAAAGAATCAAACTTTTGGAAAAATGTACTACTCACTGAATTTGGAGTTCTGTATAAGCACATGATAACCAGATTTAAGTCAAAAATTTCTATGCCACAACATTCAAAATCATTATCAATTGCAGAACAAGATTCAATATTATTATAATAAGAGAATGTACTTTTTTAATAAGTATGCAAATACCTCCCCTTTTTTGTTTTTTTGACCTACTGTAAGCTAAAGTGTAGTTAATTAAATTAATGTTTGACTCTGTTCCTTTTTCAATAAAAGTTTCAGTTAGGCATATTATATCAGGTTCCTTATCACATGATTCTAGCTCTGCAAGTGCAATTTCAAGTTGACATCTTTTGGCAGGGAAGCTAGCTAGAAGCTGTTTTGATGTATAATCTTAATTTGTTGCTTTTGGCTTGTCACGAAAAATATCTTTTGGTTTAAAATAGTAATGTATTTTTGTAATTTATAAAAGTTAGGTTTAGTTAGATCTAAGTTATTTTGATTTAGATTTTTATTATAATTTTTATTATGAAATTGATTTTTACGCTTAATATAATAATGTGTGTGTTGTTTTTGATTAGTAATAGTATTGTATGCATTCATTCTGGATTTTTTTACAAATGTTCGTTGTAATATCATTTTTGGATTATTCTTTCTAGAGCTATAGTTTAAGAATTTATTTTCATATTATATCTGATAAATAGTATAGTTAATTTTATTACAGATGTTTATTTTGTCTATTACATGAATATTGCGAAGATTTACAAAATTACAGTTAGAATAGTTTTTACATGTTATTCTAATCAAGTTATTTAGTTTCCATTGATTAAGATATACATTTTTTATAACACTAAGAATTAATATAGAACATGTTATTTTTGATGTCTTGAGAAAACCACATAACTCCGATATAATTTTCATGGGATTTTTGTCATATTGTCCTACGCTTAAAATTATTTTATCTGTGTAATATTAAATAAATACGGCGTTTTCGAAATTTCTTCAGTGTTTGCACCGGTCTTGATAAAGGATATTATTTCCAAATTTTCGTACGGGTTATATTGTCTTTGTTTTCTTAACATGTTTGCTATACCAGTACATTGGCTTCCTCCAAATATGTATAAAGTTTTTTTTTGGTTGGTTTTCCTTTTTTTCATCAATGTTGCAGTTATTATAATTAGTATTTAAGTTTTCTTTTAGTAAAGTCGATTTTATACTTTCTGTTTGTACCGCCTTTTCATTGGAATTGGAATTTGTATACATAATTTTGCTATTGTTTTGTATTTTTGTCTTTTTTGTTGATCTATTTGCAGGCGTCTTTATTGTTGGACTAGTACATACTAATTTTAAGGTATCCAACTGTTGTCTTAAATTTATTATTTCTTTTCTATTATTAGATTGCCTAATTCATTTTGAGTGCTTTGTAGTAATAATGACATGTTATCAAGCTTTTTTTTCATTTCGCTAATATTTTCTGGTTCGATTGTGGATAAATCAAAGCTTCTGTGTTCAAGCTCAGAGTCAGGTGATAAGTCTGTAATACTTAGATATTCATTGTTTTGACCAAGGAATTCATATGATTTGGATCTAAATAATTATTTGGGTCTAATTGTAACATAGTTCGGACTGTCCATTTTTTGTGTAAATAAAGTGATTAATTAATGTCTTGATTGTAATAATCATAGATTGTTTCCTTCCTTGTCAAATTAATATTTAATTCATAATTTTATTTCACATTTCATAATTTAATAATGTCAATTAAATATAGTTTTTATTTTATCTTATTACATATCATACATGTATTGCCATCTATGATTTGTTTGTGCACTTTCAATTGATCTAAAGCGCCATCTTGAACTATATCTAATGTGACATTAGTATTGAACTTGTCTTTGGTCTAATTGTCAATTTTGAAGTTTTGTTGTTACTTGTCAATTGTCAGATGTCAGTTGTTAACAGATTTTAGAACTTTTGAGCAGATGTTTTTTCCAGTTAAATTTATTAGATTATCCAAACTATTTTGAATTTTGCTTAACGGTTATAATATAAGATGATCGAAACAAAGGAAATGTGTGAATTGGAAATCTAAGGCTTCTATGTCCATGTATTGAGTTTTTGGAATGCTTGTTTAAGTAGTTATGTGTTTCATATAAGGTTTGTTATGCTATTTATTACACTTCTCCAGATTTTTTGGGTGTTTATATAAATTAATCTTTGGAATGATGTACGATATTCAATTAGTACTCACAACCTTGCTCCTATCGCAGGTTTTTTGTTGCAAACACTTGTGAACACTTTTAAGGTTATATTGTATCTCTTGCTGATCTTTTGACGAGTATTTAATAATTATTTTATTTTAAAATATAAAATTAACATAGAGCCGATGTTTACTGTATGTTTGACACCTGTCAACTTTTTTTCGAACAAAACCCTAACCCTACTCAAATATTGATTTTCAATCGTCAGATAACTTTTTTCTGAGGAGAAAATAAGTAACTTTGACAGATTTTGTATGAAATATATGTCAAAGTCACAGATTTATTCCTATACCTATTGAGTAGCGTATCAAAATATAGAAAATTAAAAGGAGATTTCAAAAATATACATATAATTATGTATATTTTTCAATTAAATGATAAATTTAATCAGGAATAATAACAACCATTTTAATTAAATCATTCGATTATATTTGTAATCAATGCATTCAATAGTAGTATTTTTGCTTTAAATCGACGAAGTGTGTAATGTAATAAAAAAAAACGACTGCAAAAACAGTCAAACACTGTGAGCTGAATGCCAAAATTTAATAATTGATATTATGTTTGGTAGCAGGCGGGACCGATTTATTTTTGTACGATTTATAATTTGCAAATAGGTCCCGGTCTGTTTCCTCAATCTTGTTTCGGACTTGTTAGTGCGTTGCTAAGATATCTGTCTTTTCTAGCAGTCGCCTTTTTTTTTAAATTATATTGTGAGTTATTTTTGCATTACTAAAAAGTACAATCTGGTAGTGAATAAAACAATATAATTTAGTCTTCATCAAAGGCATCTAGCGT
Source organism: Phengaris alcon alcon (assembly GCA_037179445.1). Taxonomy (NCBI): domain Eukaryota; kingdom Metazoa; phylum Arthropoda; class Insecta; order Lepidoptera; family Lycaenidae; genus Phengaris; species Phengaris alcon. The sequence continues at coordinate 207,325 of JAYRCH010000116.1, forward strand.
GAAAAAGATGAATTATATATTGGTTGTTCGCATCCCCATTTAATGGTCAAAAGATATTACATTTAAATTATAAAAGCGCCATCTAGTGATAAAGAGAAATACATTAGTATTTACTATACTTATTAAAGTTAGTCCTTTACTAGGAGTAATTTTTATATAGGGCTATCTAGTGGTGAAAATAAATATTATTATTTAACATGCTTTTGTAGTTAAATTATTAACCGCTAGATGGCGATGACGAATAATTTAAAAGCTTATATTAGGTATAATATTATATTGAAATAAATATAATAACTATGTATACAAAACCACTGTTTTAATACAAGTAAAACTCATTATATTAGACATTAAATAATACCTATTTGATTTTGTAATAGGTACTGATATTACAAAATCAAATAAGTATTATACAGGCTGGTCAAAAAGTCGTGGATCACACGAAACAGGGAGATAAAGGAGGTAATTTCCAACAAAAAATCTTTCTACAGCATGGACATAACTTTATTGCACGAAAAATTATGAATATTTTTGTTTTTTTCAATGAAACTACTGAGTTTTTTTTACAATTTAATCAATAAAAAATGAAATTGATTAAAAACAATAAAACTAAAGGTGTTGTATTATGACTCGATAATGTATCAATAGTACAAAGATTGCATTACAGCTCTTGGAACCAAATTTAACGAGAAATAAAAAAAAATCCGTAAATTTTGAAGCATTACAAAAATTACTTCTCACTTTAAGAGCACCTGTGACAAAAAAAATATTACGGAAAAGTGACCCTGTATTAGAAAAACTTGCTGATTTATTGCTGTTTCAAAGGAGGTTGTCACGTTACTGTTTGACCTTTAGTTTCGGTTTTATCGTCGTTTTTTCATATCAAGGTGCAAATTTATAAAATGGTAAATTTAAAGGAAAATTTTTGCTCATACATACTATGTAGTAATTTCAGAAGCCATCATGAAATAAAAAGAACAATTATGACTTAGTAATTTTATTAATATTCAAATTTACATTAAATGTTCAAAGTTCCTACCTCTGACCATAATGCACAATCTGCACCGCCTAATAAAAATCGTACGTTATCGGCGGAATGCACCTCTGTTATTAAGAATTTGTAACCTAGCAAACTTCATTTCATAAATCCTAAGTGTGACAAGAGCAGAACAGTTCTAGCATTCCAACGTACAAAAACAAGCCGTTTATGATTAACTAATAAATTATTTTGAATAAGACTAATTTAATGAAATTTGCCCTTTAATATGATAAAACGACCATAAAACAAAAACTAACAAAGAGGTACAACACTTTACTGTTTGACCAAACAGTAAAGTGTTGTACCTCTTTGTTAGTGTTGTACCTCATTTGAATCAGCATTTAATCAGCAAGATTTTTCAATACAGGGTCACTTTTCCGTAATACATTTTTTTCACAGGATGCTCTTAAAGTGAGAAGTAATTTTTTATAACGCTTCAAAATTTACAGAAAATAATTCATTGCTCGTTAAATTTAGTACCAAGAGCTGCAATACAATCTTTGTAGTATTGATACATTATCGAGTCATAATACAACACCTTTAGTTTTATTGTTTTTAATCAATTTAATTTTTCATTGATTAAATTGTAAAAAAAACTCGGTAGTTTCATTGAAAAAAAAACAAAAATATTCATAACTTTTCGTGCAATGACGTTATCGCCATGCTGTAGAAAGATTTTTTGTTGGAAATTACCTCCTTTATCTCGCTGTTTCATTTGGTTCACGACTTTTTTACCATTCTGTATAAGTATTACTGTAAGTGGTATGATGGCATATTATGCTTTAAGTTCTTTAAACAACACCGGAATCCCCAAATATGTACTTTAAGGACTCAGGAGTTCTGTTCAGTGCATTTGGATCCAGGGTATACCTTGGTACAAAAGCTTACTTTTTAGTAGCATATGCTTGGACTGCTTCAGAAAAAGTCAAATTCACTATATGTGTCCATATAAATTTTGAGGAGTTCCCTCGATTCGTCATAGATCCCATCATCAGGTCACCATTTTGATGTCAAAAGGACCAATTTTAGATTATACCCTTTTCATCAAAAAAAATTTTGAAAATCGGTCCACAGACGGCGGAGTAATCGTTGAACATACAAAAAAATATATAATATACCTGTATAACCGGACGTATATCCGCCTCCTTTTTTGGAAGTCCTTAAATGCTTATGATTAGTATAAGAAGAGTCATTTTGAGAAGGAAATTTGGGGGGGAAGGGCAAAAACTGAATAGCCTGCGGGTGGTAAATGTGTTAATCTGCACTGTAAATATCATAAATAAAATTGAAAATATATTTTTTTAATATGAGTTATGGTCCAATTTCGACCACAGGGCGATCTTTAGTCTTCTTAATTTCCCTTACACTTGCCCACATGTATTAATTAGTAATCTGGGCTAGTAGGATATAACTTATATCTAGTATTACTTACTCATTGTCACAAAACCTTAGGGTAGGTACGTTATGACTATCATGGACGTAAGTAGATGGTACAAAGGTAACTAGAAAAAAAACTCGTACCATGGATGAACACGTTGTTAAAGTTGGTAAAAATACCATCTCAGTGGTAGACAACAGCTCATCAGTAATAACGCTAGAGAAATAGGAACCCAAGCCGTTGCTTTCTTCAAATTTGTAACCAAAGATTTCTTTTTCCATCTCAGTGATCCTATAAAGGAATTAATTAGCTGGTATTAAATTAATGATTGGAATTTTTAGTATTCTGCAACATTTAATATAACTTCAAGATATATTAAAGATTGTACTATCAAGAATAATTATTATTAGGTTCCGGGTCTCGGCCGCATTTGGCCGCACGCAGGTGTTCCAGCCCGTGCGCGTATGTACCTACTGCCCGTATAATAGGAAAAACCTTGGAAGAAGAATAAACATGGAATGAGTACTATACCGAAGCCATAAGCTATCTGTTCTCAAAAAAGATCAATGGCAAAAACCCATAAGTGAAGCGAAATCTACCTATGTATTTTCATTTTTTTTCTAAGGTTGTAACGCCTTTGGTGGACTCTAGGTGTCCTCTCAAAATAAATTTTTGCATGTGGGATAAGGAACGATTTAAATGTTTCTTATCTAACTAATAGTAGGTATCTATGCAATAGTTATTATATATCTGAGCTTGACTTATCAATATCAGACGTTAAGTAGTATACAATAATCTAAGACAGGATACCTACATTTTTATAGTAAGCATTTGGATATCTTCGACCTTCCAAGTGATATCATAAACGTCCTGCAAGTATCTTTGGAGAGATAGAAGCTTAGTATGATCAACATCCAAATCCTTCAAAGTTCTATCTTGAATTCGGAGGACAATTTCTTCATTTATTCCTGATAAAAGTGTTAAATAGGTAAGGTAGGTAAATAAACAATAATTACCTGATTAGGTAATATTAATTAGAGATGTACTGATTATGACTTTGGCCGCCTAGTCAGTTGTAAAGAGGCCGACTATAAGCCAGTCCTGCAGTTCTCGTGTTAGGGTACAATAGGAGAAGTATAGGACATGGTTTCAGCTTGCCTCAAACACCTACTATTTCATAATAGCTCTTGGGCTACTAATCGGCCACGGGTCAAGCTGATCACGGTTTCGGGGATTTCCGTAACACTTCGTGTAGGACGAGCGCTTACTTGAGGCACGACAGTCGTAAAACAGACTTTTCGCATTACAAAATATAATTGCAGATGCGCACACTTTACATGAAGCGTCTCACAAACGAAATTGTCTCATAGCGACTAGAACTGCACGGCGACAAGTCTGACTAACGATCCTCGGCTTCCTTTCTGTGTGTTTGCAGGTTTGAACACCAAGAAAATACAGTCTAGCGATGTACCCCCGAGAGTTGCCATATTATATGATGTATATCTACGTAACTTTAATGTACTTTAAAGTTTGGTTTTTTATAATTTAAAAACATACAAAGTAAGAAGCCGAATAGTTGGCGCTCTTTGCCATTTTGTCACCGACTTCCGGCCGGCCCTCGCCGACTATGAAAGTGGTCGGATAATCGGACTTACCGACTAGTCAGAACATCTCTAATAGTACCTAGGTACACTTATAATTATAAATTAGGGTGTCATTTATCGATGAAAGACACGGACTTCTTGTGTTTCATCTTATCGACGTGAGAAGACGTATTTGTAGTAAGTACCAAGAGTGGCGTAAGTAGACTGAACCCACAACTAGACTCAGAAGAAAATTCTGCGTCGAATGGGTCTGGGTCTCTTAACGCTACGACGAAATTATGAAAATAGAGTATAATTTTGAAAAGTTTACTTGTTCAATTTGCTGTAAGTCACAAAAAAAGTGTGTTTTAACACCCTTTTACTTACAGCAAAAGTGCGTTTTATTATCAAACATCTGATATAACTTACAGCATTCTCAGGTAATGAAAGTAAAATGTGAAATCTTATGTGGATTTTTCGAGTTACTCTTACATATTATATAGAACGTAATTTATTTAATATTAATCATATAAGTATATAAGTATCAGCATTTTAAATGTCTGGAAATATAACTTGGCATTTCCATAGAAGTCACTAAACTGCTTACGACGTTCTTCTGGTCTTTAAAATGAAAAGTCAATTGCTGTAAGTAGTGAAAAACCTACTGGTAATAACAAAAATATTAATATTTATAAATATTATTTTAACAAGGCTGTGTTCCAAAAATCATCTTTCTGCGACTTTTAATTAAAAGGATATGAAAATTTTTCTAACTTTTTAAAAGTTTTTGGCTCTGGTGAAAAGTTGGGTTTTGGCTACTTACAGAAAATACGTTTTCTTGCATTGTTATGTATAAAATTAATTTAATCAATTTACCTGCAATTTGCATCAACTGCTGAAGAAAAGATTTTTTCGGTGTCGCGGGTATATGCGCTAAAATATTTTTGTCATTAGAGTGAGCTGCTTGGACGACCGCGCTCTCCAGGACATCAATAACTGTATTGATGGACAGTGTATTGTTGCCTATAATCTCGTCCTTGTACATCTAAATAAATTGAATATTAATTTTAAAAATATTGAAATAATAGTAATTATCGATCGGGCTAGGGTAGGTTAGGTAAGGTTAGGCTACCTGAGGTGGGAAGAGGTTCTGGCGCAGTCGCAGTACGGGCAACGTACAGCCGACGCACTGCGTCCGGTCCGCAAGAAAAAACCCCTCACATTCCGCCTTACACAGGTGCTCACTGGCCACAGATGCTTCGGTGCGTACCTGTGTAAGGTCGCCAGGAGAGAGCCTACGTCACGCTGCCACGAATGTGGCGCTGCGGATGACACGACCCAGCACACCCTGGAGGTGTGCTACCGATCGGATGCAGCGCTACGATCTCGTGGCAGTGCTTGGGCGGGGGACCTCTCGCTCTTTCTGCGAATCCGTCACTTCGCAGAAAGAGGCCTCGGAGCAGAACAAAGAGATTGATCCATTCTCTTTTACGCTCCGCCGGCGTAGGACAGGAGTGCGGAGGCGTCGCTACGCGAACCTCCTGCCTCCTGTCTAACGGGCTCCGGGAGAGGATGGGAACCCCCCCGGCTTAGCCAGTCCCGGCGTCGAGGGGTGCGCTTCAGGTTGTCGGAGTGCCCCCTATTCTAGTTGGAAGTCCGATCTCTCAAGAGGAAGACCGGCCGATCGTCCTGTGTTATGTCTAACACGGGGATCCGGGACACTCCCTTTCATAGCGACTGATGGTAATCCACACGTATGATTTTAGTGGGTAAACCGACGTCAGTCCCACATATCCCCGGGACACCCATCCCGGGGAAGGCGTAATGACCTTTTCCTTCCGAGAACAAAAAAAAGGTTAGGCTACCTGGGGGTCGCCCAGTTCGTCCACGTTCGTGCCCCTGGGCAACGCTTGGGTGCGCCACTCCGTCTATTGCGGGGTGAGGTACCCAGGCGGCTGAAGGCTAGCGCTATACTCTTTCTTCTCTATCTTTCACCACCTATTTGGTTTAGCTTTCTTCTTCTTGCATTAGGTTTGTTGAAGCCCAAAACACACGGCTCAAGCAACAAGTTTCCGAAGTGCGCCGGGAGCTTGACGAGCTGCGCCGGCAGACGGCACAATCCGCGGAGAAAGATTTGCGCCAGCTGTTGTCGGAGGTCTCTCGTACAAACATAGAGACCATCGGCAATATGTTAAACGCTAGACTGGCCGGGCTGGAGGCCTCGTGGACCACCGTCGGTCCGCGCAAGACCGAAAAGAAGAAGTAGAGGGCTGCTACAACAGCCAAAGCCGTCCCCAAGAAGAAGAGGAAGGCGAGGTTACGCGTTCAACCAAAGCAACAGTCACGCTCACCCTAGAGGCGGGGGCTGCGGAACGGAGCGTCACCTACGCCTCTGTGCTCGCAGAAGCAAGGAGCAAGATCGACCTGGCGGAGTTCAGGATACCCAAACTCGGATTACGCCAGGCCGAAATAGGCGCCCGTGTCCTGCTCTTGTCAGGAGAAGGCCGACGCCTTTGCCACACGGCTGAAGGAAGTGCTCGACCCAGGAGTCGTGCGAATCGCCCACCCGGCGAAGTGCGCAGAAATGCGCGTCGTCGGGTCATCCTCCTTCTGTAACGACCGCTGACGTCATCAAGGTGGTCATTAAAGAAGCAGGATGCCCGGCCACCATCCGGTCGGGCAAAATAGTGGTGGGCCCTAGGGGTGCTAGGTAACTTTGGCTGAGCGTTCCTGTTGCGGCCGCAAAGAAGCTCTCTAGATTCCACTTGGCGGCGTAGTGTGTGTGCTCGGTAGACCTCAGCCGGAACTTTCCGCTGCGGGAAGCCGGGCCACAGGCCTCAGGCGCAAGCGCGGTTCAGCCGGTTGCGGGAAGCGCTGCGGGGTCGTAGAAAAATGCGTTCCGCGATCCCCACGGCCTTGCGTTTGGCGCCAAACGAGGGCATCGAGAGGTTATAGTGAGTAAACTCCGATGCACCTCCATCCGCGCCGGGGGAGTCTCATATTACTCCGTTGCCCTCCCCCGAGGGCGGCAGGGTGGGTATACGAAAAGTATTTCTTATCGTAAAAAAAAAGGCTACCTACATAATATATGTACATAATACTCGTAAATCGTAGTTACTACGAAGATGGTATCTGTAGGTAATACCTGTAATAGCAACTGACTTTAATAGTATCTCTGAATTAACCTTAACCCTTTGGCTACCACGTAAAAATAGCAAAAAACTAAACTACGCCGCGCAGGGTCCCCCACGACATTTAAAGTCCATAGAATCCTTTAGCTTTAGGCACTAACGGCCGCACTCAGAGACATTTGCTTACTTACGGCCCGTTTCAATAACCTATCTATCTATAACTATTTGTTAAAGTCGTCGACATTCAATAATTTGACGGTTTTTTGCGATATAAATTTGACGTTTCTAACAAATAGTTATTGGTTATTGAAACGGGTCATTAAGGAGTCACTTAGTTACGTTAGTAATATAATATAATACACGAGCGGACCCGACAGATAGATAAATGGTTTATATTCACAAATCAGTCCTGCCGGGCTGATTTGTGAATATAAACCATCCAGGGCGCCACCCAAACGCATACAATGAAATTCATTCAAATCGGTCCAGCCGTTTAGGAGAAGTTCAGTGACATACACACGTACAGTAGAATTATATATATAAAGATAATTATTATTCTTTGACTTAGTAGAGATTTTGACAGAAACTGTACGGACTTTATGTGAAATTCTGTACTAAGTAGCTTCTTATTAAATGTCCCTGAGTGCGACCGTAAGCATTGACTTTTAATTATATTATAAACAATAAGTTTAAAATCTTACGTTGTATATATATTTATAATACTCACGTACCTACCAAGACGGTAGGAGGTAATGTTATTTACTTCTATAAAAAGATAGTAGGTACTTACCGTATTAACCATCGGCAATGTAATGTTTATCGTCTTATCTTGAAGCGGGCCGAAATTAGGATTTTGCTTATTTTCAAAAGAGCCCGCACTTACGAGTGTAAAGTATCTGAAAATTATAAGTTGAAGTTTAAACTTTTATTGTAATTTGTAACGAACATAAAATATATTAATTATCTATTAAGAGCGATAGTACACGGCGTATTTTGATTGTTGCTTATGCCGAGGGCTGAAAGCCGAGAGCTGAAAATTGATGTGTCAAGTGTCTATGTCAGATTTGATAACTCTACACGATTTTCAGCTTTATTGTATTAGCGCAGAATTCTATTTAGATACATTGCTTTTTTTTGTCGCGGGAAAAAAAAATCTCGTACGGAATGGGAACGTAGCCTAAAGAAATCAATTCGAATCTTATATGAAGCGCGTATACGCCCATCGTCTGCGCGTCGTCTGCGCGTTTAGAATACGCCGTGTACAATGGCTTAAATGTTAATTTTGTCGTTGAGAAAATGTAATAGCCACCAATAGGAACTTTGTATAGCGAACAGAGCAATCGCTCGCCAGTTAAATAACAGCAAAAAGTCTTATTTAAATACTTTACTTTAAAGAAGGACATGATCTATGGACGACTGTAGACAAGTTTTCAACAATCGCGTTGATATTTCCTGCTTCTTCGTCCGAAGTGATTAGGAACACGGTTTCAACTGGACTATTCTTGCAGTGTTGGATACAGTTGAACAAGTTCGACTCCTTCCAGATGTTATCGTTAATCACTTTTACTTCCACACCATCTTCACTCCAAAATCTAAAAAAAGAAACATCAATACGCATAGGACAAGACGTGAACCAAAAATTACGAGTACAGTGTATACGGAGGAGTGTGAAATTTGACACAGTTATAGTTAATGTTGAGGAAGATGTGCAAAAAGATAATATTTTTTTAAATAATGCTTAGAAATTATAATAACGTATAATAGAATATATTATTATAGAACCATAAACAGAACCGTAATAAAGTTAAAACGTTAAAATTATACGAATTATTTCGGGCGAATTTTGACCACAGTTCACAGGACGGCCTCTAGTTATGTCATCTCATCTCATTTTATTTCTTATTTCTAGGCTCTAGAAATAATATTTCTAGAAATAAGAAATAAAATGATTTTACCTTGATTTGATGTGCACACATTTTGACGGATCCTTTAGAAGTAGAACAATCTTTTTAGCGCCTTGTTTCACAAGCCTTTCTGCTATTTTCAACGACAGCATTTCGTTATCTGATAACAAAAGCTGCCAAGACGATGGTGAGCACGTCAATCTAAAAAATACAAGCGGAATTAATAATATGCTTGGTAAGATAAGTTAAGCCAAACAATAAATAACAATTGAGGTGTGAAGAATAAATTAAACTTCACCTTAATTAAAAATTATATAACCCGACTACGTAAATTATAATATAGCCTACGTTACCCCGGCCATTATCATAATTCTATTGACACTTCATTCGTTAAAATCAGATCAGTAATTTAGGTGATACGATGGAACAAACATGCATACATGCCAAGACTGCCGTAATCATTATCCTCCCTTTTGGCTTCGCCGTAGTCGGGTAAAAAACCTTTATTAATAAAAACTCTCGACTCATAAAACTGTAACACGATCACGACATAGTAACGTAAGGTTAGGACTATAATATGATCCGAAATCCGGAAGGCCAGACAAAATTCAGAGCGCTGAAAATAGAACTCTGGACTACTACTGTAGAGTTGAAAATCGAACACATGAGTATCGAGATGTCAGATTTTTTAAAATTTCCATATAGGTTATTAAATAACACTTATAGAATTGTCCTACATGATGCCTACCACCGGTTTGGAAACTAGCCCGGCGAGAATAGCCGGCGTCAGAAATTCGCACGGGGCCCCATTTTAACAAAAAGATGGGACAATTGTTTTTTTCAAAAAATATTTTTACAATGTAGGAACTTAGTCTATTTAACAAAAGTCAAGATACTTGAGTATATAGAAGCAGCCATGCAGGGGGATAAGAAGTTATCCCCAAGGTGTGAAATCGTTTATGAAATATAATTAAACCTTATAATAATTTTTAGCACACAAACGTTCTTTAACAAATTTTTAAATTTATTAATGAAAAGATTTAGAACGTTTTCTGGAATTCTATTGTAAAGGCATATAAGTACATTGACCTTTAAAAGATTTACTTACTTGCTAGGTCTAATAACCGGTATTTCTAACTTGTTCTTATTCCTACAATGATTGTCGCTTTTCTTTTTGAAGTTATTTAGATTCTTCCTGACATACAACACATTGTCCAAAATCTATTGATTTAAAATTGACATTTGACTTGACACTCGGGGTTTCGATTTTCAGCTCTGAATTTTCCCCGGCCTTACGGATTCCGGACAATAATATGGTCTCAGCCGTTATCGCATTCATAAACAGGCATCGAAAAAAAATTAACATTTAGCTACCTGGGTAAAATGTTCAGCCTAAGATGCTGCAAGTCCAGAAGAACGCGGCCTCTATTGAGTCCAGTGGCCTGCATGTGGAAGGCTCGCGACACGTCATGAGGCCCGAATATAATGCTAGATAGCGGTCTTATATACCCTACTCTTATGCCTTCTATCATCATTGCGCGTATTTGCTGTAACATAAAACATTACTACTATAATGAACAATATTCATTGTACTAACATTTATATATTACTACGCTGAAACCGCTCGCAAGCTTCGCGTAATTTTCGGTCGTGAAAGTACACCAAAAGTGTCAACAATTCGAGGAATGATCAATAAATTTGAGGAAACTGCGTCGATTATGGAACGCAACTCTCCTGTGCGTCTCTCGAAAACATCGCTGCTGTAAACGAGTGTCGCCGAAAACCAGGGAACATCAATTCGGCATCGTACACAACAACTCCAAATTTCGAGGAACACCACGCAGCGAATTCTAACGAAGGACCTTCACCTTCATCCTTACAAGATTCAGCTGACCCAGGAGATTAAACCAGCAGACCATGCACAGCGCCGACAATTCGTTGAATGGGTGTGGGAGCAAAATGAACTGGATGCCGATTTTTCGAAAAAAATCATCTTCACCGATGAGGCGCACTTTCATTTGAACGGGTTCGTTAACAAACAAAATTGTCGAATTTGGGGCTTACAAAATCCGCACGTGATCTATAAGAAACAAATGCATCCCCAGCGAGCCACTGTTTGGTGCGGATTCTTCGCAGGCGGCGTGATTAGGCCGTACTTCTTCGAAAATGAAGCTGGAAATGCTGCAACTGTCAACGGTTTGCGTTACCGCACCATGATAACAGAGTTCTTGTAGCCCTAATTGGAAGGACTGGACCTGTGGTTCCAACAGGATGGCGCGACCTGCCACACCGCCCATGAAACAATTCATTTATTGGAGGAAAAATTTCCGGACCGAATAATCTCCCGAAATTCCGATGTCAACTGGCCACCGAGATTTTGCAATTTAACGCCTTGCTACTTTTTCCTTTGGGGTTTTGTTAAATCTCAGGTCTATGCGAATAAACCACGAACAATTCCCGAGCTAAAGGCCGAGATCCAACGCGTCATCGGTGAGATAGAGCCGCCACTCTGTGAAAAAGTCATCGAAAATTTCATGAAAAGAGCAAGGGTCTGCCGCCAGAGCCGTGGGGGCCATATGCAGGATATTCTATTCCATACTCAACGGAACATGTGAACTTTATAACGCAATAAAAATATCACCTCTCGCTCAAAAAAATATGTGTTTTTTCTTAAAATTAAATCGGGCACTCTTATTGGGACAGCCTTTACTTACCTTTGCATCATCAGCAAATTTATGTTGAAATACGGATGCAAAATCTGCAGTAGTGTATTTTCTTTCGAAGTCTATGCAATGCATCCCAAAGTTGTAATCCTCGCAATTTTGAATGAGGGCTGTGTCAACCACACACCCCCTGTACGCACAGCATTTGAAGGATATCTGTACAAATAGATTTATTCATGTTTTTCACATCATAAATGGAAATTGTTATTGTGGGTCATTAACGGCCGGTTTCAATAACCTATCTAAGAAATAACTACATATTTGTTAAAAACGTCGTCATTCTATCATTTACCGGCTTTTGCGATACAAATGTGACGTTTGTAACAAATAGTTATTGGTAAATAGATTATTGGAACGGGCTGTAAGTTAACAGCGCCATTAATGGCCCGATGCAATTAGCTATCTATTAACCGTAATAGATAGCTAATTGCAACGGGCCGTAAAAGGATTGCTCATAAAATAATTCATTTATGCGTTCTATAATTTAGTATTTCCTATTTATTACTTTTAAAACGACTTACATTTTTGAGTTCACCTTTAGCGCAGGTTACCACAGTAAGGCAACCTAGTCCTTTTGTTAGTTCAAGAACCATTTCACCAAAAGTACTATCGCGTGAATTTCCAATGTGATCATCTGAAGAACGATAGAAATATTACTGCAATGCAATTTTTTACGAATATAAAGTCCTATCACTGGTCTTAAATCAACTTACCTTTAAGTTTTGGGAACAGTTTGCGTAGGAACTGTTTCTTGGCATTGTTACTCGCGGTAGTAAATACTTCACAATCATGTGCCAGCGCTATACTAATGAGGGCTTGGCCTAAAGCTCCAGCTCCTCCCTGGATGAGGATAGTGGTCTTGGGTAACAATCGAGTCTTAATAAACTGAAAATAAAAAACTCATTGTACCTACATTGCAGAAAAACTCAGTGACGCAAAAATTTAGTAAAATAATTAAAAGGCAATAAAAATTAACAAAATACTAACTAGAATATAGAAAGCCATTGAATACGCAAGTGGAACCGTGGCTGCCTCTTCTGAGCTCCAATGTTCAGGAACTGGCCAGAATAAATCTGAATTTGCTTTCAAACGGGAGGAGATAGCATCACTCTTCACCACCCCCATTACTCTTGTGCCGCTAAAAATATTGTTACGTAGATATTAAATTACGTACTCATTTAACATAATCTCATACTATAAGGTCCGGTATCATGACACCAATTACGTATATTTTGAGCATATGATCTACTGCTTGTTTAGAGACGTTTAGGCAGAAAAATAATTGTCATACTCGAAAAAAAAATCTTTCTTTATATGAGTTTGCGCTGAGCGGAGAGTCACCGATACATGAGATGATTTTTTTACTTTGAGTATGACAATATTTTTTTGCCTAAACGTCTTTATAATAAGCAGTAGATCATATACCCAAAATATCCGTAATTGATTTTACCAAACCCTTATGTATAAAATTGGATTGAAATTCCAATGTCTCGCGAAAACTCGATAACGGCTGGACCGATTTGGCTATTATTATTTGATCTTGAAATAATTGGGGAAGTTCAAGCAAGGTTTAAACAGTGAGAAATATTAGAAAAATTGAGGGAAAAAGACAGAACAACGTATGTGGGGATAACTAGTACTCACAGTAATAACACACAGGACTTCTTGCACTATTTCCACTTTAATAAGTATTTTACATTAATTTTAATGTATTACACTACCGGTTTCGACAAAGTCATCATCAGGTGTAGGAGTAGTACAGTAGCTAGTACTGTATAAAAACTTATGTGAAGGTTGTTTTAAGTATTATAATATGTTAAATCGAAAAAAAATTCCTGTAGTCTTCTATTTATTCCTCATAGATCCGAAGATGAAATCAATACGTCTCCAGACAAAGCTCAATCTTCATGTACTATCAGGGAATCCTAAGTCATAAGCAGGTTGGACGTTGTCATAATTTATTCGTATTATAATAATATCTATATAGATATTTTTTTGACATGTCAGTACATGGTACATGGTTACAAATTATAAGGTAAAGCGATTTATGTAAGTACCTGTTAGTTATTCCACTAAAATCGATGACATTATTTGTATGATCAAATTCTTTGTTAAGATACTTTGTTCCCAAAAGTTTGTTTACACCCACGATATTCACTCCTATGTAGTCAACCTAAAATAAGAGAATATTCGAATATTTATTTTATATTAATTTCAATCAAAAATGTATGTGTACTTTATGTAGAAGTGGAAGAATATAGGTATTTTACCTTGACCTCAACACCAGAATTGACATCAGGGGTGTGTTTTACCCAAACCAGCGAATTAAGGTCACCCGGAATTGTCGCTTTTAGAATTCCTTCACATTCTGAATTTTTTACATTATCCAAAGGCATATAATATTCCCCTCCCAAAATTTTCTGAAATAATAATGGTAGGTGTGTTTTAAACAATACCTGTTATTATGTAGAATAGTGCAGTTAAGATGCGTAATTACTAATACCATTGAAGAAAGGTCCTGTGACGAACGTATAACCAGCAATCTTGAAGGATCTGGTGATGTGGGTCTCCAAATTGCCAGATTTAATATCGCATCGCTCACATTGTATTCACCTAATATAAAGTACAGTGCAGAGCGCTGAGGACTTGACAGTTGTACTCTTTGTTTATTGATGATGAAAGTGTTTTGCGGGAGTACACCATACAGAGTTTGGAATAACTGCAACATACAAAATTTTAGTACACAATTTCTAGAGAAAATCATCACAAGTTGCAAAATAACTTACCTTTTCATCATACAACAAATCGGAGACTAATATCAGATCAATGGTTGACAGAAAATCAGTACGATTATCTATAACATTCTTATTCATTTTAGAATAATGTGCTTTTATTCCGGGTGTATTATTTATGACATTTCCAATAATATTGAATTCAGACCTAGCGATGTCATTGTTAGCAATTTCTAAAATGTTCATCTCCCTTTTCATAACATTATCGGATACAATTTGTAAGAAAACACTTAGTGCTGTTTTTTCCTGCAAAGAAATGAAGTTAATCAAACAAAAAAAGTAATTATACTTTGTAGTTATCCCACTAGAAACATTAATAAAGTTTTATAATCTTACATCCGAAACAATGTTGGAGAAAAATGGCGCAAAAGCGAGCTTGTTTAATGCAACAACGTCTTCTTTCACAGCATGTAAATCAACATACTTTGCACCTTCTACAACAATTCCTCCACATCTGAAAAAAATATTTCAATAAATAGTAATATTTCGAATATTCTGAAATTCCTTAGCTCTTATTCTCTAGCACAGTTATCCAATTTTTTTGATTGTCTACTTATTTCACTTATATTTTTATTATATATATATATATATATATAATCGTAATCTCAGCAACGGCTGCAAGTCTTTACATGGAATTTAGTATGCAGGGAGTTTTGGGGGAGAAAAATCAGTCTAGCTAGGTTTTATCCCTGGCAAACTGCGCCTTTTTAACCGACTTCCAAAAAAGGAGGCGGATATGCATTCGGCTGTATATTATATATATATATATATATATATATATATATATATATATATATATATATATTTTGATCGCTCTGAACGTAAATAGTATGAAGATACATTTCCTTGATGATTGCTGGTGTAGACCATTGTGTTTTTCGGACATCACACTCGCGCCATCATAATATACAAGTAGCTAAACTCTTAGCATCTCTACGAGTAGAACTATGTAGGCTTTTCTATTGTACAATATCACGACTTTTTAGTGTAAATTTATTTCTCCTGGGGTAGGCACCAGATCATTCTGGAGTGGACACGGCCCACCCGGCCAACCCTCTTTAAACGCATATGTTTCTATTCATTAAAAACTAGCATAGCAGTAATGTTTCTGTCCTTCTTCAGATGATCACATTGGAAATTCACGCGATAGTTCTTTTGGTCACATGGTTCTTGAACTAACAAAAGGACAAGGTTGCCTTACTGTGGTAACCTGCGCTAAAGGGGAACTCAAAAATGTATTTTGGGGGAGAAAAATCGGTCTAGCTAGGTTTTATCCCTGGCACCCTGGCAAACTGCGCCTTTTTAACCGACTTCCAAAAAAGGAGGCGGATATGCATTCTGCTGTTATATTATATATATATATATATATATATATATATATATATATATATATATATATATATATATAATATACAGGGATTATATATATAATATACATATATATATATATATATATTGTATGTTCAACGATAATTCCGCCGTCTGTGGACCGATTTTTCAAAATTCTTTTTTTGATAAGGGTATAATCCCAAGGTGGTCCCGTTTTCACCAAAGTGGTGACCTGATGATGAGATCCATGAGGAATCGAGTGAACTCCTTGAAATTTATATGGACACATATGGTGATTTCAACTTTTTCTGAAGTAGTCTCTAAGCACATACTACCTACAAATAAGATTTTTCACCAAGGTATACCCTAGATCCAAAAGTACTGAACAGAACTCCTGACTCCTTATAGATAGATGTTTGGGGATTTCGGCGTTGTTAAAAGAACTGAAAGCATATGCCACTATGTCAATTACATAAATCATCATCATCGACACCTTCATCACACCATACATCATCACATTATGATGATATAATAGGTACTTCTCATACTATTTTACACCGACACTTTTAACATTAGTCATTACTTTGCGGTATGTGAACTTATTTGCAAAATTCTTTTGTTGTTGTAAAGGCTATGATTCGAAATTTGTCCTTTAGTCACTAAAGTGGAGACTTGATGAGGGGACCCATGATAGATCGCGGGAACTCTTCGAAATTTATATGGACACATATAGTGATTTCGACTTCTTCGGAAGTATTCTAAGCATATGCTACCAAACAGTAAGCTTTTGTACCAAGTTATACTCTGGATCTAAAAGTACTAAACAGAACTCCTGAGTCCTTATAGATACATGTTTGGGGATTCCGGCGTTGTTTGAAGAACTGCTAGCATATGCCATCATACCACTTACAGTAATCATCATCACCACCAACTTCATAAGAAACACCAACATATTATTATGATGACATAGGTACTCACTACTCATCAGTTTTGTGCACCGATATCAATGTCTTTGAAATTTTGCTTTTGCTAAAATTATATTCATGATCATGATCATCACTATTGTTGGCGACTGGTTGGATAGACTTAAGTTTTTATACTTCTTATATTTTTAAATTAAATGTATTTTCTATTGTCATACTTTTGATACAATGACATGTGTTTGATATATTCGTTTTGTAGGTATCTCGCAATACAGTTACCGCTGCAGAACATCTTTAATTTCGTTGTTTAGTATTTATTAATGTATAATTCTATCATCTTAGCTTCATTTAAATACAATCCACTCCCATTCGCTAACAACTATAATATATTTATTTAATGCTGACTGCTATATTTTTACGTCGACTATTACAATAGATAATAATAATTATTTAATAATATAATATTTTTACTTTGGATGTCGATTTTATTAAGTTATATATGTTTTATCTTTCGTCGTGCAAAAATATATCAATAATTTCGACTCTATAAAGTCAGTCCTATTGGCAGGTTGGTTAATTTTTGCGTTGTGCGGAAATTCGGAATATAGTGGGTTCGAGCCCCGGCAAAATATTATTGTGATTCTTTTTTTTTTTTTTAATCTACTAAACTTCGAGCAAAGCTCGGTTACTCTCTCTTTCTCGCTCTCGGGCGTCCCATCACCGTTGTACGGTTATATGATTTACCGGCCGGCTACCGCTGTACGGTCGATTTGGCAGTTGAGTAATAGTAGCAAAAAACAAATTATGTGCAAATTATGTGAAAAAAATATATGTTGGTCTCATTTTAATGTATTTAATATTGAAGGTAATTAAAAGGATGATAAATCTAATATATACATACATTTATAATACTAACAAATACCAAATGCTATAGCCAATTGAAAAAAACATAAGTGGTGTCAAATTGCTTTCATTGTTTAGTACACTTCGCGTCTGGATTACAGTGTGGTGTGAAGTGCAAATTTGTTAAGAATGTGTTTGGTAAGTAGTTAATTTTATCTAAAATGAAGGTAATATCAATTTTCGTCATAGTTTTGCTATTACGAACTTGTATTTTATAATTTAGTTGCGTCCATATACCAACTCAAATAATTATTATTATACATATATTTACTATTCGGTCGGTTGAAACTCACATGGTGCTGTCGTATGCTTCTAATACATTGGCATTCATTAAGACCAAACCATTATTCTTTTCTGGTTCAATTTTGTTATGTTTCTCAACGTCAATTACCAACTTTCTAATAAAGTTTAATTTAGAAACTGTGTTATGGTTCCGTTTTAATACATTCAGTTGAAAAATTCCATCCAGGAGTGTCACCCAATTTTGCTTCCATTTTATTTGGGCCTCTGTCAAAGATTCATTGATACTGTGTATGCTTCGGAATTCATCGCTTAAAATAATAATTATTATTAATGCTATAAATAAAAAATATCATTTTTTTTCAAATAATACACCAAAATTTAATAACCATCATGTTAACATGATAAATTTTACAGGGACTAAAATATACAGGGACTTTATAATTAATACTTATGTATTTAATATAATTAATATGTATAAATACTAATATAATTAATAACCTGTAATGGAAATCTCTGGCATAAAGAAGTTGATAAACTTCGTTGGCGCTGACATTAGTTTGTGAAGTTAGTGTCGGCACAGTATCCCTAGAGATAATATCGGTAGAGATTATCCCTTGAATCATAATGGAGTTTTCATTAATAACCTTAAAAAATAAATTTATTTTTATACACACGAAATATTTTCTTGGTAAGATTATCACTAACAACTGACCACTAAATGGACTTTGATCCTCTCAATGTGAATTTCTGGAGTCAAGAGATTGAAAATGGTGTTTAGTGATATGGATGTTTTGTCGAAATAAATAAAGTAAAATCTCTTAAAATAGGGAAAAATTCATCACTTGCAATGTTTAAAAATTGTATGTTCCTACCTCGAATCTTCCTTTTCCTCGGTGAAGTGTAACACTTATTCGCAACTGGCGCTGATCGTGTAACACAGGTTGCGAGTGCAAATGAATATCAGAGAATTGTACTGACACTGATTTTGGCTTCAAATTTAAACTCATCGCAAAGGTATCCCATACAGCCACTAAGGCTGCGGCAAACGGATACCTACTTTTTCCTAAAATAATAATATAGGAAACGTAAACAAAATAAAAGTGAATAAATGTTTACTTTACAAAATACTATGTTACACTCTCAGATTATATAAATAATAACGTTACACTGATTGAATTTTTTTACCTCTAATGACATGCCCTTTCAAGTAGCTGTGTTCGTCATCATAAGTTGATATAACGTACTTTGATGCAGCAGCCGTTCTTCTTCGCGCGTTGGCGTAAAGAAATAAGCTCCTGAAAAACAACAAAAATACAACTAAGTAACTTAAAAATTGTTTGTAATCCATGACAATAACTATTAAAGAGGAATTATTTACCATTTTTCTTGATGCGCCCATTCAACCAAATGCGACAACATTGGGGTCGATGTTGAAACTGGAAACTCTACCTTTGGGTAGAGCGCTTTTACTTTCGGTGAGAACCCTTGCATTGATAGTCTGGAACATAAAATCGAGTAAAAAGAAGCAGTAATAATTTTTCACAAAATCATGACCTGATGAGTTATACTGATCAGGGAAATCAATCGTTTAGTTCTTAAGCGGGTAGTTCAATGAAACATGATGTCGTATGCTGAAAAACTTTTAATTGAAGTTACTGTACTATCTTACTTTCCCACAGCTTCCAGCAACATTTGCACGTTGTCTGGATGCCCACGCCGAGTCAGTGGTAAGAGGCAACAGGACTCCGGTAAAGATCGCTTCAGGATAGCTTGCAGGAGACCATGAGGAGCAATCTCTATTAACACTGCATCAGGTGGAATTAGCGCAGACGTTTCCTCGAACAGCACAGGGTTCTGTAAAACAATGAAATCATTACTAAAGTATCTTATAATAGGAGTCTTTATATTACGTATAACCTAAAATGGATGTTTGTAATGGTACTCATACGTAAATTTTATTTTAAGGAAAATCTCTATTTCGAAAAATTGTATCTGCCATTTCTAAAGAAATATTAAGGTTTATTATAGTAAATAGATATAATTACCAATAGATTGTTAGTGTGATATTCAGCTGAACAATATTTAGCTGCTGGTTCATCCCACTTATCCTGTGGTACCGATGTCGAAACCCAACGCGGACTCCGCAGTTTAGGGGTTTTTATGAGTTCCTGCATGTATTTAAATAGACTAGGTCCTTAAAAAAAATTAAATCTTTAGACATGCATTATTATAAATCCGGTTATTGTAACCAACATAAGAAGAACCGGCATTCATTTTACAAGAAACTATAAAACAATTACCAGCATTAGCAATACAAGTGGAATGAAATGCTATATTAGAGCACGGTACTTCTTTGGCAAATATATTTCTTTTTGTTAAAGTAGCAACAAATTCATTCATAATTTTTGCAGGGCCAGAAATTGTGCAGGATTGAGGAGAATTGTGACACGCAACTTCTATTTCCGGTGGACACATCTTCGATATCTGTAATGTTTGGTTTTAATAAATAACTGTATACCTAGGGTAAAACTTCGAAAAAAGATTTTAGAACAAACCTCTTTATATCCAAGTCCAACGGCTGCCATAGATCCATGAATAAACTCTGTTTCAATGGACACAATACCACGACTGTAAGAACATAAAATCGCTTCTTCAGCCGTGAAACAGCCATCTGCATATGAGCATCCAATTTCACCCATACTATGACCTGTAAGAGGTTCGATTTATATTTATTTATTTTTACTTGTTATAAAAATGATTAAAGCGCATCTACAGATAAAACAAAATCCATAACATTTTCATTACCTTCATCTAACACTTTCATATTCACTACTGATGTGTACTATTACTACAATACCAAGTTCTAGCTCACACCAAGTCTCCCATCAACGCGAGGTACTGCGCATTGGCAGACTTCCCTATGTCATAATTAATTTATATCATGTTATAATAACAAACCTATAATGTTATCAGGATGTATATCCATTGCTCGTAGAACATCGGTAAGTCCAATTTGTATGGCGGTAATACCAACAAATGAATGCATTATATTGTCAAACATCTTCTTATCATCCGAAGTTATAATATCAACAATGTTAACGCCTTTAGGTTGAAGCACTCGGTGACATCTAGAATTGTTTAAATTTGCATCAGATTTTGTGATTATATAATAACTGTTTCTATGAAGAAGTTATTAAGATAGATATATTGTTATAAATTTTCACTTATTTTATTAATTCGTATACTTTGTTACCTTTCAATGGCAGTAGCGAAAATAGGTATGCGCATAAGTGCCTTGCCCATCCCATCCCACTGCGAGCCCATTCCACTGTAGACGAACCACAGCGGGCGTTTGGCCTGGTCGGAGTAGTCGCTAACTTCGCCCAGACTCACTGTTTCATCATTTTCATTTGTATCTAAAATAACAAGTTCATTTTGTACAAAACGAAATAAAAACACCAATAACTGTAATTGGATATACAGCTAGTACTATGGTTTCTATAGAATACTAGCTGTATATGGAATAAATAAATAACGACCATAACATAAAAGCATAACTGGAATAAATAAATAACTACCAACAACTTCACCTTCAACCTACACCTACGCCTACACCTATACCTATTACCTACCACACAACCCACAGGTGATATGTGAAAGAGTCATCGACAACTGAGAGTTGAAGATTATTATTATAGACATTACTAATATCGCTAACAAACAATGGGGGTTGGTGTTAGAAGGATATAACTTTAAGGTTTTATGTATTTTGTAGGTATATGCCAAATCATAAAATAATAAAAAAGTATTAACCTAGTATAACGAATCCTCGGCCCAAATGTCCGGAAATTCTTGTCTCGTGAATGTTATGAAGTAAGGCATGTTCCTCTGGATCTATAGGTCGAGATTTCAGGTCATCGATGATTTTTTTCACTGAACTTTCTTGTCTTCCCGACAAGAGAACAATGCGTGGTATATTCGCTTTGTATCGGTTAAGATCCTAAAACATTAAGTTTTCTACATTTGCATTGTTTCATAATACCTATACAACTTGTATGGTGTGTTCTTTCTGCTTGGTGCGTAGTGTTGTTGTACCATGTAATTTGTAGAGTGGAATAAATTTATTGTTTAATAGAGTCTTATATAATAATTGCCTCCGTGGTCTAGTGATTAGAGCTTGGCTCTCGACTCGGAGGTCGTGGGTTCGATTCCCGCATTGGAACAACAAAAAATGTTGTGTCCAAGTTTGGTTAGGATAATGCAGGCTGATCACCGGATTGTCTGACAGGAAAGATGATCCATGCGTCGGATGGGCATGTAAAAAGTCGGACCTGCGCCTGATCTCTCGCCAGTCGTATCGGTTATCCGTCCCACTGGTTATGAGAGTAAAGGGAGAGAGAGTGTGTGCTCTTCTGTACTGCGCACACACTTGGGCACTATAAAAATTACTCCTGTGTAACTGCCCTGGTTTCATTGAACCCGGCCACCGTCACCGAAATTGGTGTGGGGAGTTATTATTAAACTAACTTAAAACTTTAACAGAGTTTAAAAGAATAAAAAAACTTCTAGAAATAACTTACTTTAGGTTTGTAGTGACCATGCAGAAGAACGTGGGCATTGATTCCAGTAATGGATAAACTGTTAACAGCAGCATAAGTACGATCAATCGCTGTGTGTTCATTCACAATTTTTATACGTCCGTCTCTTATTGCTGGAACGTCCTTTCGAGGTTTCTCACAATGCATATTTCCCGCCAGTTTGCCATAGTAGTAACCTAGCAACACCTGTGAATATACAATTCTCGATCAAATTAATGCTAATTTTTTTATAATTTTCAATCTTTATATTAATATGTTTATCTTTTTTAGGTATCTAACTGACCTTTGTTCAAAAAACGTACCTTTGTTATTGCAGATATTCCAGATGCTGCTTCTCCATACCCAATATTAGACATAACACTTCCAACCAACAAGGGCTTTTTCCTTTCTTTGCAAAACACTTCATCGATAGACTCCAGTTCAGATTTATCAGCTTCCGGTACAGCTAGCGGAAGCAAAAACCAAACAAAAGTTAGTCCAGTTAGACTTAAATTTCGACTTCAAAAAAGGAGGAGGTTATTTAAAACTCTTATCTTTGAAACTTTTGGTATTACAAAAGAGTGGATACCTATTTGGCGTATATCTTTACTAATATTATAAACGTGAAAATTTGAATGTATGTATGTTCGTTACTCTTTCACGCCATAACCACTGAACAGATTTTGACGAAATTTGGTATGGAAGTAGTTTAGACTACCGATTAATACATATGCTACTTTTAATCGTAGCTAAATGTACGGTACCTGCGGGATTTCTATTTCCGAGTGTGCGCAAGCATATACCCTTATATAAACTAATGTTAATTAATTACATGTCCACTTATTAAAAAAGTCTTATTGTTACCTGAACCAAAAGCTTCTACGTATTCGACAGCTTGAGGAGAAATATTTGCTTCTTTGTAGAAAGTATTTAAGAATTTTGTCGTATCTCTAGGATTACGGTAAAATCCATATTTCGGTCCAGTTTCAGTCTTAGTAAGGGATAAGAATTCAGATTTGACATGGACCACATTAGCATAGATCCTTGAATACAAAATTGTTTGTTTATCTAATTATTTTGTTTATTCACTGAACTACTTAAGTATAACTTAAATTATTATTCAGAATAGATTTTGCTTACCTCAGCGCATCTTTAGCTTTTTGTAAGAATAAAACATTAATAGCTTCTGATTTCGCGCAACCGGCAGCATTCATGTCAAAGGATTTAGTCTTTCCGTCCATACTCAATTTCATAATTCTGTAATAAAAAAAAAGTTATCAGCAATAAAAGAAATAATTTTACAATACTCTGTCTCCAAATCGATTTCTTTCATCAAAAATCTTAGATGCTTGCCGATTAATGATTGTTAAGAAAAGGAAAGACTTAATTTTAACGTTTAGTATTGCAGACTTTACAATGCCAATGACAATTTTACAGTCAACTCACCTTCCATAGTGAATTGAAGACTGTGGATGCAAGCACAAATTACCACCACCAACAATAGCTGCTTCACAATCTCCACGAGCAATGGCGTTGTAGGCCAACTCCAGAGCGGCGGTGGAACTGCAACAAGCCTCGTCCACTGACATGGAAGGACCTTTCGCGTTGAGCCAGTACGAGATTCGATTGGCGAACATACTTTTATTGCACCTAGAAAACGCACATGTAAAGTTTTAGTGAAACGCCTATCGGGGTTCGTAGAACTTTTTACTTACTATTTGGTCTGAGTCAATGTAGAGAACATTTACATAAAAGTAAGTAATCTAGTTTAGTAAGTATGTAATTTTTAGGAGGTATTTCATCTTACCCAGCTATACCTAATCCTGTTCTAGAACCTGAAACATAGAAACAAGCTTTTTCCGTTTCCGAGAAACACGTTCCAATGTAAACACCGACTTTCTTCCCTGATAAATGTTCCGGACTAACACCTATAAATATTAAAAAAATATATAATATTATAAAGGTTTATCAAAGCAATATAAATAAGAAATCGTTATTACTTAATTATGTCCTAATAATTTTTAATTTAGGTATAACTTAACCGGACTCAACCTCTAACTCAAGATCAACAACATAGGATTTAAATTGTTGGTAATTCTACTGTAAATTTAAACATTAGGCTTAGTTTACACCGAAACGAGACGATCGTGACGCCACCGCGCTGCATTTTTAATATGGCTATTCAACATTTAACTTTATACATTCCATAAGAATTTTAATTGCAAGCGTTTAATTGCAAGAGGTCGAATGTCAAACTCATGGACTAGAATATCTGCTCCATGGTCAAACTGCATAGCTCGGCGCCCGCGCCGCTCTTACGTGATCTTCTTGTGTATTGTATATAGTTCCATTTTGAATCACTATTTTTAAAATGCAGCGCCGCGTGGCGTATCGCCTCGTTTCAGTATGAGCTGACCCTAATACGTAACTGTCAATTTAAAAATTAAACTAGACCTGCCCCATATGCAGGGTGTTTCGTCTTGAGGTTAAGATATTTTAACAGCAGACAAAAGGTTTAATTTTATCGACAAAACACCCCATTTTGAGAGTCGCAACCCTCACCAAATTTTTGTATGAAATTACAAATTTTATTAAAAAATACATTAAATAATAATATAATAAATAATAATTCACTAAATAGTCATACAAATGGGGGGATATTTTTGTATGTAATTTGGGTATTTCTATACTTTCAACTGCTGAAGCTGAGAAAGAATAAGCCGTCGGTAGAAGGAATAAACTTCAGGTTTTGTTTTTTTTTCGTCATATTGTAGGCAGTATCATCAGAAATACTGACAATAAATAAAATTTTGGGCTAAACGAGCTAGATTAAAAACTGTTTATATATATATATAATAAAAATGTAAGAAAAAAATAATTTTTTTTTGGTATTCAAATGTATTTTTAATTGATTTTCAAAAAGGAGGCGGTTATACGATCGGCTGTTTTATTTTTATTGTTTTTATTGATTATTGATATTTCATATTTTATTTATTTTATTTATTTATTTATTAACAAATTTTAAAAGCAAGGTACAATACAAACTCACAAAACACAAACTACACAAAAACCTAGAAGGTTTGTGCGTACACCGGTGCATCTATCATCAAATGCTCAATTTAGATATTATAACTTTACTTATTACTTATGAACAAAACGTTACTTTAATAACATAGTAAAATGTAAATACATACAACAAAATATGCTGTTCACAGTGTCAGTCGCACTCATGGTAGGCATGAGGCGTCTAATGCGCGAGCGGCGCGGGCGCACTCACCGGCGTGCCGTGCGCCCGCGCCGCCCGAACAATAAGTAACAAACAATTTGTTCGAAACTGGTATCGCACGAGTACAGGCACAGGGGAAAATAGTTAGGAGGTTTTGTAATTTTTATTTTGATATTTTTATTTTTGATCCTTTTTGTTTATTAATTTAGTATCTATTTATTTAATGAATTGTGAAAGTATGTTTTTAGTTGACTTTTTATATTTTTATCTTTATTTTATTTTATTTTATTATTATTATATTATTATTTTATTTTATTCTTTATTAATTTAGTATCTATTTATTTAATGAATTGTAAAAGTATGTTTTTAGTTTACTTTTTATATTTTTATCATTGATGTTTTGTTTTAGCTCTAAGGGTAATGTATGTAATAGTGTAGGTACCAAATATTCAATGGATTGTTTTCCGTATAGGTTGTTGAAGTGCGTGACAGTGAATTTTACATTAGTCACGCTACGCGTTGTGATATGGTGTTTTGTCGATATATTTTGAACATCCAAGTTAAAAAAGTTTTCTTTTAGGTTGGTATATTTAATCATACCTTGTATGGGCATGGTCTTACAGAACGAGAAAACTTCATGATAATTATTCTTATTCTTAAGTTCATTTTTTATCTTATACGGTATTATAGTTTTAAGTATTCTTAATTGAAGCTGGTATATGGAATTTAGATGAGTTCTGCAGGTTCTGCCGGAACTGCTCAGGCCGTATGATTTAATAGAATCTACTAGAGTTTTCTAAAGTAAGAGACGTGTGGCAAAGGGAATATTATTCTTGACTATAGTAAATTTAGCTAGCAACGCACGCATTTTATCGCACACGTAGTTTATATGCTCGGTCCACTTGAAACGATCATCTATCACGAGCCCGAGGTATTTATATGTACTGACTACTTCGACAACGCTACAGTTACATGACCGCGAGTTCAAATGTAGGTATTCATGTTCGTGAGCAACTAGTTTCGGTATTATACCACTCCTGTTTTGGCTCGAGCTCACGTACATAAGCGTAGTCTTGCTGTTATTGA
Organism: Phengaris alcon alcon; assembly: GCA_037179445.1. NCBI lineage: Eukaryota > Metazoa > Arthropoda > Insecta > Lepidoptera > Lycaenidae > Phengaris > Phengaris alcon. The sequence goes on from JAYRCH010000116.1 coordinate 234,159, forward strand.
CCACAAGTCCAACATCGTGAGACCATTTAGCTAACAAAGTAAAGTCTTCTTGTAAACGTGAAAGGGCTATTTGTATATCATCGTGGGCTGAAACGAGACATGTATCGTCGGCGAATTGAAAAATTTTACAGTTTTTAATTGAATAAGCGACATCGTTTACATAGGTAATAAAGTGGCATGGTCCTAGCACCGAGCCATGCGCTGTTCCTTCTGTTACATCAACTTCCATGCTTAGCTCCTCGCTAATCTTTACTACATATGTCCTATTAGTTAAATAATTTTTACACCACTTTAGTAATGGGCCTCGTATATCACTTTCTTCTAATTTATTTATCAAAAAGTCATGTTGAAGTGTATCGAACGCCTTACTGTAGTCGATAAAAACTATCAATACATGTTTTCGGGCAGTTAAATAGTTATAAATAGTAAATAGTAAATTTAGACAAAGTTGTGTTTTGCTTTTCTTACTTAAAAATCCATACTGGTTACAGCTTATTATGTGGTTATATAAGAAGAATGTATACATTTGTTTACAAATAAATTTTTCAATAATTTTGTCAATAGTGGGCAGTATGGTTATAGGACGATAATTATCCTAATCTTTATGGCTTCCCTTTTTATGAATTGGCCTCACTATACCCTTTTTAAGATCAGAGGGGTATTCCCCAGTTGCAACAGACGTGTTTATTAACTGGGCCAAGACTGGTGCTACATTTTGGGTTATTATTGCAAGGTCTGATGCACGTATTTTATCTAGTCCTGGAGCTTTATTAGAATTTAGATTTTTGATAATATTTATGACGGTCTCAGACGTTGCTTTACGAAAACGTAGTTACATATTAGTAGAGCGTGCGTACAGGGATCTATCAATTAGTTTAGTAGTACAGTTTAGTAAAATGCTTTTCACATTGTCTTGAAAGGTTGTCGCAAATTTATCACATATATCTGAAATTGTACATGTTGAGTCATGTAATGCATTAACAATAGTATCATCCAGATAATATTTTAGTTTGCCAGTTAATTCATTAAATAAAAGCCAGAGCTTTTTCGGATTATCTTTTGATGTTGATATTTAGATTTTTTGATTTTTTTCTTAGGAAAAAATAAATCAGTAAAGTAAAAAATATTATGAGAAATAAAATAAAATAAAAATGAGACCCTTTTGATGTGTGTAGGTCATAAATAAAATTATTTAATTAGCTTTATTGAACGTAAGGTATTAACCAAAAAAATATACACTTCCTTGAAGCTCGCGGGGTAAGGGTTGCGCCCCCCAAAGGAGGGTGTTTTGTCGATAAAATTAAACCTATTATCTGCTGTTCAAATATCTTTAAATCGAGGCGAAACACACTGTATAGCTTGGTAAGATTGCTCAAGAATTTTGCGAGCTATAATGTCCATGATGTTGTAGCTGTCCCTTATACGTAACTATCAATTGAAAAATTAATCAATACCTGCATCATATATAGCTTGGTAAGATTGCTCAAGAATTTTGCGAGCCATAGCGTCCATTTTGTTGCAAAGACGATAATGCACTTTGAAGAATTGCGCGTCGAAGTACGAAAGATCCGGCACAATCCCATTATATTGGGCAACCTCAGGGTGATTGTATTGCCAGCGGTTGGTCTTCTTGATAGGATTTATCTTTGAAATAAAAAAAATAATTTAAATGAAAATAGTTCTTAAAGCGAATCTCAAAACGTACATGAAGCTTACTTTAAAATCGTCTGTAGGCGCCTTTACACACGAGCCCCAGTTACAGATTAAATAATATATACCTTCTTGTTGGTCCTTCGTATGTTTGAGTGGTCATAATAATAATACAGCAACAATTGTGATATTCTTCTTTATTGGTACATTTATGAGAGAGATGTTTAACACAGATACGTATTACATATGAGAGATGCTTACTTAATACAGATCCACTATAACATAATATAGCCTTTTGGGCAGGGTCGCAACTGGCGATCGTAATTATGAGCTTTCGAAATTCAAAACTATACCTAAATATCGTCTGTGCAAACTATATAACTGGCTCGCTCTTATAACGTGTGTACTCTTTCACATATCGCCTATGATTGGTGATGCCGATATAGAAGAAGAAGATTATTTTTAAATTTCAAAATTTAAAATTCTATGAGTTTGAAAAATTTATTTCAACTATTACGAAATTCTGTTATTTGCGAAAAACTGTAATTTTAGTGAAGTTAACTCGAAATCAATATTTATTATGATGAAACAATGATTTTGATTAAAAAATATTATGTATATAACCACTATATAAACATGCTTGAACTCAAAGAATATCGGTGAATCTTTGTATAACATTTTTTTAAACCATTTTGTATACTATGATTTTTGTATATTTTTCTACAAAACCACTACTAACAACTAAATTCCTACTAATGTGGGAATAAAATATAAAATTTTGTTGTAAAACTTTGTAAAACAACTAAGTTGGCAACATTAATTCTGAACTGTACGGATTTGTTGTATGTGAGCCTTAAATTTTTATTTTATTCTGTTTTTAGTATTTGTTGTTATAACGGCAATAGAAATACCTACATCATAATTTGTGAAAATTTTAACTGTCGAGCTATCACGGTATAAGAAGGTTAAGATACAGCCTGGCGACAGACGGACGAACAGCAAAGTCTCAGTTATAGGGTCCCGTTTTTACCCTTTGGGTACGGAGCCCTAAAAAAGGCACGTGGTCTAAAGAAATTTATTAAAGTTCATTGAAGTATTTAAAACTTTAGGGCCAATATTATGGTCGATAAAATCTAAAGACTATTACTATAAAACAAAGAGAAATTATTTCTATAACATATTACTGGAAAAATGTATGACAATAATTCGGTTTCGTCGATAGCCTGATTACAATTGCAGCAAAAAAAACGGGACATATCTAAGGAGGGTTCCGTAACTATCAACGCACAATAGTTTTTTTTTAATTACTACAAAAGTTATTGTCATAAAGTTATTACAGAAGCTATGAGAGCGGCAGACAGACAAAATTATAAGGGCTCTTTAAGTATTACGGAACCCTAAAAACACGACCCCGAAGCTCGCAATTTTCCGTGTATGTGCTCAAATCCGTTCAGGCCGAACCTTAGATTAAAACGCCTAGAAACCGGGTACGCGCATGATAAGTGAAGTAAATCATACTGAGCCATATCGGCTCAGTTTGTTCGAACGACCCGTCAGTTGTCAAGGTCAAGCGCTAGAGCATATATCTCCGACTATTAAAAATATTATGACGGTTTGTGTCGTTATTGGGTGTCACAATCCATCGGAAAAGTATTAAAAAAAGCTTAGGACATAACATTTAATATGTAAGTATGAAATGTTATGTCCTAAGCTTTTTAATAATATTTAAAACATTATTAATAAATAAATATAAAATAATAAAATTAATATTTAAAACATTTTAAAATAAAATTTTATTATGTCTCCATCATGCTGCCCTATTGTGAATTTTGAAATTGTTACTAGCCATAATAAATTTATTTCAAAATTTTCATGGCTAACTAATAGTTGCAACTAGGACAGTTTTATAATATTTTCAGATTTTTTTTAACTATCAATTTAAAGTATTGCCAGTATTTAGTCCTTAATATATTCCATAATACCAGTTTAATTTTCAGTTCATTTATGAACTTTATTTATATTTTGTTTACATGGTTTAAAATGAAATATAAGTTATATTTTTACATCTCACGATATTAAGAAAAACAAATACAATAATTCCAATTTTAAGAGTATACATTCCACAACTTAAAAGTTTTGTTTGTGTGCTTGTCGATATGTAATGCTTACGCCTACATCTATTTGTTGCTTGCTTCGCTTTGTACGATGCGTTTGTTTAAAGACTATCTAGGCGTTATTAATCTAAGGGCCGAACTGACGTCAGTTCGGTCGGATGCGATTTTCTCCGTGTATGTGCTCGAATCCGTTCAGGCCGAACTGACGTCAGTTCTAACTGAAACGATCGGCCTCTCGTCTGTGGACGCCTTAAGTACTCTTTTCTAGAAACAATTCGCGGCTTTTTTGTACCCCCATCTCAAATTTTTTTGCGAAGGAATGACTTTTCATATTTTTTTGTGGGATATCTTTGATCGGATTTGTTAAATTTATGTGTTTACATACCTTATTATATAAAATATCCGATAGCTGTTTCACATCGTAGCAATCAGGGTAGAGTCCGGCTATACCAGAAATAACAACTCTCTCTCCAGAAGCGTCGTCTTCCTGGGGTTTCGAGGATGAAAACTCTTGTGGCTTAGGAGTCATGTTGAAACCTATCTATAATTACAAGTAATAGATTAATTCCTCATCCAAATTATACCTCATTAAGATTAACAGGTACGTAAAATATATCCTTCGTAAATCTGACGATCACAAACTATTCGAAGACTTTTGCAAGAAATCGCTAAAACTGCCTCATGTTGGTTCATTCCCGAAACATAGTATCCTAAATATTCAAAAATAACTAATTACGATTTTCATTTTATTTACATATTAACCTAACCTAACATTTTTTTTTGTTACCTGAGCTCGATTCCTTCGTCAATATAATGGTCTTGCAACGTATCGAGCTTATACTAGGTAATAATTAAAAGCAATCAGCCCTTTTATATCAACAACAAAATTAATGATTTGAATTACTTATTGTAGCTAATGAATTTCTAGTTTTTACTAGGCATGTACTGATTATTACTTTGGCTGACTAGCCGACTAGCCCATTAGTCGGTTGTAAAGAGGCCGACTAGTCGGCCAAGTCGTATATTAGCAAGCAAGATTTCCGCAGCGCTTCGTTTCAAGATCTGATGAAGATCTTCGGAGATAAACCTGGAACTCTTCAACGACTGACACCAAGTGTCACGCGCCTGCTGCTATGAGTGGCATTAACATTTTGACATTCTAAATGTCTTTTCGTTCGCTCCAGTATAGACCCCGATTTCACGAAATCGTGCGATCCCCTTATCTCTCGGCGAGTTTTGAAGATATGATATTCAAAAAAGGCTCACTTAGAACAACGTTCTACGTTTGTTCGTTGAAAAAAGTCATCGTGTGGCAACATTTGAGACATTACGTAGAATTGTATCTCCCGATTTAAAAATTGTTTTTTATTATATTACATTAATATTTTACGCTATTAGTATTCGTAAAACTAATATTTAGTGTGTAAATATGGAGGAAAATAAATAGTTTACAAGCGAGTAGACTTTATTGTGGAATTTCAACAAGTTTTAAAGTGACAGCTGACTGCACCAACCAACTTTACAATATCAAAGTGGAATTTGAATTTTGTTCCTGATATTCTGCGAAAAACCCGGGGAGTATAGTGTTTTATTCACATACCACTTCATCTTCTGCTCAATATTACACAATATATACCTAATACTACACAATACTTACCCTGAGTCACTCACAACATTTACACTTTGGCTTTGTTAGTTCTCTCTTAGCTTAACGTAGTAGAAGCTGAAAAGGTGATGAACATACACCAGCCGACTCATAAACACTTATAATATATGTTAGTTATTATCGTTATCTTACTGTTATTGCTATAAATATTACATATTTGTCTATGTAAATAAATTCAGTAACCTATACAAATTACTAATCAAATAGGTCTTGGTTTACTCTCTTGGCTTGACTGTTGTTAAAACAAGTAGAGGTTAAAAAACAATACTAACCCACTCTAAACACTTACATAGTATAACAGTATAGAAATACACTAGTTTTGTTGTTATAGTTTTATTGTAATTATTTATAAAAGTTAGCCCTGTCATACTCAAATTTGTTAAATTACACAAGTATTCTTTTTTTTCTGAATAAAGTACAGTATACACAGATTTCAGTCACTACTTTAATCTGTCTATTCTGTCGCTCCCCTTTTTTTTTTTTTTTTTTCTTCTCTTAAGTTCTTCTTTTCAGTTTTTCATTTTGCTGCATTAATTTCTACCTTTTCCTGTGTACTTACTGTACAACTGAAGCAACATTTGGGGTTGACAAGTGTTATTTGAGCAGGAGGTGAACACTTGCTTTACAATATCACCCCATTAAATAATTACTGTGCTCAGTTTCAGATATCAGGAATAAATACATCTGCAAAATGATGACACGTTCAAACTTAGCTCGCCGGTCAGAAGAGCAGCTCCGGGTCGCTCTTCAGGAGTTGAAGGACTCAAAGGATCAATGCCAGCAGCTACTCATTGAACGTGAAGAAAGTGAAAAGGAAATTGTTACATATTGACAAAAGTAAGTGTCAATGTCATTTTTGACATTGACAGATGTCATGAAGTAAAGCCTATTTAGTTAGATTATTTCAGTTGGCCAAAAGGCTATAAATAGTGTAGACGTAGGTATATTGTTATGTTAGGCATATACCTCATATGTAATACGTAATCAGTGTTAAGCACAAATAAAGGAGAATATAATAATTGTTGCTGTATTATTATCATCACCACTCGGACACACATCAGGACTTACAATCAAGAGGTCGAAGCCCGCTACAGAAATGCTTTTAATTTTGAAAAAAAATGTGGATTTAAAATCAGAACTTAACAAGTTAAATCAACAATATGAAAACATCTGTGACAATAACTTAGAACTACAAAGTGTTGTGGACGGCTTTGACAATTGTAGATTAGAATATGAACAATGTTTGCAGGACACACATAATATTAAAAAGATGCTGCAAGATGCTCAGGAGTATATCAAGTCTCTTGAACATCAGTTACAATGCAAAAAGTTGGAAGAAACTCAATGTTTATACGATGAACTTTTAGGTAACGGAAATAACTTTACAAAGAATAACATTACTACCATAGATCTCACTGGGGATGATACAATAAATAACTATCATACTATGTGTAGCAAAAATAAATTAAAAAAGTATATTAAAGTTAAAAAATGTATTAGGAAAACCGAGTTACTAGTGCAAAAAAAACAAAAAAATGTAAGGCAGCTTATACGGTTGACAAATAATAAAAACATTATTAAAAATCAATTATTAAGCTGCTGTAAAGAGCTAGAAAATACTAGGCTTAGCTATGAGGTGGATGTAAGTAGCCTTCAATCTGAAATTTCGCAGTTGCACTGCTCATTGACACTTATTCAACAAAAGTATGAATTAGCGCAGAAAGAAATTTCTGCACATATATCAGCTATGGATGACCTAATTGAAATTGGACGGTATAATGAGGACCGTGTAAATTCTTTTTATAACAATTGTAATTGCCACAAAAATATCAATAATTCTCAGTACGATATTAATAAGTCAGTTATCTGTTCAGAGTCGAAGGCTTGTACTGAATCCTCAAAATATTATAATAAGACACAGACACATACCCCAGAGTCTGGTTTCATTAGCATTTACTGTGATGAAATAGGCCATGGACTTGGTTTGTATCTAAATAAATTGTGTTTGGGACAACAAGTAACTAGCACTTGTTTGCCGGGGGCATCATTTGAACAAATCATTAGCCGGGCAATCAATTCTACTTGTTGCCCCAATACAACTTTAGTTATACTAGTCGGGAGAAGAGGAAAGATAAACAAAAAACAGATGTTAGATTATATAGACACATTAAGTAACAAAGAAAATATTTAAAAAATCTTATTGCTTACCTTTCCTTACATCAAATTATCAAATAATAAACTGCCGCACGATAATAAAGAAAATTATATTAGGTTTAAATTGAACAGCCTACTGTGTAGTGCTACTAATCAAAATTGTATAGTTTTAAATAAGACTTTACCACAAATCGATGTGGTTGACTTTAATAATATTTTTATCTCTAGGTTAAATAATCTAACATATGATAAGTATTACTTATCTAAATATTTTACACGATATTTAGCTAAATGGCTATATAATTTTTTAGTTTTAAGATAAGCCAAAAAATTGGCTAAGCCGACCACTGCTTTTATTGAGCAGTGTTCTTATACTGACAATTTTATTAGTAAAAACTTGGAATATGTTCCAAATAATTTAATTTAGATTATAGGACAACAGAGGCTCACTCTAGCAATTTCTTAGCTGGAAATATTTATACTGATGCCTCCTACGAAGGGCCTAGTAAGAACTCTGGGAAAAACTGTAATTTTAATATAAACTTGGTGCATCAAAATTTACAAGGCATAATAGGGCAATAATTAGAACTTGAGTTATTTTTAAATGAATTTAAAATTGACATTATATGCGTAACAGAAAATTGGTTAAAAAATCATGAATTAATATTTAACTATTGTGATCACCAAGTAGGGAGCTCTTTCTGTTGAGAAAATGTCATTAGGTGGGCTCCTTAATTTTGATTAATAAAAAATTGAAATGTAAAGAACGTAAAGATATTGTAAAACTGTCTAGTGAACGAATTATTGAGTTGGCTTGTATTGAGTTGAGCCACCTCATTATTGTATGCGTATACAGGCCTCCATCAAGCTTATACGATTCTTTTGAACAAATAATGGATCAAGTGCTAACGAAAGTATGTGTCTCTAATAAGAAGATTATTGTATGTGGTGATTTTAATATTAATTTATTAGACTCTAACTCCACCACTGTTAGATTCACATCTTTGTTCAAATCGTATAATCTTATTAATTTATTTTATGAACCAACAAGAATATGTGAAACAACAGCTACTTGTATAGATAATATTTTCACAAATTTCACTCCTTTTAGGAAAGACATAATTAATGTACTTAACTCTGATCACTGTGGACAGCTAACATCATTTGATCTTAAATGTGATAATAATCCGATAGAAAATATTGAGTTTATTCCTGTAAACACAACACGTATTGAGAAATTTAGAAGTAAATTACTTTCAAGTTTTCAATGTTTGAATGAGTCAATTAATCCAAATGAAACTTTTAATAATTTATTTAAAGTAGTAAAAAACCAATTTGACTCTGTATTTACAAGGTACACGGTAAGGTACACTATCGGTCAGATTTAGTAATAAAAGAAATAATTTTAGTAACTGGGCAACTGCAGATATTATTGTTAGTAGACAAAGATTGTATGACTTGTATAACGAGAAGCCAATGAACAGGAGTGAAGCTTTTAAACTATATGTCAAGAAATACTCGAAGATTTTCAAGAAGATATGTCAAGCAGCGAAGGTTCTTCACATCAAAGAAAAAATTAAGAACTCTAAAAACAAAGTGAAAACCACCTGGAAAATAATTGCAGATGAGACTGGAAGAGTCGCCAGTCGCAACTCTAAATTTGAACTTTATATTAATTATAAAAAAGTTAGTTCTGACATTGAAGTTGCGGCAGTATTTGAGAAGTTTTTTGCAGACATTCCGATCTCAACTACAAAAAACTTAAATTCATCACCTACAGTTGCCGAAAAATTACTTAGAGATAATGTGAAGGAATGTGATGTAAATTTTATTTTCAAAGAAATAGACTCTAGAGACATTATCAAGGCATTTAAATTACTTAATATTAAAAGTACAACTGATCTCTGGGGTATGTCCACAAAAGTTATAAAACCAGTAATTGACATCATTGCCCCTCACCTAGCATTAGTTTTTAATAATTGTATTAAAAGTGGCGTGTTCCCTGACTTGATGAAGCACAGCAAGGTGATGCCTCTCTTTAAAGCTGGGAATAAATCAGACCCAGCTAACTATAGACCAATATCCATATTACCGACTTTAAGTAAAATTTTTGAGAAAATTATTCTAAATTACTTTTTCACTTCAACTCGAATAAATTGTTACATAGTAATCAGTTTGGTTTTACTAAAGGTCGGTCCACAACAGATGCAGGCATCAGTCTTCTGTGCAGTATATTTGAAGCTTGGGAGAGGTCACAGGATGCACTTGGTATATTCTGTGATTTATCCAAAGCATTTGACTGTGTGGAGCATGATACGCTCTTCAGGAAATTATACCATTATGGTGTAAGGGCTTAGGTTTAGGGTGCACTAAAGCTTCTAAGCTCTTATCTAATAAATAGAACACATACTGTAGAAGTTAATTCCAAAAGGTCTAATGGTACTAAAATTAAACTAGGAGTACCACAGGGGTCTATTTTGGGCCCTTTTCTATTTGTCATCTATATAAATGATCTACCTTATCTAGTTAATGATAAGCATGAGATAGTACTTTTTGCTGATGACACTTCACTAATTTTTAATGTGAAGCGACGACAATCTAACAATGACGAGGTAAATAGTGCTCTCTCAAAAATAGTACATTGGTTTAATGCTAATAATTTACTGTTGAATTCTAATAAAACAAAATGTTTAAAGTTCAGCTTGCCAAATGTTACGCAGGCACAAACCAATATACTATTAAATAATGAGAAAATGAAATTAGTAGACACCACTGTATTTCTAGGTATAACATTAGATAGTAAGTTACAGTGGGGACCACATATTGCTAAATTGTCAGATAAGCTGAGTTCTGCAGCATACGCTGTTAAAAAAATTAGAGAAATTACCGACATAGAGACCGCGCGATTAGTTTACTTTAGCTATTTTCATAGCATAATGTCGTACGGCATCCTCTTGTGGGGAAACGCTGCGGACATTAATACAATATTTGTGCTGCAGAAACGTGCTATACGTTCTATTTATAAGATGTCGACTTTTGAATCTCTAAGGGAAAAGTTTAAAGAAATAAAAGTTCTGACCGTCGCATCTCAATACATTTTGGAAAATGTGTTATATGTAAGAAAGAATCTAAACAACTTCAAAAAGAAATGTGATAATCATTGTGTAAACACTAGAAATAAGAACAAGTTAGATATGCCAGTGTTCAGACTAAGCAAAGTTAGTAAATCCTTTAAAGGCCAATGTATACGCTTATACAATATAATCCCAGAAAAGGTTCAAAACCTTCCCATTAATAAGTTTAAAAAAGTAGTTAAAGAACGTTTTGTGTGCCAAAGCGTATTATAAAATTAATGACTTCATTCAAGACGGCACACCTTGGGAATAAGGTGGCTCCTTATCTTATCTTATTATTTGTTACATAGACATAAGTAAACATTGTAATAATTTTGATTTTAAAAGAATAATTTTCCATCTTTTTGGTAAAAGATGGCCCCAGACGAGTTTCTTGCCGGCTCTTCTCGCTGGGTTAGTTCCAGAACCGGTGGTAGGCATCACGTAGTATCGACGTTCAAAAAGAGTATTTAAAAATACCAGTTTTGAATAAAAAAATTTTTGATTTTGATTTTGATTAGACGCGTATTCACGAGAGCTATAAGGTGCAAAAATAATTATTTGAGAAAGTCAAAAACGAAAAAAGTTGTGGCAGAAATAGTGAAAATAATCAATTTTTCCTTTTTTGAATGAATTGAATTGAATGAATTGAATGATATCAATATTTTGAGACAAAATCTCTGGACAATCTTTTATCTTAAAAGAATGACTATCGGGTTAAGGGTTTGCCATGTAGCCTAACCTTTTTGAAAAAAATAAAGAAATATTATGCCTTAAACGACAATCTTGTTTATATATAATCGAAATCTCGGCAACGGCTACTATTATTACCATGAAATCGGTCTAGCTAGGTCCCATCACTTAGAAACTGCTCATTTTTAAGATTTATACATGTTTTTTCTTTCGTCGTGCAACAATATATCAATAATTTTGAATCTATAATGTCAGCCGGATTAGCAGCTTGGTCAATTTTCGCGTTGTTTGGTAATTCGGAATGTGGTGGGTTGGAACCCCGCCAAAATATTTTTGTGATACTTTTTTCTTTTAAATCTACTAGAGCTCCGAGCAAAGCTCTGTTACCTTCTTCTATTATATAAAGTAGCATGTCCTGACTGTCTGATTCATCAACGCCGAGGCAAAACTACTGAAGCTAGAAACGTAATATTTGGACCGTGACTTCCTTTTGTGACGTATAGGTCCAAGAAGGGATTTTGCGAAACACATCCTAAAGGGGTAAAAAGGGGTATCAACTTTTGTATGTAACTTTTATGTTTGTGGTCAGATCTGCTTGAAATTTCGTGATATTGCTCTTTGAAACTATTCATGACTAAAATACCATTGATCCCATCCCATCAGAGTATCTATTTGTATTGAAATGACTGCAGTTTCTCCTAAAAGTATGCTTCACCATCAATAAAGCTAAGGGGCAGCCATTGAAAGTGGCTGGGATAGACCTAAGAGAGAACTGTTTCTCACACAGACAGTTCTATGTTGCGTGTTCCAGAGTAAGTTCGGCTAGCAGTCTGGTGATCTTTGCTCCGCACGGCAATACATTTAATGTTGTATATAAAGAGGTCATTCAATAGCATAATACACTCTAATAATAAAATAATCTTAAACCATTTACCATTTAATTTATTATTATCATAATCATTCAACGTCGTATTTTAATTTTGTAAACTTTTCCTTATCCCGACTTTCTCGTCGCGCAGCGACAATATTTTTTCGAATTCCGTAGATTAGTTTCCAATGTGCTCGATAGTCGTGTGAGGCACGAAATCTGTGTTTTTTTTTTATGCGTCAATTTTGATTAATCTTTTTTTGTCAGAAAGAATATATTTAAAAATTATATACAAAGTAAGAAGCCGAATAGTCGGCGCTCTTTGCCGATTTGTCATCGACTAGTTGCCCTCGCCGACTCTGAAAGTGGTAGAGAGGCTTTACCGACTAGTCGGAACATCTCTAGTTTTTACATATTTTAAATGATATGCAGGAGAAGTCTTAAGGTTAAGGTGTGGTAATTTTATTCAACAATAATTAGTATTCATTACTTTAACAAATTTTAGTTGCAATGTTTTTTTAAATTCTATTGTGTTTTTCATATTCGGCTGAATGTTAAGACATTGCCGTCGTAAAAAAGGGCACAAGTAACATTTAAAAAAAAATGAGTTATATACATATTAAGAATCAGAAAAAAGGCACATCTGCTCAATTTTTTGTAGAATTTTATCTTCAAGGAATTCGGAGATACAGTAGGCTCAAAAGGCACAAATGAGACTAATATTCATGTTTTATAGAATGAAAAGGCATATTTATTTACCATTATATTGAAAAGGCACAAATACTTAGATGTGATTATTACTTCATACAGATTTTTACTAAAAACTACTTTGAAAAGGCACACCTACAACATAACATAAAGAAAAGGCTCAAATGCCAGATGTGCCCTGTCTACTTAATTAATGATCCATGCATGTCTCAATTAATTTATGTATAACAGGCACAAATAACCAGTTGTGCCTTTTCTTTAAATTATTTACGATCAGGGGTGAGGAAAGGAGGGCAGGGTTTGATTGAAACGCGCCAGCAGTTGTGCCTGCGACGTCAAAGTGACTCCATGCTTGTCAGCTGCAGCCTGCCCGCGCTAGGTAAGTTTATTTACGTTTTATCCATGTTTTCATGTTGTTTCTAATTATATTACCGTACCTTAGCTTAACACCTATGTGGCATGCCATAATATTTAATAATTTAAGTAGGAATATGATAAACATATATTATTAAAAGCTTTTATTTAACTTGCTCTGTATGTATGTAAGTATGTTATATGTTACGGTGGAATTTTGGAACGCAATTTTGAATTATTAATAATATTAGATATATTTAACCGATTAAACCGTGACGTCACGTCACGTCACTCTAAAAAGAAGAAAATAAATATCTCCTTAAATATTTTAACTATTAAGTTATAACCTCAATATATTATACAATTTACATGATAATAAAAGCTTGTCGCGAGACTTAACAATTTGTCAGTATTTAATAAATTTATTAAAATAATAAATATAATATCAATTTACTTAGTTAAATTGGTACTAGTTTATATACAAATCGCGACAAGCTTTTATTATCATGTAAATTGTATAATATATTGAGGTTATAACTTAATAGTTAAAATATTTAAGGAGATATTTATTTTCTTCTTTTTAGAGAATTTAAATAAAAGCCTTTTTTCAAAAAGTTTTTTGATTATAATTTTATCATTCATTTCACTTGTTTTTCCCTTATTTCAGATAATTTTAAAAATGCAGTCACGTAGTAAAAGATTAGTAAGCGCCGCTTTACAAAATCTAAAGCCTATATCTGATATTGACGAACTGATTCCGTCCACTGGTGGTCTATAAAACTGGTCGCCACAAATTCTATCATCAGAATCAGATTTTGATTCGGACGATTCAGTAGCCGATAAAGATTATGAGCCACCAAAAAACCACAAAACAAACATTATTGCCGCTCAGTGCTCAAAACAATCAATGGTTAAAAACTTAAATATGAGGGGTCATAATGAAAACTATGAACGACGTGAAGCCAATATTTTATTGGATGATTCTGGCTCCGAATCAGACTTCATTCCATGTTCTCAAACTTGTTGGGAAAAAACGATTCCAGAATCTTCAGATGAATCTACAAAAGATGAGCTTACAAAAAAAGGGACAGTAAGAAAGCGCAAAAGATATGATGTTAGTCTTAAAGAACGAAAGAAAATTAAAAGAGAAGAAAAAATATACACCAAATAATATATTGTGAAACCCGGATGCCAAGAGAATATTTGTAAAAAAAATGTTCAACGAAATTCTCAGACGATTATCGCAAAATTATTAGTCGTAATTTCTGGAAAATGTCTTGGTCGGAACAAAAAAACTTTTTTTTAGCTAATACTATCCAGCAATAGCCTGCAAGACCAAAGAAAAAAAGTCATGATGATGATCATGGTAAACACTATGATCGAACTAAGAGTGTTTCGTATTTCTTATGTGATGAAAACGGTGAGAAAGTTACGGTACCTATGTAAAACGTTTTTTCTCTCAACTTTGGGTTACAAGAAAAGTAACTCTAAGGCTGTGAGGAACATTATTGACACATACTATAAAACACAATACGCAGAGCCTATTGCTGACGGGCGAGGTCATAACCCGAACCTAACCTTTTTTTGTTTAAATGTTGGTGTCCTAGAAGAAGATTTGTTAAGTTTTGTTAAGTTATATTAAGTCAATTTATATTAAAACGGCGCAATTAGTACAATAGTTAAAAAAAAAATGTTTTAAAAATACCACTTACTACAAAGAAAAGGCATAATTAACCAAATGTGCCCTTTCTTTTAGACTAAATGACCAATTTGCTTGAAATATTAAAAAGAAAGATCACATTTGGTTAACTATGCCTTTTCTTTGTAGTAAGTGGTATTTTTAAAATATATTTTTTTTAAGTTGAAAGGAATAATTTTAATTTATTTAAAAATTAATTATATATAAAAACTAAAAAGTAAAAAATATAAAAGTAAAAAATATAATAACCTTTACGCATATATCATCAGTTTTTTTTTCTTTTAAGCAATAGGTTTCCACACTATGAAGCAGAATATGGTAAAAACTTTAATCCCAATTATCTCAGTTTGACCAAAATGATAGATGTGCCCTTCTCTCGTACGACGGCAGTATACACATTCAGTCAATATATCAATTCTGTGTTGTATTGTCACATAATTTATATCGACGACTTCTGTGGCTCAGTGGTTCAGCGCGTTGATGCTCAAGCCGGGGGTCGCGGGTTCGAATCCCGCCCAAGGAACAAAAAGTTTTTCTATGTTCTTGAGTCATGGATGTGTATTAAATATGTGTATAATATAAAAAAAAATCTTAAATATATGTATAGTATAAAAGTATTAAATATACTTCCCGTTTTCTGGTACCTGTAACACAAGTTCTTCGGATACTTAGCACGGGGCCAGATTGACGTGGTGTGAAGCGTCCATAGATATTTATTTATTTATTTAAAGGAGGATGGGAAAAAAAGTATGAACGCTGGTCTACCTACTCAATACGAACAAGCCATATGTCATTGACAAGGGTGTTTCTTGTACATTTTTCACTGCCCGATAGGTACAGGGCTCTTCGGGTGCTGTACCAGGGGAACCTTGTGGCTACTGCGACTTATGCGGCAGCATGTTGGTACGAGCGGGCGACCCTTCACGTTGTGCGGAGTGCGCTTTTGCGCACCCAGAGACCCGCCTTGATCCTTTTGACCAAGGCGTATCGCTCGACGAGCACTGACGCCCTGGAAGTTCTGGCAGGGGTGCTGCTGGCCGACATCGACGTAATACGTGCTGGCAGACTAGGTGTGATGTGCGAGACCACGATTACCAAGGAAGAGCTTTGGAGTGCAAAACTCAGGGAAACTGAGTCCGCTTATGCCCTATAGCAGGAGCGTTGGGATACATCAACCAACGGGAGGGAGCTTCATCGGTTCTTCCCGGACGTTATGGCTCGTTCCAAGGCATTTTGTATACAGCCTGACTATGAAACATCGCAGCTGCTTACCGGTCACGGCTGTTTCAGAGGGAGGCTCCACAGATTGAATATTTCCGACGTGGGGTCATGCTACTGGGGCGAAGCCGCGGTGGAAGACGTACACCACGCTATCTGGGAGTGCCCTCTGTACGGGGAGGCGCGTAGGGAGCTCTTGGATGGAATCTTCGGAGTCGGAAAGTCTTCGGAGAGGGTCCGGCCTATTACTGCGACCTCGTTTCCTCGGCGGCGAACTTCGGACGGCTACGGGAATACGCGCGACTATGGCATAGGATCAGAAGTGGACTGGAACGCCAAGAGAGGGCAATTGGAGGCGATTAAGGACGAAACCTAGATGTTAGAACCAGTACGCGCTAACAGAAGACACCGAAGTCGTATCTGTGTTGTCCGCCCCAGAAAGGGGAGAAGGACTTAGGGACAAATAGAAATAGATTAAAGAACTTGTAAGGAATCAAGAGTTGCGCATCTGAAGGGGAGGGACCCAGGACAGTAGTTCCCATGCTTCGGCCCGTATAACCAAGACGGTTGATAGGGCCATGGGTTGGTGGAGGGATTTGCCAGATAGGTATATTATGTGTAAATAATGGGATTGAGGGCATTGGAGGGCAATAAGTGAGGTAGGTTCACATGCAACCCTGTTTATGGATAAAATATTACTAGGTTTTCGAACCTAAATTGGCCCTATATGACTAACATTAGCAATGTTAGTTAAAATAGAAGTTCCCAATATATTTAGTTGCGTGAGATATACCGTGGGTATAATTGAGCTGACTTAAAGTTACTATGACGCCAAAACCCAAATCTTCGTCTGTTAAGAAAAATTTAGGATTAAAATATACCAATTATTCTCATACATTTCTTTCAATATAAAAAAACTTATTAAAATACTACGATAACCTTAAGTTTGCCGCATTGCATTACTTTCCAGAATTTGTTTCTTATTGGCTACACTATCGAATGGTGAAATAAAATAAGGTGTCTATTTTTTTTTTATTAGTCCATTTTGTCACAACTTTCTTGAATGAATCCGTGTTATTTTTCGGTCGGGCCGACTTATGCCGCGATGTAGGGCTCTCCCACAGTGAAAAACAACTTTTTCACGTTTCCAGATTCCAGAATGCCCATCCTCCTTTCGTATACTCGTAGTCCTACGATGCCTAATTTTAAAATGGTTTAAGTGGGAAATCTTGGCGAACTTATCTATAATTACTAAATTTTATTATAAAGAGGAAAAGTTTGTTTGATTGCATTGAATAGGCTCCGAACGACTGGACCAATTTTGATGAAATTTGGCAGAGGTATAGAGTAGACCCCGGGGAAGGACATGACTACTTTTTAAAATGTACGATTTCGCAAGATTCACTTTTGCGCGCACGAAGTCGCGGGTCTATCTAGTTTCTTATGAAACAGCTTTTGTTTCTAGTAATTCTAGCTTTTACAATATTGTCATCTCACGACTCCGTGCTCACTGTAAAGTGAGCACAGAAAAAAAAATTCACATTTATTCATACATTTTAATTACCATTTCTAAGTTCTATTATGGACCAATAAACTATAGACTGACAGATCTCATACATTAAAACGTACAAAAAAAGGTCCGATCTCTGCTTAGGGCTAGATGTCGTTAGTAAATTGTAAGAAAATCAATATATTGCACAAATTAGCGAAGTAAATCAAATATGTTCTCTTTGAAACAAGAAATATTATTTTTCGGTCTCTTTCCAGTGAGATTTCAAAGGATGATATTTGATAATTTTCTCTAAATGATAAAACATGAACATCAACAGCTTGTTTCTAGACAATTATGGTAGATGGCGTAGTATTAGGGTACCACGTGTGATCACTAGATGGCGCGCCAAAAGTATCGGATTCCTCATAAAAGTACTTATTTAAACAGGTACAATGTTGTATGTATTGTAATAGGTCTTACCTATGAAACTACTATGAACCTATGAAATTGCCGTTCTGCAGTACTGGCCATTTCAAATAAAAATAATTTTTGTTTGGCTAAGAATTCTAATTTCAAATTAATTTTATTTTAAAAACATTGAATTCTTTTTCCAAAAGTAGTCATTTGTTTATTGATTAGTGTTACATTTTCATCGCATTTCAATCTTTTTCGTCATCATGGATACGTTAAATATTCGAGTAATTATGGAATATGAGAACCGTCGGGACAGCAACGCGTCACAAGTGGCACGCAACATCAACAACGTTTACGGAGCTAACACTACAAACCAACGCACCAGCTGTTATTGGTTTGCTCGCTTCCGTTCTGGAAATTTCGACCTGAAAAATGAACCTCGCGGTCGTCCAAAGACTTTGGTCGACAATGACGACTTAAAGGCGATTGTGGAAGCTGATGATACACAATCTACGGCTGAATTAGCAGCAGCTTTCGACGTTAGCGTCAAAACAATATTGGTCCATTTGCGTTAAATTGGCAAGGTAAAAAAGCTTGACAACCGCTTGGCACCCGCCCCACGAACTCAATGATCGCCAGCGCGAAGTACGCGTCGAGACGTGCCTTGCACTGCTTAACAGACACACAAATGAAGGAATTTTGAACCACATTGTTACCTGCGATGAAAAATGGATTCTGTTTGATAACCGCAAGCGCTCAGCAAGTTGGTAGGATCCTGGTTCAGCACCTAAACAATGCCCTAAACGAAAACTTACCCCTAGAAAAGTGATGGTCACTGTTTGGTGGTCTAGCGCCGGTGTGATTCATCACAGCTTCTTACCAAACGGGGTGAGCATTACTGCAGATGTGTACTGTGAAGAACTGAACACAATGATGGAAAAGCTGGCACATCTCCAACCAGCATGTATTCTGTCGTATGTATTCTGCGCTAATAGAATAGAGTTGAAAATGGAAGTTTCGCGTGTCGAGCTGTCATACTATATGACATTGACATTTGTCTCGATACTTATGTGTTCGATTTTTAACTCTATTGCATTAGCACAGAGTTCTATTTTCAATGCTCTGAATTTTCACCGGTGTTCCGGATTCCGGAGCATAAAATATAGTTCCAGCCGTACACTTGTCTTTGCCATAGTTCATATTAAAACATATTTCTGTCTCTCTCTAATATCTGAAAACGCTCGTCGGGACTGGGACTCGGGGCACAGTACCTACCTACACCTACACACACAAACACACACGTCACAGCGCTCTAGTCCATTGAAATGTTACATTTTTTAGGCCTTACCTTGCGTTTTTAGAGGACGCAATTTTATTTTTTTATGTGTAGGGGGAATCAGTGTAAAGCTAAAAGCAAGCTTGTGGGGTCGCCACCCTTGTCCCACGGCCGCTATCTTGAAAATAGGGGTTGAAATTGTTTTTACGATGTATCTCTTAAACTATTTATCTGATAAAAAAAATTATGAACAGTTTTTGTTGCAAATTAAATTCTCTACAACTTTAGTCCAGTAACTATTTGTCGTAGAAATATAAATAAAAAAGTTATAAGCGAAAATGTTCAGAAATTCGAGAAAAAAAATTATATTTTTCGATATAACTTTTTTTTTATCATTTTACGAAAAAATTATATGAGACCGTTTTTGTAGATCGTTTTTTGAGGAACAACTTTTATACGCAACATTTTTTCATTAAGTCAATAGCTAAGGTTTTACAGCGCTCCGAAGTGATTACTATTTTTCAGTACTCTTAACTATACATATACGTGTGTACTAGAATGTGTCATCAGTTATTGTTTTTTTATTTTTTTTATTTTGTTATTATAATTTTCTTAATTTTGCAATATTATTAATAATTAATTATTGACTCTTTTCCACTCCATTACAGAATTTTACAATTATTGATTTTTAAAATAATTTTAAATCTGATGGCCGTTACCGAGAATACGGTTCAGGTAGAAAATACCCAAGTGACCATTAGAGAACAAACGAATATCTGCCTGCTATTATTATTATTATTTGTAACCTCTCTTAGAATAGCTGATAATATTGTGTTGAAGTTGTCGTTCAACTTATATCTTTTAGTTGTGCTACATATTTCTCTGCGTGCGGATGTATTTTATTCTGTTTTTAATTGTGAAGACGATTTCGAATGATTTTAGACACGATTTTAACTTCAGTGAAAACTATTTTTTGTATTAGAATTTAGACTTTTTAAGCGTGCTTTTTCTATTATTCCATCATGAGTGATTGTAGTTTCAAATTAAGTGGAAAACCTTTAGGTGAAAATAAAATAATAACTGTGAAGGCAAAAGGTGTAAAAACTTTACTAGACCGAGCTGTAGCAAAAAATGATGAGGTTAATGAACAATTTTTACGAACTGTTTCGGAAGTTACTGTACATATTGCGTGTTATTTTTATTACGTGGACAATCGAACCGATAATGTTGTTCGTCGTCGCAGTAGCAGCTCCAGTAGTTTATCGTCAGTTTCAGAAGCTCCAGAGCCAGACTTTGATTTTGTGAACAATTGCTTTATCTGTGCCAAAGCGATTCAGGATACAAGTAATTCGCGTACAAGCCGACAACCGCGGGTTTGTATTGTACGTAATGAGAGTACAAAAACAAGTGTTATGGACCTTATAAACAGACGTTCCGATGACGTTGCAATGGACATTGCTAATCGCGTAGCTAATATTCTCAGCTTAGTGGAAGTTGGAGCAAAGTATCATAACAACTGCAGCAAGCAATTGTATTCCAAAAAATGGTCGGTCACAAATAAAAAGGATGAACGTAAAAATAATATTGACGCGGCAATGGCGGATGTTTTTTCTTACTTGCATGGAAATAGTGAAGAGTGTCAATTCTTCATGACGGATTTAATGAAATCGATTACAGGAGAGTACATTCCCCAGAAGCATACAATCATTGAACGATTGAAAGCAAAGTACAAAGACGAAATTGTATTTTTGAATGAATCCGGTCACGATTGTATAGTCTGTTTTAAAGGGTTCATTTATAAAATTGTATCAAACAAACCGCCTTCTCATAAAAAAATGATGTTCGTGAAGAGAGATTACAAATAGTTAGAGATGCAGCTGCTATTATTTTGGAAGATATTCGTTCACAGTATTACGAGACAAAGGAGTATCCACCTTCTGATAGTTTTCTGAAGGATGTTAATACTCTAATTCCCGAAACTTTATCAGTTTAATTAAAAGGAATTATTTTCCAATCAAAACGCAAGTCACTAAATGAGGCGGAAAGAAAGTGCGCATCAATTGCTCACTCTATCATTGCAGCAACTCGACCTGCTTCATTTATTTCTCCTCTGCTACTTGGAGTTGCATCTTTCTTGTATAAAAAGTATGGCTCCAGTAATCTTATTGATGTTCTTTCATCGTAAGGATTCTCCGCATTCTATAATGCCATTTCATTATTCGAAGATTCTTGTGCTTTTCGTCCGGCGCGTAATATCTTACCTCATGCTTTTTGTTTTTGACAATGCTGATTTTAATAGCAATACAATTGATGGTACGACGGTACGATGATACTACGACCTCTGGATTTGTATGTCCTTCTTGTGCTTGAGTGGTGATGATAATAATAAAGCAACAATTCTTATATTCTCATTTATTGGTGCTTAACACTGATACGTATTACATATGAGATATGCCTAACACAATAATATACGTCTACACTATTTATAGCCTTTTGGCCAACTAAAATAAACTATCTAGATAGGCTTTACTTCATGACATCTGTCAATGTCCAAAATGACATTGACACTTACTTTTGTCGATATGCAACATCTCCCTTTTCGAGAAAAAAGCAAACTAATATTATAAGTACATAACTAATAACAATACATTACTTATCTACTCAAATTTCTCATGTATGTACAATTTAGGACGTCTCACACTTCTACCAGATCTGGTTACGTAACCGGTATTTTCTAGACTCTCCATAGGAACACAGTTATCATCGATAATGCAATTTTGAACAGGATCGTCTCCGAGCTGTGCCGAACTCATGGGATCTATACTTTTCTGCATGGGAGGCATATTGTCAGTGCTGCCGTTGCCATAAAAAGAAGGTGGAGGATTTGTTTCTTTTAAATTATTTTTTCTAGGTCTAATGTGTATTAGATTTAATTAATTTAATTTAATTTATTATTATTCCCTATTCCTCCTATATACAACACCATTTGGATCCACAACATAATAGGATCTACCACATCTTAATTTCTCTTTAATTATTCCCGGAGACCAAAAAGATTTAGGATTTTTTTTGAAGTAAATGTCATCTCCCGGCTGAAACTCATAAGTTGTATACTTCGCATTCCTGTCAAAATAAAAAGACATTTTGTTTCTGCTGTGATTATAACATCTTTCAAACGTCGAAAATTTTACAACTTTTGGTCTGAGTTTTCTATTTAGAATTGGTAAATTTACTCGCAAGTTTCTAGACATTAATAATGCGGCCGGACTGGGAAAATCTCCCTTAGCAGCGTTGCGGTAGTTTAGTAACGCCAAATGTAACGTCTACAGTGTATTTTATCTAAAATCTGTCTTTGCAAGGACTTTGTAACAATAAGCCTTTAAATATTAAGTCGTTCATTATACGTATTTCATTTTGAATGTTCCAATATGGTTTCACAAGAGAGCTTACTTTGTTTTTGCTTCTTGGCCAACCATTCTGAATATACGACTTGAGCAGATTTAAAGATTCATGATTTTTACTTTCTAATAATATATATTTTAAATATGGCTTACTCACTGACAGATTAGAAAAGATTGAATTAACATGATACTGTAAGTCTTGTTCATACTGAGGTATATATGTATCACTAAGTGAGGCTCTTGACAAAGTATCTGCTATACACATATATTTACCAGGTACATAAACCACTTCTAGGTCGCAACCCTGCAACGATAACATCATTCTTTGTAGTCTAGCAGGTACTTCATGAAGAGGTTTCTTAAAAAGGTAAATTAAAGGTTTGTGATCAGTATGAACAGTTGTTTTACTGCCATAAATATATTGGTGAAATTTATTACATCCAAACTGTATGGCAAACAATTCCTTTTCAATCTGAGCATAGTTTTGTTGATAGGAGGTTAGTGTTCTTGAACTATATGCAATGGGTCGTTTGTTTTGCATCAGGGCCGCTCCCAGTGGATTTTTTTGATGAATCTACCGACAAAATCACAGGTAAGTTGCAATTATAATTAGTTAACACAGGTGCTTTAGATACGACTTTATTTAACAAATCAAAGCACTTTTGACAATTTTCATCCCATAATCATAATATATCTTTTTTTAACAAATTTCTTAAGAAATTAGTTTTCTCTGCTAGATTTTCTATAAACGGTGCTAAAAAATTAATCATGCCTAGAAACCTCTGCAAATCTTTAATATTTTTAGGTATGGGCATATCTTTTATGGCTTTAACTTTCTCTGGATCAAGTTTTAAATGTGAAATCTAAATGTGAAAAATAAGAGGCTTTGGACAATTTAGACCTGACTTTATCTATATTTTTAATTGGATAATGACATCTCAATAAATTTTTATTTAAATATCTAGGATCTACGCAAATTCTCAATCCACCATTCTTTTTCATGGCTATAACTAAACTACTCACCCAGAGAGTAGTTTTGTTCACCTTCCGTATGACTCCCATGTCTTCCATGAGTTGAAGCTCTTTCCTTAACGGTTCAACCAACGCGAAGGGTACCTTTCTAGGGGGATCAACGCACGGAATAGCATCCTTCTTTAGCACGATGCTGTGTTCGTATGGGAGGCAGCCTAGACTCTGAAACATCATTATATCTGGTCACAATTTTGTCATAAGTTTTTTGATACATATTATATACATTTTGCTCAACATTTTTGACATTTTTATTCTTTATATGAAAGTTTTTTGTTATCAAATTTAGCTTTATACAAGTGGGTAAACCAATCACAGTTGGACAATTTAATTTTGTTACAACAAAAGTAATGTTTTCTGGTTTTGTTTTGTTTTCTAAAAAAATTTATTTTGTTTAGTTAAACAATAAATGTTTGACACTGAAATTATCGGAATTCTGTGCCCACTGTAGGCAAAGATATTATATTTTTTTACACATTTCTTTACTCTGTTTGTCAAATTTAAGATTCAACTCTTTAAATACTTGATAAGACATTACATTAATGTCTGCTCCAGTGTCAATTAGGCAATCTACATTTTTGTTGTTTATCTTAAGAGAATAATGCCAGGAATTGTCTGTGTTAATCAAATTTGTACTAGCATTTTTTGACTTTATGTTTTTAATGTTGAATAATGTATTGTAATCTCTTAGCCTCAGCACCTATGGGGCTTGATTCATCATCGAGATTTATGCTACCTACCCCAGAACCAATAGTCCTGACACTATTTTTCATAACACATAAATGAGTAAAATGTCCATATTTAAAACATGACTTGCATCTGTGTTTCCATGCTGGACAGTTGCGGCGACCATGCGATGTGTTGCACTTTACACACGACGTTGTTCTGGATCCAGGTGTAGCTGACCTTGGGTGACCTTGGCGTGATGGGGATCTTGAGTTTTTTCTCTTCTGGTATGAGGGGAAACTGGCCCGACGATTTTTGTGTAGCTTGTACACTGTGGCTTCTTCTTTTCCATCTGTTGCATTGATTGATTCTTTACTTTTCTGCGCCATCGTGAGTGTTCTACAGATGAGTTTGGCTCTTTCCAGGGATAGATCTTGCTCTTGTAGGAGCTTTTGACGAAATTGCGAGAAGTTTGTGGCCATATTAGCAATGAGAATGTCCTTTACAAGGGAATCGCGTAGCGAACCAAACTCACAGGCATGACTTGCGTTTTCTAATTCCATTAGAAAATTTTCCAAGGATTCGTTCACACGTTGTTTCAACGTAAATAATTTGTGCCGCGCCACCGTCAAATTCTTTTTGGGTTCAAAATACTCGACGAATTTTGCCTTGACTTCTGGGAATGTAGCAGTGCTTAGGTCCAAATTGAATGAATTGTAGATATTTAGACCCTTTTCTCCCATGGAATGCAGCATGATTGCAATTTTTCTCTTGTTTTCCGATTACTCCATCCCCGACGCCAGTAGGAATATCTCGAAAGACTGCTTCCATTTCTTGAAATTTTCAGCATTATTGTTGATAATTTTTGTAGAGATTTCAAGCTTCTGCACTCCGTTTCCTGCCATTGTTAAGTTCCCGCACTCAGATTGTCTCGAAGCTTCCGGAGTTTTTGATGTACCCTCTTTTGCGTTCAAATTTTTCGTTTTCTTTACAATTTTTTCACACCTGACACCATGTAGCGGGCTACGACCTATTGATTTGTATGTCCTTCTTGTGCTTGAGTAGTGATGATAATACAGCAACAATTCTTATATTCTCCTTTATTGGTGCTTAATACTGATACGTATTACATATGAGATATGCCTAACACAATAATATACGTCTACACTATTTATAGCCTTTTGGCCAACTAAAATAAACTATCTAGATAGGCTTTGCTTCATGGCATCTGTCAATGTCAAAAATGACATCGGCACTTACTTTTGTCAATATGCAACACAAGGTAGCCCTCTCGTGGATTCTTTCCTCTCCGCACCGCTGGCATACCCTTGTCGCAAACCGCGTTACGAAGATAATGGAACTCATCGCCCCCGCTTGTTTTAATCACGTCGCAGGGACTGAAAATCCTGCCGATTGCCTGTCTCGCGGTATTACTCCTGGTAAGCTTCTAGATCATTCATGTAGCATTATGGACCCACCTGGATTTCACTCGATCCGTCGGAGTGTCCCATTGAACCCTTTGACCACGATACGGAGAACGAAGACGTACCCGAGCGGAAATCTTTGTCTCACCCCGTAGTCCTGGAACCTGTGGAATCCCCACTATACACACTCGCACTACGCATGTCGTCGTGGTCTAAATTACTACGCGCCATCGTTTATTTTTATAGGTTTCTTAGATTATTACCTAACGGGACTTTTATTTCAAGTTCCGATCTTGAATTTGCGAAGTATAGATTATTGCGAACCGTACAGACGGTTTACTTTAGTAACGATATTGAAAATTTGAAAAATAATAAATCTTGTTCTCCCGCGCCTCTTAAACTTAAGCCGTTCCTTGATCAGCACGGCGTAATACGCGTTGGTGGTCGTCTGTCGGATCTCGGACGAACTGTACAACTATAAGCATCCTTGTCTTCTACCGCGCCATGATCATGTAGTAGATCTTCGTGTTGATTTTTATCACAAGAAGCATCTCCATGCTGGTCCAGAGTTGCTGATGTCCTTACTCAGGCATAAATATTGGATCTTTGCTGCGCGGCGAATAATTCGCCACAGCATACATAAATGTAACACTTGTTTTAAATATCGCCCACGCCCGATATTTCCTCTTATGGTCGACCTTCCTTGTCAGCGCGTTAATTAAGTGGACAAAGCGTTTGCACATACTGGTTGTGATTACGCAGGACCACTCCAATACACCCCAGTTCGCGGTCGAGGTGTTAAAGGTCGTAAGGCCTGGTTATGTATTTTTACGTGTATGGCAACGCGCGCTACGCATATCGAAGTTGCGACGGATTTGAGCACGGTGTCATTTCTGGCCGCCCTAAAACGATTTCTATCGTGGCGCGGCTCCGTACGGTGTTTATACACGGCACATGTTTCGTGGGTGCAAATTCATATCTACGCGACCTTTATAATTTCCTAAATAAGGAGTACCGCACCACGCATCTGCAGGAAGAGCTTTCCACTAATCATATTGATTGGAAGTTTATTCCGCCGGCTTCACCACATTTTGGGGGATGTTGGGAGAGCATGGTTAAGGTAATTAAAACGAATCTCTTCAAGATTATAGGGCAACAAATTCTTTCTTATGAGGAGCTTTTAACTGTCCTTGCGCAAGTTAAAGCATTAATTAATTCGCGTCCGCTTACTGCATTAAGTAGCGATCCCGCGGAACCATCAGCGTTAACTCCTGCACATTTCTTAAACACGGTGCCTTTGTCATCACTTCCCGCGCCTGAAGTAGGCTCATCTAGTTTACTCCAGAGACATACGTTGTAAGATAAGCTTGTACAATAGTTCTTGCAACGTTGGCGTTCAGAATATCTTCACCAGCTTCAGACTAGATCCAAGTGGAATAGTCTCTATGGGTCTCCTACTGGGTCTCCTATACAGGAGGGTACGTTGGTGATTATCATCAACGAGAAAATGGATACATCTAACATATATAAATTATTATTTTATACTCTTTTAAAGGCAACCCTTTAAGGCCGGGGGGAAATGGTAGCGCCATCTGGAAGCGTCGAACGCCACTATGAATGGCATCCCATAATATCGATAAAGCAGTATTCCACCCCCCGCTTCCCAGCCTCACGCTCCCGCGCTATACGGAAGAAATACGAATAGGCGGACATTATTGCAAGACTACTGCAACAGAGTGCGTGTGCGCGACCGCGTGTGTTAATTTAGACCTTTTCACTATTAATTACCGCCCACGAAAGTGAGATATATCCCTATAGAACGCGATAAGAATTCTGGAAAGGCTAAAGTGTTGTGAGCAGAAGAAAGAGAGAAGACTCCAGTTGCAGACGCCCGCACAGAAGCTGGTTCGGTTAGCGCATCATTCCTATACCTTTCCATTACATCTAATTAATACTGCATATTAACCTGGCGACGCCAGATACCTCATGAAATACAGTCAACAAAAATATCGAAGAGAAATTATTCGCTATCGCCAGACACAAGGTGGCCCGCGCGGCCAATAGTTTTACCACAAAAAATTACTGGACCAAAGTAAATTTGTAGACAATTTAATTTTCAACAAAAAATGTTAATAATTTTATTTATCAGATAAATAGTTTAAGAATTAAGTTATAATTAGGTTAAATTATTATGATTTCTCCATAAGGAGAAATATATCTGTTGATTGAAATTTAATGATGTTACGGGCAATTTCGTTGACTATTAATTATACTTGGATAATATATATAATAATATTTATTAGGATAAATATAAGGATAAATATATGATGTTGATAAAACACCTTTGCAGATATAATTAATTATTAAACTCGGAATTTTAATTCGATTCCAGATTTGACAATTTCAGTGTTGCAACGTTATGACAAGTACTAAATAGTGACGTTGCGAAATTATTCGATACGGAAAAAGGAATATTTCCGGATCGATTCCTCTCGTTTATTTAGTATATCTAAACAACTACTACTTTAATAGAAACTAAGTATATCAGGAAATTAAATATTTCTGAACGGATTTAGTTATGACGATTATTTTTATTAAGGATCTGAGAGTTTTCTTTAATAATTGTGTGTGAAATAAATAAAAAAAATTGATCATGAAGGAACATGAGAAATAAAACAAATAGATGTATTATGGTAATATTTTATTTTATAAATCGTCGCCGTCATCGCTATCGCTATCGCTGTCACTTTCTGTAACATTTATTATAAATGTGTCTGTGATGTTGTCAATTAACATATCTAGCCTACTCATTTTTTCCTCTTCTTTGACAACATGGGATACGCATTTAGACCATTCGGTAGTCGTAATATTTTGAATGCCTTCCTCAAATAAATTTCTCACGCCTGTCAATTTGAAGGTTTTATTATTTTGAGCTACATGCCCCTTTACCTGCGCCCATATAAATTCGATAGGGTTCAGCTCGCAATGGTAAGGGGGCAGTCTTAAAACCGTGATCCCATGTTGTGCTGCCATTTTGTCTACAGCACACTTATTAAAAGACTCGTTATGTGAAATCAGTTCTAAAAGCGTAATGAATATTTTTATTAAATTTAAAAGCCAGTCTTGAATTGCAGCTTTTTTCCAGCTCATTTTTGGTGCCGTTTCCAATTTTCGGGAGTGGTAAGATGCATTACCCATCACCACAACTGAGTTTGGTCTTAATCATGGTAAGACTCCAGCGAACCACTCCTCAAAACAAACTGGATTCATCTCATCATGGTAATCTTCACAATTTTTCTATAAGCCCCTCTTCCAGGAAGCCTTATTCACTACCTATATGGCTAATTATGAGACGTTTGCCTTTTCCATATGGATTTTTTAATCCAGTGGTCAGTCCCTCCAAAAACGCTTGCCGAGATGATGTGACTTTCTTGTCCACCCAAGTTTTTTTTACAGTATGACCTAAAAATAAATATAGTACATGAACATTCAATATTACTATGAAATTTAATGTAAAATGTATATAAATTCAAAATGTTAGCCTTACCTCTCTGACTCTTACTGTCTGACTGATTGACTAACCTTTGCAATGGTTGGAGGTTCATTTCGGTAAAAGAACTGATGAACAATTCTTCGTATTGTGGAGAATGTAAATTCATCAATTTTATCTTTGAAACTTCGCTTTGGTCCAGATTTTTTAGGAGGAGTTGGCGGCGTACCTTTATTTACTTCCTTCAAAACGTTACAAACAGAGCGTGACGTTATTCCCAATACGTCAGCAACTTTGCTCATACATTTATTTTCTTCCACAACTTTAAAGGCATCCAATTGCGCAGAATTTTCATTTTTCACGAACTTGTAGGCATTGCGGATCATTATTTTTTCAGTAATAGTGAAAGCTTTTGTGGACGTTTTTTTCTTGGGGACAAGAAAACATCCACGTCTTTTTGTGATGTACTTGGCTGAGGATCCATTTTGATGGAAAACCAAAACAAATAGATTCACTCAAAGTTCACAATAAACTATAAACGTAACAACAAACACAACGTAACAAAACTTGAACAAAAACCCAACAAAATAACAAAATATCGATTCGCAATGAAACAAGATATTCGTGCAGTCAGACTGGGAGAATGAAGCCGAATGACAAGATAAACAAAATGGCGATAGCTGCACGAGCGCGCACGGGTTGCCAATACAGAAAACTATCTATCTAGGCTCTTTTATTATAAGTTTTGTTTTTAATATAAAAAACAAAAATGTTAACTTTTTATAAAATAAAGCAGTGGTTACTAATTAATAACTAATTATTATGAATAATTATGTATTTATTTAAATAAAAATCTATAATTTAGTCTTTAATTGGCACACCAATATTATGATTACATAAACATAAATCGCGATTGTTTATCGATTTTTGTGTTCATCACTGCACTATTATATGTGGTATCATTATTTTACAAAATGACAGTAGCTAATGTCAAATGTGGAATCGAATTATAATTCCGAGTTTAGGTATGTCTTTTCGAACAAATTGATTGATTCCCATAAAAAGGTTTTAGCTTAGAGCATCCAGTTGGATTAATGCGCTAAGGGTTTTTGTAAAAATAACGGCATATAATATTTAAAGTTGCGAAAAAATATTCAAATTTTGGGGCGTGCTAAAACCGAATATGGCATACTGAATTACTAAGTTGGCGAAATAATATAAGGCACATAAAATTCCAAATCTGGCGACTACATAATGCTAGTTTTCTTTACTGAATAGTTGTTACAAACCGACAGCGAGAATCGACATAATATTATTTTGGCGAACAAATGTAAAATAACAAACTTGGCAACAACTTGAAAGCACACATTTTATTTACGTATGGGCACAATATATTTTGCCTTAATGTAGGTAATTAAAAAAAACAATAAGCAATGAACCGAGTACCCATTTAAAAAAAAAACTAATAACCTAATCAAGAGCATGTCGGGACATGTCTAAGGAGGGTTCCGTAACTATCAACGCGTAAAAGGTTTTTTTCAAATTACTTCAAAAGTTACTGTTCAATTTCGTTCAAAATAATTTTCCTCAAGAAAAATGAACCCAAGACGTTATAAACTTTTATTCATCTTCAAAAATCGAGTTAAAAGATTGTTAATAAAAAAGCAAAACGAGTGTTAGCAACATCTTCTTCTTAAAATGTTTGCCTATGTTTATAAGTTTTAAACATAAGTGCTTAGGTTAAGGTATAAAGATAAAGGTGTTTCAAATTATTAAAATGCCGTAAATAAACACTGGTCATTACAGAACCAAAATAATATCATGTCAAATAATTGTATACTTTATATAAACTCTTATATTTATAGCTTATTTGAATAAAAGTCCAGAATTTCGGGTATCTATTTTTATGTATGGCAACATTAATTCGCCCTCCACACGCGCACGCAGAGAAATTACAAATTTACGAAAATATAGGAATAGTACGCTAGTCGCCTAGGTACGAACGAAAAGTAAACAAAAATGATGTCTGGTGGAAAGAAACGAAAAGAAGATATAGAGGGTCGCCAATTTCAAGAAAAATGGACTGAAGAATTCTTTTTTATCTTGCACAATGGTAAGCCTATTTGTTTTCTGTGTAATGAATCCATTTCAGTAATGAAAGAATTCAATATAAAGAGGCATTACTCAACTAAGCATGCTAAGCTGCACTCACTGACAGGACAATTAAGAACAGACAAAATCCAGAAGTTTGAAGAACCGCAAATTTGGAAAAACAGCAACAAATGTTTCATAAATAAAGAACACAACTTGATAATGTTGTGAAAGCTAGTTTTATAGTTAGCTCAAAATTGGCAAAGGCATTAAAACCATTTGCCGAAGAAGAATTTATCAAGGAGTGTATGTTAGAAGTTTGCGGTGTTTTGTGTCCTGAAAATAAAAATGAATTTGAAAAAATTAGTTTGTCAAGACGAACTGTTGTTCGACGTATAGAAATGATGGCTTATAATATAAAAACAACATGGACTGACCGTATGGCTGGTATTGAATCATTTTTTACAGTATTAGACGAGAGCACCGATTTGTCTGACACAGCTCAACTGGATATATTTATTCGAGGTGTTGATAAGTAATTCACTGTCACTTAGAAATTGCTTGCTTTACAGCCGCTAAAAGAAACCACTGCAGGAGAGGATATTATTATTGAAGTTCAAAATGTATTCACAAGTTTTGGCTTGCCATGGTCAAAATTAATTGGAGTATGCACTGATGGTGCACCTTCTATGGTCGGCTTACGTAAAGGTTTCATCGGAATTTTGAATGAAAAAGCAACAATTAAATGTTCGAAAAGATGATTTGATAGTCCTTCATTGCATTATCCACCAACAGAACTTGTGTTCTAAGTCCATTCGACTCCAGAATGTTATTAATGTGGTAGTAAAAACCATCAACTTTATTCGATCCCGAGGGCTTAACCATCGTCAGTTCAAGGCGTTTTTGGATGAAATATCAGCTGAAAATAACGACGTAACATATTATTGTGAAGTCAGATGGCTGAGCAAAAGAAAAATGTTGAAACGGTTTTACGAGCTTAGAAATGAGATAGCAGACTTTATGAAAATAAAAGATAAACCACTATCTGAATTAAGTGACCCAAAATGGATAAATGACTTAGCATTTCTGGTCGATCTTACAGGCTATTTGAATGATTTAAATTTGAAACTTCAAAAAACAAGGACAATTAGTAAATGATTTGTACAGCCATTTGAAAGCGTTTCAGATCAAACTACGCTTGTGGGAGTCACAGATGCTGTCTGGTTACAGTTACCATTTCAATACACTTACAAATGGAGTTGATCGAGATTCAAGAAAACACTCCTAAAATCCAAATTTGAAGACGTAGAGTTGTGCGATTTCTACAAAAAATAACTAGAAAAAGACAATTTTCCGCAGCTTAGAAAATTCGCAATTGATTTGTCCGTTTGGCAGTACTTATAAATGCGAACAGATTTTTTCATTGATGAAAGTTAATAAATCAACACATCGTACAAGACTGACTGACGATAATTTGGAAAATTCTTTACGTCTTTGTATCAGTAGAATTAATCCAAATATCGATGGATTAGCTTCCTAAGTTCAAGCTCAAGTGTCTCATTGATTTCGGTGTATTTAACTTTGGTAGTTTGTAACAATTACAAATTTAACGATTAATTATAATGTACCATTTTTTTTAATTTAATTTCATTATTTTAATAAATTGTACTATAATAACACTGTCTTATTATTTCATGTCTAATATCTATCGCAAATAATATTATCACGACTTTAAAATGCACTAAGTACTTTTAAACGCGGCCCGCGAACGTATTTGCACGCTTAAGTTTGGCCCTCAACATGTCAAAGGTTGCCCATACCTGCTCTATAGTAATAATTCCTCCATGGTTCTACCATGGACCAATAAAACTTACCTAGGTAGGTACCATTTGTATCGATAAAACTACTTCCGAAAACATATACGAGGTGTTTGTGACGTAAATTAGATAATCAGTGAATAATTAAATAATTAATTACTTAAAAACCCTTAATACAATGCGCGCGCATTGTATTTGAATTAAATTAATTTGAATATTACATTTCTCTCATTCACTCATTTTTACCATTACTGTGCAAATGACGAATACTATCTATTATTGTATATGCTAACGGTAATCCTCGAAAAGTCGAGTTGCATCGAGCCAAATGCTGCAGAGCACTTTTACAATCAGACACTATTACATAATTGCTAAAATCTAAATCATTTAAGTATAACAAAGCTTCTCTATTGCTACCAATTCAGCAAACATGGATGAAACCCTAGTACAGCTATACTCTAAGTGTGTTCCGTGGAACTCTAGGGTTCCGCGATACCCCTGTAGGGGTTTCGCAAGAATTTAGAAAAAAAAATCAAAACACCTCTCTCTGGTCGAACGTTTTGACTCCGCCCGCCGCGCCGCCGCCGCGCGTTACATACTTGTGAGCGCGCAGTCCCTTTGATAAAAGCCGCCTCTGAATTAGACACTATAGTTGTGAACAAGCGACTTTCGGCTCTAACTTCAAAACATAAAGTCGAGATTGTTTACAACGCATTTTTTGTTTTTCTATTTTTATTTCCGCTTTTTGTTTATCAAAGGCGCTGACTCGAGTATTTTTGAGAATGTTCGAGATCGAGTCTAGGACTAAGTATAAAAGCGGCGATCGCGCGTCGCGCCTCGTCAGTCAGTTGTCGATTAGCGTTCGGAGCGATAAGTTCCTACCTACCTACGAGTACTTACAAGCTGGCTAGCTAATTGCGGAGTTTAAACTGATATGTAACTAGTGTTTATTGTTCTACTGCCTGCTGTATTCTGATTGTATCAGATTTGTACATTTCTTCTTTGGACTAAACTTAGTCTCTTATAAGCAGTAACGATTGTGCATTATTTTGACCCCACCATCCTGACGTGTAACATTATTAATAAAGAAGAATGGAACGTTGGCTTAAAGGCGTTAAACGTGTTGCAACAACATCTTCTAATGACGCTGAATGTTCAAAAGCAGTACGCGCTGAGAATGCAGCAATTACCGATCCAGACGATAATACCACGACGTCAAGCTCCACGGTTTCAAAGATGAAAAAAAGGAAGTATGATGAATCATATATCAGTTTCGGATTTGTTGATTCCAACGGCTCACCTCTCCGCATGCTATGTAGTAAACTGCTTCCTAATAGTTCCATGGCACCTGCCAAATTGCACCGACATTTAGAAACTGTACACCCCGAGTCTGAAGACAAGAATAAAGAATTTTTTGTTCGCAGAAAAGAACAGTTATTGGAAAGTCAAAAAAATATGATACATGTAACACAAACTATCGATGAAAAGGCCACGGAGGCATCATATTTAGTTAGCTATCGCATTACACAAGCAGGTGAAGCGCACACTATCGCTGAAAATTTAATAAAGCCATGTGTGTTAGACATGACAAAATGTATGCTCGATGAAAAATCTGCAAAGCATCTTTCTACTGTGCCGCTATCAAACGATACTGTTTCACGGCGAATCACTGATCTGGCAAGCTACGTCAAACAAGAACTAGTTACACGTCTACAAAAAACACGATTCGCCTTGCAAATGGATGAGTCAACTGATATCGCTGGTCTGGCTAACTTGCTGGTTATCGTGAGATATCCATATGAAAGTTCTTTTGAAGAAGACATGCTTATGTGTTCACCGCTGCCCACAAACACTACCGGGGAAGAAATTTTTAATAAAATAAACATATTTTTTGAAGAAAATAATTTCTGTTGGAACGATTGCAATGACATTTGTATAGATGGAGCCAAGGCAGTACAGGTAAAACAGCAGGAGCAGTGCGCATAAAAAATAAAGCGCCTAATAGTAGTTCCAGCCATTGTATTCTGCATAGACAAGTACTTGCGATGAAGCAAATGCCGTCAAATCTAAAATTAGTTATGGATGAAGCGGAAAAAATAATTAACTTTATTACATCACGACCACTACAATCCCGATTGTTCTCATTATTGTGTGAAGATTATGGCAGCAAACATAAAACACTTCTGCTCCATACAGAAGTGCGATGGCTGTCTCGGGGTAAAACTTTAACAAGGCTATTTGAACTTAGAACGGAGTTACAATGTTTCTTTCAGCTGATACTTCTTTTAATTTGAAAGACCGTTTGTATGATAAAACTTGGTTGTTCCGATTGTCTTTTATGGCGGATATCTTTCAAAAACTAAACGAATTGAATTTATCATTGCAAGGCAAACAGACAACAGTGTTCCAGGCCTATAACAAAATAACTGCCTTCAAAATAAAATTAGATTTTTGGATTGTTTGCGTTGATAAGACAGAAATAGAAAGCTTTACGTCACTCAGTGAGTTTGTTAGCGATAACGACTCAGAAATGTTTCAAGATGATATGTTTGAAGAATTGGTCCAATATCTCACTTCGACGCGCGCATCTTTTGAAAAGTATTTTCCCGAAGAACAGAATACAAAAATAAAACTGAATTCATGGATTCAAAATCCTTTTTACCCAACTTGCAAAAGCCCGAAAGTATGTCAAACGAGATATATGAATCTATTTTAGAAATGTCATCAGACACAAGTTTGGAGTCACTGTTCAAAACGATGCCTCTCAACGATTTTTGGTGCGGAATTCGTAATGAATATCCAATGCTTGGCAAAATGGCTCTGAATATTCTTCTCCCGTTCCCAACAACACATTTGTTCGAAACAGGATTCTCAACGTATGCAGCCACGAAAACAAAATATCGCAATAGACTGGACGCCGAACCTGATATGAGACTGCAACTGTCTTCTATCAAACCTGACATCAACCAATTAATGAAAAATAAAAAATAGTTTCATACCTCACATTAGATTTTTTCTTGTTTAATATCTTGTAATAATGTACTTGCCATGTGGCATTTTAAAGTAAGTAATAATCAGTAACTGTTACATTGTACTTTTATTACGATTAATAAAGAATACACTTTTAAAAACTATTGTTTTATTGTAGGGTTCCGTCAAGTATTTTGCTTTCCAAAAGGGTTCCGTCACCAAAAAAGTTTGAGAACCGCTGCTCTAGTAGAAACTCGAAATTGTTTATTAATATTAATTTTGTGGGTCTAAAAAACCAATATCATGCGAAATTTTGGAACCGTCGGTATAAATTTTATAGTACTTACTGTAATTTTGATTGATGAATTGGTGACAATCCTTTTTTAAATACAGAACATTACAATTTTTCTTTGATTTTTATTTATTTATTTATTTAACAATTTATTGTACACACAGAAAATTATGACAATACAATTAACAAAGAAAGATGACACAAAGGACTGCTTATTTCTAATTAGAAATTTCTTTTTTGAACCCAAAAAGAATTTGACGGTGGCGCGGCACAAATTATTTACGTTGAAACAACGTGTGAACGAATCCTTGGAAAATTTTCTAATGGAATTAGAAAACGCAAGTCATGCCTGTGAGTTTGGTTCGCTACGCGATTCCCTTGTAAAGGACATTCTCATTGCTAATATGGCCACAAACTTCTCGCAATTTCGTCAAAAGCTCCTACAAGAGCAAGATCTATCCCTAGAAAGAGCCAAACTCCTCTGTAGAACACTAACGATGGCGCAGAAAAGTGAAGAATCAATCAATGCAACAGATGGAAAAGAAGAAGCCACAGTGCACAAGCTACACAAAAATCGTCGGGCCAGTTTCCCCCCATACCAGAAGAGCAAAAACTCAAGATCCCCATCACGTCAAGGTCACCCAAGGTCAGCTACACCTGGATCCAGAACAACGTCGTGTGTAAAGTGCAACACATCGCATGGTCGCCGCAACTGTCCAGCATGGAAACACGGTCATGTTTTAAATATGGTCATTTTACTCATTTATGTTTTAAGAAAAATAGTGTCAAGACTATTGGTTCTCGGGTAGGTAGCATAAATCTCGATGATGAATCAAGCCCCAAAGGTGCTGAGGCTGAGAGATTTACAATAGGGCATTGTTCAACATTAAAAATACAAAGTCAGAAAATGCTAGTACAAATTTGATTAACACAGACAATTCCTGGCATTATTCTCTTAAAATAAACAACAAAAATGTAGATTGCCTAATTGACACTGGAGCATACATAAATGTTATGTCTTATCAAGTCTTTAAACAATTGAATCTTAAATTTGACAAACAGAGTAAAGAAATGTGTAAAAAATATAATATCTTCGCCTATAGTGGGCACAGAATTCCGATAATATCAGTGTCAAACATTTGTTGTTTAGTTGAAAACATAACAAAACAGGAAAACATTACTTTTGTTGTAACAAAATTAAATTGTCCAACTGTGATTGGTTTACCCACTTGTATAAAGCTAAATTTGATAACAAAAAACTTTCATATAAAGAATGAAAATGTCAAAAATGTTGAGCAAAATGTATATAATATGTATCAAAAAACTTATGACAAAATTGTGACCAGATATAATGATGTTTCAGAGTCTAGGCTGCCTCCCATACGAACACAGCATCGTGCTAAAGAAGGATGCTATTCCGTGCGTTGATCCCCCTAGAAAGGTACCCTTCGCGTTGGTTGAACCGTTAAGGAAAGAGCTTCAACTCATGGAAGACATGGGAGTCATACGGAAGGTGAACAAAACTACTCTCTGGGTGAGTAGTTTAGTTATAGCCATGAAAAAGAATGGTGGATTGGGAATTTGCGTAGATCCTAGAAATTTAAATAAAAATTTATTGAGATGTCATTATCCAATTAAAAATGTAGATGAAGTTAGGTCTAAATTGTCCAAAGCCTCTTATTTTTCACATTTAGATGCGTTTTCTGGGTTTTATAATATAAAATTAACTAAAGAAAGTAGTGATCTGTGTACATTTCAAACTCCCTTTGGCAGATTCAAATTTTTAAGATTACCTTTTGTAATAAACACGGCTACAGAAATTTTCTATAAAACCATGATAGATCTTGTCGGAGACATTGAAGGTATAATAATTTGGTGTGATGATATTTTAATATAGGGTGAAACAATTGAAATACACAATAAAAGGTTAGAGATGTTTTTGGATAGGGCTAGGCAAGTTAATTTCAAATTAAATAAAGCCAAGTGCAAGATTCTTCTAGAAGAAATAGAATATTTGGGCTATATTTTTAGTAAAGAAGGTGTAAAAATTGATCCAGAGAAAGTTAAAGCCATAAAAGATATGCCCATACCTAAAAATATTAAATATTTGCAGAGATTTCTAGGCATGATTAATTTTTTAGCACCGTTTATAGAAAATCTAGCAGAGAAAACTAATACCTTAAGAAATTTGTTAAAAAAAGATATATTATGGTTATGGGATGAAAATTGTCAAAAGTGATTTGATTTGTTAAAAGAAGTCGTATCTAAAGCACCTGTGTTAACTTATTATAATTGCAACTTACCTGTGATTTTGTCGGTAGATTCATCAAAGAATTTTCATCAAATGCACTGGGAGCGGTATTGATGCAAAACAAACGACCCATTGCATATAGTTCAAGAACACTAACCTCCTATCAACAAAACTATGCTCAGATTGAAAAGGAATTGTTTGCCATACAGTTTGGATGTAATAAATTTTACCAATATATTTATGGCAGTAAAACAACTGTTCATACTGATCACAAACCTTTAATTTACCTTTTTAAGAAACCTCTTCATGAAGTACCTGCTAGACTACAAAGAATGATGTTATCGTTGCAGGGTTACGACCTAGAAGTGGTTTTGTACCTGGTAAATATATGTATATAGCAGTTACTTTGTCAAGAGCCTCACTTAGTGATACATCTCAGTATGAACAAGACTTACAAGACATACACCTCAGTATGAACAAGACTTACAGTATCATGTTAATTCAATCTTTTCTAATCTTTCAGTGAGTAAGCCATATTTAAAATATATATTATTAGAAAGTAAAAATGATGAATCTTTAAATCTGCTCAAGTCTTATATTCAGAATGGTTGGCCAAGAAGCAAAAACAAAGTAAGCTGTCTTGTGAAACCATATTGGAACATTCAAAATGAAATACATATAATGAACGACTTAATATTTAAAGGCTTGTTGTTCCAAAGTCCTTGCAAAGACAGATTTTAGATAAAATACACTGTGGACATTTAGGTATTAATAAGACACTCAACATCGCTAGAGAAACAGTTTATTTGCCAAATATAAACGCGGATATTAAAAACTTAATTGATCAATGTTCGGCGTGTGCAAAATTCAGGGCAAACACACCCAAGGAACCGTTGAAATGCCATGAGATATCTTATCTTCCGTGGGAGAAGGTAGGTATAGATTTATTATATTTTGATGGAGAAAATTTCCTCGTCTGCATTGACTACTATTCCAAGTACATAGAGCTAGCTTCTTTGCATAAGAATTACACTGTCGATAATGTTGTTAAAAACCTCAAATCCTTCTTTGCTCGACATGGGATACCAAAAGCATTGGTGTCTGACAATGGTCCACCATTTAACTCCTGCAAGTTCAAGTCTTTTCTTGTTGATTGGGACGTGGAACACATTACCACCAGTCCTTATTGGTCCAGGTCTAATGGCCAGGCTGAAAGTGGAGTTAAAATTGTCAAAAACATATTAAGAAAATGCAAGGAAGATGGCTCGGACATACATTTGGCGTTATTACACTACCTCAACGCTGGCAAGGGAGATTTTCCCAGTCCGGCCGCATTATTAATGTCTAGAAACTTGCGAGTAAATTTACCAATTCTAAATAGAAAACTCAGACCAAAAGTTGTATAATTTTCGACGTTTGAAAGATGTTATAATCAAAGCAGAGACAAAATGTCTTTTTATTTTGACAGGAATGCGAAGTATACATCTTATTAGTATCAGCCGGGAGATGACATTTACTTCAAAAAAAATCCTAAATCTTTTTGGTCTCCGGGAATAATTAAAGAGAAATTAGGATGTGGTAGATCATATTATGTTGTGGATCCAAATGGTGTTATGTATAGGAGGAATAGGGGACACATTAGACCTAGAAAAAAGAATTTAAAAGAAACAAATCCTCCACCTTCTTTTTATGGCAACGGCAGCACTGACAATATGCCTCCCATGCAGGAGAGTATAGATCCCATGAGTTCGGCACAGCTCGGAGGCGGTCCTGTTCAAAATTGCATTATCGATGATAGCTGTGTTCCTATGGAGAGTCTAGAAAATACCGGTTACGTAACCAGGTCTGGTAGAAGTGTGAGACGTCCTAAATTGTACATACATGAGAAATTTGAGTAGATAAGTAATGTATTGTTATTAGTTATGTACTTATAATATTAGTTTGCTTTTTTCTCGAAAAGAGAGATGTTGCATATTGACAAAAGTAACTGTCAATGTCATTTTTGACATTGACAGATGTCATGAAGTAAAGCCTATCTAGATAGTTTATTTTAGTTGGCCAAAAGGCTATAAATAGTGTAGACGTATATTATTGTGTTAGGCATATCTCATATGTAATACGTATCAGTATTAAGCACCAATAAAGGAGAATATAAGAATTGTTGCTGTATTATTATCATCACTACTCAAGCACAAGAAGGACATACAAATCAATAGGTCGTAGCCCGCTACATGGTGTCAGGTGTGAAAAAATTGTAAAGAAAACGAAAAATTTGAACGCAAAAGAGGGTACATCAAAAACTCCGGAAGCTTCGAGACAATCTGAGTGCGGGCACTTAACAATGGCAGGAAACGGAGTGCAGAAGCTTGAAATCTCTACAAAAATTATCAACAATAATGCTGAAAATTTCAAGAAATGGAAGCAGTCTTTCGAGATATTCCTACTGGCGTCGGGGATGGAGTAATCGGAAGACAAGAGAAAAATTGCAATCATGCTGCATTCCATGGGAGAAAAGGGTCTAAATATCTACAATTCATTCAATTTGGACCTAAGCACTGCTACATTCCAAGAAGTCAAGGCAAAATTCGTCGAGTATTTTGAACCCAAAAAGAATTTGACGGTGGCGCGGCACAAATTATTTACGTTGAAACAACGTGTTTACGAATCCTTGGAAAATTTTCTAATGGAATTAGAAAACGCAAGTCATGCCTGTGAGTTTGGTTCGCTACGCGATTCCCTTGTAAAGGACATTCTCATTGCTAATATGGCCACAAACTTCTCGCAATTTCGTCAAAAGCTCCTACAAGAGCAAGATCTATCCCTGGAAAGAGCCAAACTCATCTGTAGAACACTCACGATGGCGCAGAAAAGTAAAGAATCAATCAATGCAACAGATGGAAAAGAAGAAGCCACAGTGTACAAGCTACACAAAAATCGTCGGGCCAGTTTCCCCCCATACCAGAAGAGAAAAAACTCAAGATCCCCATCACGCCAAGGTCACCCAAGGTCAGCTACACCTGGATCCAGAACAACGTCGTGTGTAAAGTGCAACACATCGCATGGTCGCCGCAACTGTCCAGCATGGAAACACAGATGCAAGTCATGTTTTAAATATGGACATTTTACTCATTTATGTGTTATGAAAAATAGTGTCAGGACTATTGGTTCTGGGGTAGGTAGCATAAATCTCGATGATGAATCAAGCCCCATAGGTGCTGAGGCTAAGAGATTACAATACATTATTCAACATTAAAAACATAAAGTCACAAAATGCTAGTACAAATTTGATTAACACAGACAATTCCTGGCATTATTCTCTTAAGATAAACAACAAAAATGTAGATTGCCTAATTGACACTGGAGCAGACATTAATGTAATGTTTTATCAAGTATTTAAAGAGTTGAATCTTAAATTTGACAAACAGAGTAAAGAAATGTGTAAAAAATATAATATCTTTGCCTACAGTGGGCACAGAATTCCGATAATTTCAGTGTCAAACATTTATTGTTTAACTAAACAAAAGAATTTTTTTAGAAAACAAAGCAAAACCAGAAAACATTACTTTTGTTGTAACAAAATTAAATTTTCCAACTGTGATACTGTGATTGGTTTACCCACTTGTATAAAGGTAAATTTAAAGATAACAAAAATCTTTCATATAAAGAATGAAAATGTCAAAAATGTTGAGAAAAATGTATATAATATGTATCAAAAAACTTATGACAAAATTGTGACCAGATATAATGATGTTTCAGAGTCTAGGCTGCCTCCCATACGAACACAGCATCGTGCTAAAGAAGGATGCTATTCCGTGCGTTGATCCCCCTAGAAAGGTACCCTTCGCGTTGGTTGAACCGTTAAGGAAAGAGCTTCAACTCATGGAAGACATGGGAGTCATACGGAAGGTGAACAAAACTACTCTCTGGGTGAGTAGTTTAGTTATAGCCATGAAAAAGAATGGTGGATTGAGAATTTGCGTAGATCCTAGATATTTAAATAAAAATTTATTGAGATGTCATTATCCAATTAAAAATATAGATGAAGTCAGGTCTAAATTGTCCAAAGCCTCTTATTTTTCACATTTAGATTTCACATTTAAAACTTGATCCAGAGAAAGTTAAAGCCATAAAAGATATGCCCATACCTAAAAATATTAAAGATTTGCAGAGGTTTCTAGGCATGATCAATTTTTTAGCACCGTTTATAGAAAATCTAGCAGAGAAAACTAATTTCTTAAGAAATTTGTTAAAAAAAGATATATTATGATTATGGGATGAAAATTGTCAAAAGTGATTTGATTTGTTAAATAAAGTCGTATCTAAAGCACCTGTGTTAACTAATTATAATTGCAACTTACCTGTGATTTTGTCGGTAGATTCATCAAAGAATCCACTGGGAGCGGCCCTGATGCAAAACAAACGACCCATTGCATATAGTTCAAGAAC
Organism: Phengaris alcon alcon; assembly: GCA_037179445.1. Lineage (NCBI taxonomy): Eukaryota > Metazoa > Arthropoda > Insecta > Lepidoptera > Lycaenidae > Phengaris > Phengaris alcon. The sequence continues at coordinate 277,455 of JAYRCH010000116.1, forward strand.
ACTAACCTCCTATCAACAAAACTATGCTCAGATTGAAAAGGAATTGTTTGCCATACAGTTTGGATGTAATAAATTTCACCAATATATTTATGGCAGTAAAACAACTGTTCATACTGATCACAAACCTTTAATTTACCTTTTTAAGAAACCTCTTCATGAAGTACCTGCTAGACTACAAAGAATGATGTTATCGTTGCAGGGTTGCGACCTAGAAGTGGTTTATGTACCTGGTAAATATATGTGTATAGCAGATACTTTGTCAAGAGCCTCACTTAGTGATACATATATACCTCAGTATGAACAAGACTTACAGTATCATGTTAATTCAATCTTTTCTAATCTGTCAGTGAGTAAGCCATATTTAAAATATATATTATTAGAAAGTAAAAATCATGAATCTTTAAATCTGCTCAAGTCGTATATTCAGAATGGTTGGCCAAGAAGCAAAAACAAAGTAAGCTCTCTTGTGAAACCATATTGGAACATTCAAAATGAAATACGTATAATGAACGACTTAATATTTAAAGGCTTATTGTTACAAAGTCCTTGCAAAGACAGATTTTAGATAAAATACACTGTAGACATTTAGGTATTAATAAGACACTCAACATCGCTAGAGAAACAGTTTATTGGCCAAATATAAATGCGGATATTAAAAACTTAATTGATCAATGTTCGGCGTGTGCAAAATTCAGGGCAAACACACCCAAGGAAAGGTAGGTATAGATTTATTATATTTTGATGGAGAAAATTTCTTTGTCTGCATGCATTATTATTCCAAGTACATAGAGCTAGCTTCTTTGTATAAGAATTACACTGTCGATAACGTTGTTAAAAGATTCAAATCCTTCTTTGCTCGACATGGAATCCCGAAAGCATTGGTGACTGACAATGGTCCACCATTTAACTCCTGCAAATTCAAGTCTTTTTTTGTTGATTGGGATGTAGAACACATTACTACCAGTCCTTATTGGTCCAGGTCTAATGGCCAGGCTGAAAGTGGAGTTAAAATTGTCAAAAACATATTAAGAAAATGCAAGGAAGATGGCTCGGATATACATTTGGCGTTACTAAACTACCGCAACGCTGCTAAGGGAGATTTTCCCAGTCCGGCCGCATTATTAATGTCTAGAAACTTGCGAGTAAATTTACCAATTCTAAATAGAAAACTCAGACCAAAAGTTGTAAAATTTTCGACGTTTGAAAGATGTTATAATCACAGCAGAAACAAAATGTCTTTTTATTTTGACAGGAATGCGAAGTATACAACTTATGAGTTTCAGCCGGGAGATGACATTTACTTCAAAAAAAATCCTAAATCTTTTTGGTCTCCGGGAATAATTAAAGAGAAATTAAGATGTGGTCTACCACTAGGATCTACCTATTATGCTGTGGATCCAAATGGTGTTGTGTATAGGAGGAATAGGGAATAATAATAAATTAAATTAAATTAATTAAATCTAATACACATTAGACCTAGAAAAAATAATTTAAAAGAAACAAATCCTCCACCTTCTTTTTATGGCAACGGCAGCACTGACAATATGCCTCCCATGCAGAAAAGTATAGATCCCATGAGTTCGGCACAGCTCGGAGACGATCCTGTTCAAAATTGCATTATCGATGATAACTGTGTTCCTATGGAGAGTCTAGAAAATACCGGTTACGTAACCAGATCTGGTAGAAGTGTGAGACGTCCTAAATTGTACATACATGAGAAATTTGAGTAGATAAGTAATGTATTGTTATTAGTTATGTACTTATAATATTAGTTTGCTTTTTTCTCGAAAAGAGAGATGTTGAATATTGACAAAAGTAACTGTCAATGTCATTTTTGACATTGACAGATGTCATGAAGTAAAGCCTATCTAGATAGTTTATTTTAGTTGGCCAAAAGGCTATAAATAGTGTAGACGTATATTATTGTGTTAGGCATATCTCATATGTAATACGTATCAGTGTTAAGCACCAATAAATGAGAATATAAGAATTGTTGCTTTATTATTATCATCACCACTCAAGCACAAGAAGGACATACAAATCAAGAGGTCGTAGCCCGCTACAGAAACTGCAAGAGATGGGGTTTTAACACGTGTAGATTACAAAATGATTTCACATCAGTTTGTGCAGAGTTTAGTTTAATGTATTTGTATTATAAGTTCAATGGGAAAAGTCTATTAGAGTATCAAAAGTTATTTAGTAGCAACACTTTATGTAATGATATAATATTATACAGTATGTTCAATACATGTTTAAATGAATGAAATAAAAGAAATGTAATGAAAATTTGTTTTGTTTTACTCATATCGCGAGAAAGTGAGGTGACGTAAGTGATAAGCAGATAGTGATTCGGGGACCCTCATTAGGAACAATAGGACGCCGAGGCGAGCATTAGATAACGAACAATAGAGCCTGGAGATAGTACATAATGAGGGGTAAATGCAAAACGTAACTTTGAAACCGCAAGAGATATTGAAAAACGGATAAGCGCAATCGATTGGACATGGGCAAAAACCCCCAATTTGATACCAAACTTTTTTTTTTAGCGAATGGTCATCGAAATACCCATTTTACCAGAGGCTGAGGCGATGAGGCATAACCAGCGAATCCCTAACTGCTCCCATGTTTTCTTTGAATATAATTTCGTCGAACGATTGGTTACAAGTTTCCTTACAAACAGAACGAACACCACGTACAGGCGTGTCGTCCGTAACTCGTATGCGCTGGGTAACTTTCAAACAGGCATCACATTTAAATTTCTTCCTTATTTCTAGTTGTCCTTCCCTAAAGGCAGCCGAAGTGATATTTACGCATCCATAATGGAATCCATTTTTGCATCAAGTACATTTAAGATAATCGCCCGCATCAACATTCCTGGGGCAAATTACGCAATTTGGCCACGCGGGCCACCTTGTCCTGGCGTAAGCGAATAACTCTTTCACACGTTCTCTTCGAAATTTTTTTGGACTGTATTTCAGGAGGTATCTGGCGTCGCCAGGTTAATATGCAGTAATCATTAAATGAAAGTGGAAGGGTGATAGGAAAGATACGCTTACCGAACCAGCTTCTGTGCGGGCATCTGCAGCTGGAGTCTTCGTCTCTTTCTTCTGCTCACAACACTTTAGTCTTTCCAGAAATCTTATCGCGTTCCTATAGGAATATCTCACTTTCGTGGGCGGGAATTAGTAGCGGAAAAGTCTAAATAACACACGCGCTGTCGGCCATTGCACACACTCACCCAACGCAACGACTTGCAATGTACTCCTTCGCGTATCTTCGTATTTCTTCGGTTAGTGTCGGAGCGGGAAGGGGAGGTAAATACTGCTTATTTATCGGTATTATGAGATGCTATTCATAGTGGCGTTCGACGCTCCTAGATGGCGCTACCATTTCCCCCCGGCCTTTAAAAAATATGGAAATAATAATAATTTAGCTATGTTAGATGTATCCATTATCGCATAGCATAACCTATCCATAGACTAAGACAGCGGTATTATTAATTAACTAAAGCGAAGTAATAACAAATAATCTTATTATCTAGATGCCTAAACTAAAGGAGATCCAGCCTTAGCTAAATCTCACTGCGTTGGCAGTGGGCAGAGACGTATGAGAGGGCGCACTGTTACATCCCTATGCTGTTCCTAGAATTGCTGACTCTGCTGACTGCTGACATCATCACTACTCTGTCATCTTAGTTAGTAGGTTTGAGCTGCGAGCCAGTTCAGAGCTAGACACGGGCCACCACGGACGCATATCTAATCTCCTAATGTATGGTTTAATCCAGTTAAATAAATTTGTGTTGTGAATCTTTTCCAGCTCAATAAATTTTCTTTTTTAAAAAGTCTTTTAAAAAGTCCGTTCTAACATTGGTGGCAGCGGTGGGATACGTAAATCCCTAAAATACCCAATACGCTATCCGAAGACATTTTTGTGTAAAAAGGTGAAAAGTGACATAATTAAAATTTTCGTGAAAAAAATATATATATATATATATATAAAAAGTGCATCGATAGAGTAGTATACTCTTTGTATTGTGGTCTCGTGATCTGAACTTACTAAAACTCATATTCTGTAAATTCCATCAAACTAAAAGTATATAAATATTATAATAAATACAAATCAATCTCAAGTGTGTTCCTGTCGTGTTACATCATTATCCCTTGTGCCCACTGTGACATAAGTGGTACCCAGCTGCGGGCCGAGTCAGCCCGTAAGCAGTATCCAGCACCGGCCAGGCGAGGTGAAGAGTCCTGACATCCGTGACGAAAAACTATAATCCAAAAAGTGCAAAGTGCTAAAATTCAAAATAATATTAATCCGTGTGATCCCGATCGAGTTATCCCATCCAGCGAGCATGCAAAGAGTCGCCGAGCTTATCTCCAACGCCCACGTATTGATTATACTGTAAGTCTTAAGCTATTGTTTACATTAGGTCTATTAGGTTACTAAGACATTTTAGGGTTCAGTGGAATAATCGGAATCAAGAATTAAATTTTAGAACTTTAATATTTAAATTTTAAATATGCCGAAAAGCGACAAAATTTCAGAAGGCCTAACTATAAATATTCCAATGTTGAATTCCGATGCCGGTTCGTCGGGCGAAATAAATCCTCCAGCTAGTTCTCCTAAGGGGACGACCCGGAAGGGAACTACTCCAGGTCCAGACAGGGTCGAGTTAGATCTCAATACTCTATTTAAATTCATTAAGCCATTTGATGGCTCAAGAGAAAGCGTAAATTCATTCATCATAAATTGCAATAATGCATACGATTTAGCAACAGAAATACAGAAACATATTTTATTCCGCTATATATATAGTCAGCTACGAGGCAAAGCTGAAATAGCTTGTTCTATTAAAGAATTTAAGAATTGGGTACAACTTAAAGAATTCCTACTGAACCAATTCTGTGAGCGCAAACATTATGCGCATATACTAATGGACCTACAGGAGTGCAAGCAGAGTTCAAATGAAAATGTAACCCAATACTCATTGCGTGTCGAAACTTATCTTTCTCAACTTCTAACGGAAATAACGTTATCTAATTGTACACTTCGTGAACTCCCCGGCCGTTCAGCGGCCATGGAAGATTTAGCATTACATCACTTCCTTATGGGATTACATCCCCGTATTTCAAATATAGTGCGCTGTAGGGACCCACGGAACTTAAATCAAGCTATCAATATCGCTATTTCTGAAGAACGAATACAGCAAAGCCTATATAAGCGACCTCAATTAGCAAATAATTATAATACTTATTCGAATGGTCAAAAATCATCATCACAATTCTTCCGACCATCAGAATCATCTCGTAGAATTCCAAATCGAAATGAGTCGAATTTTAAACCACAAGCAAAACCTTATTATAATAATCAGAATCCTAGTTCATCATCATCAAGAGATGCACCATTTTGCCGTTACTGTAAGAAATCTGGGCATGTGTTAGAAAATTGTAGCCTTCGAGAATATAATAACAGTAGGAGGTCGCAAAATCAAGCATTTACTCCGATTAATCCGCGTCCAAGAGTAAATTTTACTGAAATAGATAATAACGATCAAGGCGTCGATGAGACTGACGGCAATCAAAATTTAAACTAGCTTCTGTCCCGTTAAAGTATCGCGCGGGGCAAGTCCCTCTTGTTCAAGTCGATACGAAATATAAAATAAAAAATAGTAATAGGACCAATGGACAGGGTAACCAGCCCCAAACTCACGGTCATTCCCTAAATAGTAATAGGACCAATGGACAGGGTAACCAGCCCCAAACTCACGGTCTTTCCCTAAATAATAATAAACCAATGGACAGGGTAATCAGCCCCAAACTCACGGTCTTTCCCTAAATAGTAATAGGACCAATGGACAGGGTAACCAGCCCCAAACTCAAGGTCTCTCCTTAAATATTCAAAAGATCAATGGACAGGGTAGCCAGCCCCAAGCTCACGATCTATCTAACCTAGAAAATAAAATCTGTAAAAAAGAGATTAATAAAATGTATGAAATCCTTAGTAATAAAAGATATTTACCTTATATTAAACTTAAAACATCAATAAATGAAAAAGAACTTACCTTTCTTATAGATTCTGGAGCATCATTATGTATAGTGAAAAACAGCTCTATAACTCGTAAGCCTAATATATGCAGCGAAGATAATATCACAGTCAAAGGAATTGATTCAAAAAATAATTCATTAAAAAGTATAGGTCATTTAATTTTGCAATTACAATTTAATCCAAATACAAATGTTTCACATACATTCCATATTTTCGATAGCATTGATCTTCCATACGATGGTATAATAGGTAATGATCTGTTTTTAAAATACAATTGTAAAGTTAACTATAAATCACATTCATTAGAAATAAATAATTTTAACACAGAATTATCATTCGATGAACCCTCTTATATTATTGAACCAAGATCCGAAAAAGTAATCGAATGCTCAGTTGATAATCCAGAAAGCATAAAGGAAGGAATGATATGTGATCAACATCTTTCTAATTCACTTTTAATATCAAATTGCCTGGTTAAAGTGAAAAATAATAATAGAGTAAATTTAACAGTCCTTAATACATCTGATAAATCTGTCACGATAAAATCTAATCTGCTATTAAAAAATTATAATATTGATAGTGAAAATTAAATGCATAAGTTTAATAAAAACCAAAGTAGTATCGAAATAAAACAACAGTTATTAGATTACTTACGAACTGATCATTTAAATTCAGAAGAAACAAATTACATACAATATGATATCTGTAGTCAATATTCAGATATATTCCATTTACCAGGTGACCAATTAACCAGTACAAATATAGTTCAACATGAAATCCGCACGTCCTCAGATCAACCAATTAATGTAAAATCATATCGTTTCCCTGAAATACATAAACAAGAAGTCCAAACACAAATAAACAAAATGTTAAATGAAAATATTATAAAACCATCTAAATCACCCTGGTCCTCCCCTATTTGGGTTGTACCAAAAAAACTTGATGCATCTGGAAATGGAAAATGGAGAATAGTAATTGATTACCGAAAGCTCAATGATATTACTATAGGTGAAACCTATCCAATTCCACAAATAAATGAAATATTAGACCAATTAGGACAAAGTAAATATTTTTCAACCCTTGACCTTGCATCAGGATTCCACCAGATTAAAATGAGCCCTGATGATGCGCAAAAAACAGCTTTCAGTGTTCCGCAAGGGCACTTCGAATTTAATGGAATGCCTTTCGGCCTAAAAAACGCACCTGCAACTTTTCAAAGAACAATGAATACGGTCTTATCAGGTTTGCAGGGATTGCACTGCTTCGTTTACCTAGATGACATTGTAATTTATTCACACCCTTTAGAAAGTCACATAGATAAACTATCTATTGTTTTTGACAGACTTAGAAATTTCCAACTAAAATTAGAACCCGACAAATGCGAATTCCTCTCGAAGAATCCTAAAGATTTAGATCCTAAAGATTTAGATTCCTAAAGAAGTAGGTTACTTAGGTCATATTATTAGCGATGATGGCGTAAAACCTAATCCTGAGAAAGTAAAGGCAGTAGTCGACTTTCCAACTCCCCAATGTCCCAAAGACATTAAAAGCTTTCTCGGATTAGCTTCCTACTATCGTCGTTTTATACCAGATTTCTCAAAATTCGCAAAATCCCTTACAAATTTACTTAAAAAGGATATACCCTTTGTATGGACTAATACACACCAATTGGCCTTTGAGCAATTAAAATCCAAATTAGTAACTGCTCCTGTCCTAATCTATCCTGATTTTACAAAACCTTTCTTGTTGACATGTGATGCTTCGAACTACGCTATTTCTGCTATTCTGTCACAAGGCGATGCAGGCAAAGATAGGCCAATAGCATATTCATCAAGAACATTAAATAAAGCAGAAACTAATTGCACAGTAACCGAAAAAGAATGTCTCGCAATAGTTTATGGAACAAAAGTGTTTCGCCCCTACTTATTTGGTCGCCGTTTTAAAATAATAACAGACCACAAACCATTGAATTAGCTATTTAACTGCAAAGATCCAGGTTCCAGACTAGTCCGTTGGAGACTAAAACTTGAGGAATACGACTATGAAATCCAGTATAAAAAGGGCAAAATAAATACGAATGCCGATGCTCTTTCCCGCTATCCTGTAAATTTAACCCAATCCGATAACCTAATTAATGTCCTTGGTGATAACGAAACACAGGAAGCTCCTCCTATTGTAGTTCAACCTGAAAATATACCCTTACTAGAAAGTCCCGGTTTACCAGAACTTCCAGAATTACCTGAATTTTTTGATTTACCTGAAGAATATTTTGAAAATCCTGAAGTGCCGAGTGAAATAGTAACACCTGCATCTGATGAATCTTTAAGTCATAGAGACACGTACTCCGAATACCTGAAAAAAACAAATAATATATCATCTACATCTAACGTTAAGATCCTAGAATATAATGAAAACTTATTAAAAACCAAAGTAAAAACAATAATTATACCTACCTCTATAGATATTGACGAGTCAAATGCTTACGTCGATGAAATCCTTAATAATACACCAAACTCTGCTGCAATCCGAGATCGTGAAAGAACTTTACATTCATTTTTAAAGTTCACTAGTAATAATGTAAATTATTATTTCCTATTTGTTAAACTTTATCATTACGATAAAAACACTTACGAGGATATTTTTATGAGTCTCCAAAATCTTAGAAATGAATTAGTGGTCGAAGGTGTAAAGGAACTTAGTATTACCGACTTTAAAAATCCTTTCGATAGTCACAGTTTTACTAAAATTTATAATATATTAATGTACCTTTTCAATAATGGTGACATAACTATTCATATATATAAAAACATCCTTATTTACCCCACAATGAGTGAAATTCCCAAAATATTGAAAGAAAATCGTAATATTCCTATTTCTGGTCATTTAGGCTCTAATAGGATGCTAAAACGTATTCAAGAAAAATATTATTAACGAAATATGCGTAGTGACGTTGAAAATTATGTTCGTAAATCTGAATTATGCCAAAGTAATAAGGCTCTTCGTAAGTGTAATCGTGCTCCCATGCAAATTACTACTACGTCAACTCAACCATTTGAAAGAATAGCATTAGACATAGTAGGTCCACTTCCTGAAGCTGGTAGCGCTAAGTTAAAATATATTCTCACCCTTCAGGATGATTTAACTAAATACTCAGCTGCTTATCCAATCTATAATACTACAGCCGAAGATACATCAGAATGTCTTATTCATTTTATTTCTCAGTTTGGTATTCCAAAATCTATTTTAACCGATCAAGGCACAAATTTCACTGCTGAATTGTTTAAACAAACCTGTAATTTTCTAAAAATTAAGCAATTATGGTCAACACCATATCACCCTCAAACTCAAGGTGCCCTTGAAAGGAGCCACTCCACTCTGAAAGAGTACTTAAAATCCTTTATTAATGAGAACCAAAACAATTGGCATAGATATGTTTATACAGCAATGTTAACTTATAACACTACAGTTCATTCAACAACTAATTTCACTCCGTATGAACTCGTATTTGGTCATAAAGCGATTATTCCAACCTCCATATTTGAATCTTCATTAGAACCAACTTAAAATTCTTACTTCAGAGTCCTTCAACAAAGGTTAAAACTTTCTAGAGAAAAAGCTATAGAAAATATCCTAAAATCTAAAAACATTTCCAAAACTTACTATGATAAACATTCTAGACCGGTTAAATATAAAGTAGGTGATATGGTTTATGTTAAAAATCATCTTCGTCTCCGTAAAGCATTGTCGGCAATTTGGAAAGATCCTTACAAAGTTATAAAAATAAAGGGTAATAATACACTTACCTTACTTGTAAATAGACGACACGTAAAATATCATTACGATGAAGTCAAATTGGCCGAAACCGATACTGAGTAGATTAAGATAGTATTCTAGTTAACCTTAAATCATAATTTTATTTAGTTTTAAATAAAAGAATAAAAATTATATTCCAGGCTTGGTGCAACAAGCGTCTGCGTTTTACTCATTGGATATGATACAACCTATAAATAAAAGTATTGGAATATATCTCGATCCTGTCGGAACAGTCAAGGTCTCTGATGATCAACTACATGTCTTAGTCCCTGTAGATATTAGCTACATAAAACCTCATATTGAAAATATTAAAAACTATTTAGATTCCACTGAAACTTTCTGTAATTTGAATTATAACTTCAATTTCACTAATTGTAATAACCATTTAAAACCATTGATAGTTCGCTATGATGGTATTCTGAGAGACTATAACGCCATTTCTCATTTAACTTCTGATAGAAGTAAAAGATCAGCATGGTTTGCTGGTGTTGGTACTGTATTTAAACAGATAATTGGAACTATGGATGAAAATGACGCAATCCGATACAATAACGCCATTCAAACCCTGCATTCCTCAAATAAAAAACTTGCATCTTTATTAAAAGATAATATTTTAATTACTAGCTCAGCTTTGGAAAATTATAATAAAACATTAAAGTTAATTAAAGAAAATGAAATCCGTTTGAATAGCGCTATTGACTCTATAAGTAAAAATATGTTAAATATCGAATTAGAAACGAAATTTAATGAACTTTACGAAGAACTTTCATCTAGTATATTTACATTGTCATTCAGAATTGAAAGTTTAATCAATTCTATTATGTTAGTAAAAAGTCATTCAATCCATCCATTTGTTTTAAATCCTAAACAATTATATACGGAACTTGGAAAGAATATAAAAAATTTACCGAAAAGTCAGGAACTACCATTAAACTTAAATTTAAACAATATACATAGCATTATTGGTATGGCGCAATTGTCCTGTTATTATATAGAAAATAAGATTGTATTTGTTATTAAAATTCCTTTAGTTATAAGAATAGAGTATAACTTATACAAACCTTTCTCACTACCTGTATCACATGATAATGTGGATCCTCAATCATATGCTATGATTGTACCTACTTGTAGCTATATAGCTGTAAGTAAAGATAAGAATTCTTATATCTGTCTAAATAATTTTAATAACTGTGTGAAAACTATTAATTCTAATTATATTTGTAGTCATATGGACGTTAATTCAATTGAAAGTACTCCTATTTGTGAAACTGAATTATTATGTAAAATATTCAAAACTCTCCCAAAACAATGTGAAACCAGGCTTATTTATGGACAAATAGATATTTGGCAAGAACTTACAAATAGTAAATGGTTATTTGTTGAAACTCAACCCATAAAAATCGATATAGAATGTCCTTCAGAAGTGTCTCAACATAGATTAATTGGTACTGGAATATTAAAATATTAAACTTAAGGCAAACTGCAAAGCTTATTATAAAAACAAAATATTTTCATATAAATCCTGTTCTAATTTAACTATTAAATCAATTGCACCTGACTTTAATCTTATTGAGGATCCGTGTTGCAACTCTGAAAAATTAAATAAATTAAAATCAAAATCAGCTTCTTTAAAACTATTAGATATAAACTTAGAAAAACTTTCTGATATAGCTAATAAGCAAATAATTACCGATGTTAATAAAATCATAAATAAGCCTAACCCACTCTTAGAATATAATTCCCTCTTAGAATATATTCTAACATATTGTATTATTGTTATAATTTTAATTTTTACTATTTTTAAATTATGGAAGAGATTAAATAAGCGTCCACTCCTGACTAGAACTCAAGATTTAAATTCAAGTACACAAACCGAACCTCCTGGTAATAAACCAGTTGTAGAGGAGACTCCTTTACCCCAACTTAGAAGAGTTCTATAAAAACTTACCCTTTACCGGTAAGTTTTATTTTACGCAGGGGGCTGTTACATCCCTATGCTGTTCCTAGAATTGCTGACGGGAGTGCTGATACATCATCACTACTCTGTCATCTTAGTTAGTAGGTTTGAGCTGCGAGCCAGTTCAGAGCTAGACACGGGCCACCACGGACGCATATCTAATCTCCTAATGTATAGTTTAATCCAGTTAAATAAATTTGTGTTGTGAATCTTTTCCAGCTCAAAAATTTTCTTTTTTAAAAATTCTTTTAAAAAGTCCGTTCTAACAGCACGTAACTTCCCTTTGCGGTTTTCACGGTAACAACGCGGGCTGAACCATCTTTAGAGGTATGTAATTTTTCAACGATGCCTAATGGCCACGAAAGTGTTGGCGAATTATTGTTGATAATAATCACCAACATACCCTCCTGTATAGGAGACCCAGGAGTATTCTACTTGGATCTAGTCTGAAGCTGGTGAAGATATTCGGAACTCCAATGTTGCCAGAACGATTGTACAAGCTTATCTTACAACGTATGTCTCTGGATTAAACTAGATGAGTCTACTTCAGGCGCGGGAAGTGATGACAATGGCACCGTGTTTAAGAAATGTGCAGGAGTTAACGCTGACGGTTCCGCGGGATCGCTACTTAATGCAGTGAGCGGACGCGAATTAATTATTGCTTCAACTTGAGCAAGGACATTTAAAAGCTCTTCATAAGAAAGAATTTGTTGCCCTATAACCTTCTGGAGATGCGTTTTAATTACCTTAACCATGCTCTCCCAACATCCCCCAAAATGTGGTGAAGCCGGCGGAATAAACTTCCAATCAATACGATTAGTGGCAAGCTCTTCCTGCAGATGCGTGCGGTACTCCTTATTTAGGAAATTATAAAGGTCGCGTAGATATGAATTTGCACTCACGAAACAAGAGCCGTTATCCGTGTATAAACACTGTACGGGACCGCGCCGCGATAGAAATCGTTTTAGGGAGACCAGAAATGACACCGTGCTCAAATCCGTAGCAACTTCGATATGCGTAGCGCGCGTTGCCATGCACGTAAAAATATATAACCAGGCCTTACGACCTTTAAAAACTCGACCGCGAACTGGGGTGTATTGGATCGGTCCTGCGTAATCACAACCAGTATGTGTAAACGCTTTGTCCCCACTTGATTAACGCGCTGACAAGGAAGGTCAGCCATAAGAGGAAATATCGGGCGTGGGCGAAATTCAAAACAAGTGTTACATTTATGTATCCTGTTGCGAATTATTCGCCGCGCAGCAAAGATCCAATATTTATGCCGGAGTATGGACATAAGTAACTCTGGACCAGCATGGAGATGCTTCTTGTGATAAAAACCAACAAGAAGATCTACTACATGTTCGTGACGCGGTAGAAGATAAGGATGCTTATAGTTGTACGGTTCGTCCGAATTCGACAGACGACCACCAACGCGTATTACGCCGTGCTGATCAAGGAACGGCTTAAGTTTAAGAAGCGCGGGAGAACAAGGCTTATTATTTTTCAAATTTTCAATATCGTTACTAAAGTAAGCCGTCTGTACGGCTCGCAATTCAACTCCGCAAATTCAAGATCGGAACGTGAAATAAAAGTTCCGTTAGGTAATAACCTAAGAAACCTATAGAGATAAACGATGGCGCGTAGTAATTTAGACCACGACGACATGCGTAGTGCGAGTGTGTTTAGTGGGGATTCCACAATTTCCACGACTACGGGGTGAGACATAGATTTCCGCTCGGGTACGTCTTTGTTTTCCGTATCGTGGTCAAAGGGTTCAATGGGCCATTCCGAAGGATCATGGGAAATCCAGGTGGGTCCATGATGCCACAATGAATGATCTAGAAGCTTACCAGGAGTAATACCGCGAGACAGGCAATCGCCAGGATTTTCAGTACCTGCGACGTGATTAAAACAAGCGGGGGCGATGAGTTCAATTATCTTAGTAACGCGGTTTGCGACAAAGGTATGCCAGCGGTGCGGAGAGGAACGAATCCAAGAGAGAGCCACCTTGGAGTCCGTAAACGCGTCTTCAAAATGTGTCTTGAACTCTGCGAAGTAGTTGAGACAACAGAAGGGCCGCGCATAATTCCAACCTCGGAACCGAAATAGTTCTAACCGGCGAGACTCTAGACTTAGCACAAACCAGCTGAACAGCGTAGTTAGAACCAATACAGACCTGTACATACACGACTCCTCGGTAAGCGCGTTCATTAGCATCAGCGAAACCTATTAAGTTTACAGTGCAACCGTCCACCAATCCTAGATGACGCGGTATGTTTATTTGGTTGAGTAAAGGTAGCTCAACGCAAAACTGCTTCCAAGCTGCGACTATGTGATCGGGTGGTGCGTCATCCCACTCGCACTTAGATAGCCAAAGCTCTTTTATTAAGAGCTTTGTGCACAAAATGGTGGGAGCCACGAAACCCATTATGTCCCATAGTCGAGCCACTGTGGACAACATAGTGCGTTAGTACACTTACCATCAGGTGTCGCGATGTTGAACCGAAAACTATCACAGGCTCTGTCCCAGCGTAAGCCAAGAACTTTATGCGGCAAAGACTTCTCAAACTCAATGTCTGTAGAAGCCTTGTGCGACTCAGGTATTCGTGCTAGAACGTCTTGAGAGCTACTTGTCCATTTGACAAGGTCAAATTGGCCTCGCTTTAAAAGCTGAATAAGCTCTTCACAAAGCGAAACTGCGAGCGGAACGTTCATGACGCTACAAACAATGTCATCCATGAATAGAGCGGAAGGAGGAGCGGTAACGGAAACGAGAGCGGTAGCGATAGCGGTAGCGATAGCGGTAGCGGTAGCGGGAGCGCGCGCAGTAGCGGCAGCGGGTGCGCGCCCGGTAGCGGTAGCGGGAAAAATAACTGAGGCGGCAGCGGGAAAGTTCTCTCCCTCGTCAGCGATCAATTGCCGGACAACTCGTAACGCGTGATAAGGACTGGAGCGGGGTCCAAAGCAAACTCGATTGAACTGATACACGGTTACGTATGCGACATAGGTACGGAACCCATAATCACAAATCCAAACACCGTCTCAATAGCGGGGGGTAAATCATATTGATAACTACGTACTATATTAGGTAATAGCAAATGCGGGAATACTGATGCCCCAATCAGAATATCCACATCACCCGGGCGCGAAAAGTCAGTATCTGCTAGCAGGAGAGCTTTCAGGTGCGTTAATAAAGACACGTCTACGTTAGCGTTCGGTAACTTATCGGTAATACGTTCCCCGATAAGCGGATAAATATTAAAACTAATATTTTTATTTAAGCGCGAGTAAACGACAATATCCACGGAACCCTTACATGATTTTTCCGAACCCCCAATTCCTTTAACTATCAAATTAGTATTTTTAAGTTTATTCAAAAGCCCTAGACAATTATAACATTCCGACGTAATCAAACTACTTTGTGAAGCGCTGTCTAGTAAACATCGCACGACTATGGGTTTGTCATTTACATCGTAAACAATAACCTGGGCGGTAGCTAATAAAATTGCTTGGCCGAGTCGTGCGTTGTAAAACGAGCGCACGCGGGGTGCGGGTTTTGCCTACAATCTATTATCGCTTGTTTACGTGCGAGCGTACGTTGAGCACAGCGACACCACGCTATTATGTTCGACTCGAACACCTGTACGCGTAGGTATTCGACCGGCCTGTGGCGTCGGTATCGGACGGCGAGAACTGTTATTATCAAGTTCAAGGTCACGCGTGCCAGCTGACTCTCGGATCTTATCGAAGTGCATTAGCGTATGATGGCGTCTGTCACAAACGCGGCATTTAGACTTACTAAGACAAGAGTTCGATTTATGTTTTATGCTTAAGCAATTAACGCAAGCTTTATTTCCTTTAATATAATTAAAACGAGTCAACGGGGCCAAATCATTGAAAGAGGGAGGAATATATAAGCGATGTTTCAATAAGATTAATATGGATCGGCTAAGAAACGACGCCGCAACTATTAATTGGGAACCATTACTTAGTGCATTAACTGTTAATGATAAAATCAACATTTTTAATGAGACCATAAATAGGTTGTACAACACTCATGCACCGATAAAGAAGATCAAATTAAAACACCAACCAGCACTCTGGTTGTCTGAAGAAATTCGGGTGGCTATGAGGCGCAGGGATCGTACCTTTATTAAATTTAAAAGAGACCGATGCGTGACTAATTGGGAAGCATTTAAAGTTGCTAGGAATCGTTGCAACCAGATGATACGTAATGCTAAGCGCCGCCATATTCTTGAGATTGTAGCTTCTTCGTCCCATTCCAATATTTGGAAGTTCCTTCAAACCTTTGGTGTAGGCAAGTCACATGATCTTGAACTACCTAGTACTATTAGTCCTGACGATATTAATCTCCATTTTTCTACCACGACAGCACTAGATGGTCATACTAAATTACAATCCATCAGGTATTTAAACTGCTTACCTCGTCCCAATATAGTGCCACTTCAGTTTTCTCCTGTTGCTTCGGACGAAATCGACAAGATAATCAAGTCTATTGTTTCTAAAGCTACGGGATGTGATGACATTAGTCGTCGTATGATTACTTCTATCCAAGTCCAACTTTTGCCTGCTATCACCCATATTATTAAGTTTTCCCTCAAATCATCTGAATTCCCATCCTTGTGGCGCAAAGCTTTTGTACTTCCGCTTCCGAAAATCACCAACCCCAGTCATCCTACACATTTCCGCCCTATATCCATCCTTCCCTACCTATCGAAGGTTCTTGAAGCCTGCGTCCATAGGCAGTTGTCCAGATTTGTCTACCAAAATGATTTACTTTCTCCACTTCAATCCGGTTTCAGACCTGGACATAGTACAACCTCAGCTCTGTTAAAGGTGACAGGTGATATTAGAACAGGCTTCGAGAACTCAAAGATTACAGTCCTGGTGTTGGTAGATTTCTCAAACGCATTTAATCATGTCAATCATGACATCCTACTGGCAGCACTCTCATGTCTTTCGATCTCGTCTGAAGCACTAAATTGGATTTCTTCCTATCTAAGGGGGTGTCAACAGTCGTCGTCCTGTTAAGTCCAGATAAGTCGTCCTCCAATTGGCAATATCTTGACTCTGGCGTCCCCCAAGGCGGTATTCTATCTCCCCTTCTCTTCTCAATTTTCATAAATCTTGTTACTAGAATACTTCGCAGTGTGTATCATCTGTATGCTGATGACCTACAACTCTATGGCCAGGCAGAACTAGAATACCTATCAACTGCCATCGAAGTCGTAAATCGAGATCTTAATGCCATTAAAGATTGGTGTAATAACTTTGGACTAACCGTGAATCCGGCTAAGTGTCAGGCCATTCTATTGGGTAGTCCTAGACTTCTTTTTTGCCCTTCCCATAGATCCGGTATCGTTCACTCGTCTTTCAACATACAGGCTATTCTTCTCTGGAATGCTCTTCCTCTAGAAATCAGGATGTCCAAAACGAGAGACACGTTTAAGCGCAGAGTCCGTGAGTTTTTTGCGACACAATTGGCAGAATCCTAGTATATTATATTATTATTATTTATATATTATATAGTATGGTATTTATATTTTTTAATATTATATGGCATATTATTTGTATTTGTTAGTTATATACATATATTTTGTGTATTTATATTATACTACTTTATTTATGTGTTTTAGCTACATCTTATTATTTTATTCAGAGCTGATTATTGACTTGTTTTATTTTTTTTCTCTATTAGCACCTGCACAATTTTGCTTTTGTACGCCTGAAGGTTGACTGGTAGAGAATGCCATATTATGGCATTAAGTCCGCCTATGTACCTGTTTTTGTGCATTAAGTGTAAATAAATAAATAAATAAATAAATAAAGAGGGACATTTGTAAAGATATCCATGCACAATGTTAATGTTATTGCACATACATCTGAGCGGGTTATAATTATTATTACTAGAATCCGAACATGCTACATAAGACTGCGGATTAGGCGCGGTGTTATTATTTCGGTGTTTAATCAACCTTTGTTTATTAATATTACTGAACGAGCTAGATGAACTAGGCTGCGTATTTCTAAATATTCTACTCTGATCTTTTATGAATGAGATAAAACTGTCCAGTGAATTTTATTATTACGTACCGTCATTTCAAAGGCGCGAATAGTTTCTGTATCGAATTTTTTCAATGCGAGTTGTAATATAATAAAATCGGAAAGATTTTCTAATTTTAAGTTTTTAAGCGAATTAACCGCCGTTACGAAATTATTTATAAATGACTGAAAATTTGAAACAAATGCGGAACCATTCAATTTTAAATTTAAGGCTTCGTAAAAATATGTGGACGCGAGGATACGAGTATCTTGATACCTGTCCACCAGCGACTGAAATATTAATTGATAATTCTCAGCGCTGGGGGTGACGCCAGCGAATACTGATTGAGCCCTTGGTGCCAACTTACCTATTAAATAATATAACTTGTCGGCATCGGTCGACGAGCTATTATCATGTACCGTTGATTTAAAACTGGCATAGAATTGTGGCCAATTTTGTATGTCACCATCGAAATACATTATCTCAATCGCAGGCAACCTCGGCGTTCGAACAGTTGTATAAACCTCAGTTTTAACCTCGGGTTCAACAGTTTCAAGACGAGATTGAATGCGTTTAATAACGCAATATATGTCCTCGAATGAAGTATACGCTTGAAAACTAGGGGGAGTTTTCGGATTAATAGAAAGCAACTTCGCGTTGTAGGCATCTAACAAGTTATGAAAATCTATTCGAATATCACCTATTGTCATACATTGACTGAGAAATAATTCCTTATCTGCTTCGGATGACTCGGCAGTTTGCGAACGCTTATATATATTTTGAACACGTTCGAACAAAATATTATGTTTAGCGACTGGAATGGCTAATTCTGGATCCTCCGCCATTTTGAATTAGATTTATTATAATATTCAAAATACTATGCGAATTATATACCTAAGTATTAATAATATACGTAGGTTATGCGATATTTATGTTACACCCAAATATCTATTTACTAATTTACAAATAGAATACCTACCTATATGCGGTTTAATTATTTATTCCCATAGGCAACGACTTTAAAGCGGTTTGAAAATATAATAGCGTTTGAAATATGAGATTTATAATAGAACTATGATAGTTCGAATAATAATTCCAATAAGGAATCTCTGTAGGTAGCCATTTTATATCGTGTATTACCCACGGCGGTGCGGTTCCCATGTAATGGGTTTAGAGAAGCGTAAATATGTATTACCACTGCCTAGTTAGGCACTTTTAGAAGCTACATATGCGGGAAATTAAATGAAATCTGGATATAAATCCGTGATGGAAATGGATTAAAATCCGGACCATATGTGATCCGGCTCGAATGGACCAAACAATGGCCACGCGGGCCACCTTTTCCTGGCGTAAGCGGATAATTTCTCTTCGATATTTTTGTGGACTGTATTTCAGGAGGTATCTGGCGTCGCCAGGTTAATATGCAGTATAATAATTAAATGAATGTGGAAGGGTGATAGGAAAGATACGCTTACCGAACCAGCTTCTGTGCGGGCATCTGCAGCTGGAGTCTTCGTCTCTTTCTTCTGCTCACAACACTTTAGTCTTTCCAGAATTCTTATCGCGTTCCTATAGGAATATCTCACTTTCGTGGGCGGGAATTAGTAGCGGAAAAGTCTAAATAACACACGCGCTGTCGGCCATTGCACACACTCACCCGACGCGACGACTTGCAATGTACTCCATCACGTATCTTCGTATTTCTTCGGTTAGCGTCGGAGCGAGGAGGGGAGGTAAATACTGCTTATTTATCGGTATTATGAGATGCCATTCATAGTGGCGTTCGATGCTCCTAGATGGCGCTACCACAATTCATTTTAGATTTTACGCTGCACTTTTAGCTTGCACTTTTTTAAATGTTCTCTAGTTTTATATAATATACATTATATAAAAGTATATTGATACATCAACAGGTTGTAGGAGTATTACATTTGAGCTTAAAACTAAATTACATAAAACAATTTCCTGCTTACTAATAATAGATGTGAAACAGCATTATTTGTACATGCGTGACAAAATATTAAAAAAACAAAAATAAAAACAACAAAAATAAAATTACAAAACAGAATACACATAACCTAAAATCGAACTAACACTTCAAATATAAAAAATAAACAAATCAAGTTTCTTTTGGTTGCAGTATTGCTTTTTTGAACTTGCCTATAGAGTCTACATTGATATCATAATTTTCTGTCAGCACAATTTGGTTGAAGCTATTTTGAATTCTATTTAAAGCTGAAAATTTGCCTACATTTGTCCTACTAAATTTTGTGTGAAAATATAGAGACCGTTTTGTTCTTTTTTCTATTCTGGGTACATTGAAATTTAATTTTAAAAATTTAATTGCATTGATAACGATGAATCAGGGATGGGGCCATTGATAATTTGCTGCAAAAATTTTAGGTCCAAAAATGTGCGCCTTTTCTGCAGGGTGTTCATTCTAAAATGTTTGAGCCTCGTGTTATATTCAGCTCTCCACTTGATGCCTTCATTATTGCGTACACTCTTATGAACCAGGTACCTAGTGAATGATCTCTGTACACGTTCTAGGCGATTTATATGTATTTGGTAGACGGGACCCCAGATTTGACTGCAATATTCAAGACGACTAAGAACTAAGGAGTTATAAAGCGTAAGCATTGTTCTGACCTTCTTAAAGTTTCTACCGATACGTTTAATAAAACCAAGCTTTTTTTGACTGTCCCTAACTACTTGATCGATATGACTAATAAAATTTAATTTTTTGTCCATGATTACTCCTAGGTCCCTTATAGTATTTACTTCCTTGAGAGAACTATTACTTATTTTATAATCTGAATTGACTGGCAGTAATTTCTTTGTAAATTTTATGTGATAACATTTGCTTGGATTTAGTTGCATATTGCTTAGTAGGCACCACTTACTAATGCTGTCGAGATCGTCTTGAAGTAATTTGACATCTCGGAGGTTTTTAACTGTTCTGTATAGCTTGAGGTCGTCCGCGAAAAACAACATTTAGATTTATATACATATTTAGTGATATCGTTAATGAACATGACAAATAATTTAGGACCAAGATGGGAACCCTGGGGAGCTATGCATGGAGATGAACAATAGCCATCCTTTACAACTATTTGTATTCTATCTGACAAGTAAGATTTAAACCACAAAAATATTTTCCCTGTAAACCCAAACTGATTCTCTAATCTGTACAATAAAATTTTGTGGTCTACTTTATCAAAAGCACTTGTAAAATCCGTATATACAGCATCTGTTTGGTGCCCCTCGTCGATTGTATTAGCAACATCAGTGATATAACATAATAAATTAGTGTTTGTAGATTTACCTGCAATAAAACCGTGCTGTAAAGGTGAAATCTGTTATTTTATATGCCAGTCAATGTAAGGATTTAGAAGAGACTCAAACACTTTAGAAAAAACACTTAGAAGAGATACAGACCTGTAATTTTTAACAGAGCTTTTATCATCTTTTTTAAATATTCGTACTACGTGAGATTTCTTCCACGCGGTCGGAAATGTGAGAATTGGTGGGACACCGTCAGGGCCTGTACTTTTACTAGTTTCAAGAGACTTGAGTTTTTGAAGAACCAATTTAGAATCAATGTGAATTTCTGTGATAATATTTGTGGGAAAAAGTTTATTTTCAAATGAAGCAGAAAAAAAATCATTATTGGTAATGGTGGAGTAAGTTGAGGAGAAATGTTTCGCAAATAAGTTACAAACCTCTGTATAACTATTTACATAGTTATTGTTCAAGTGCATCGAAGGTGGAAACACAAATTTTTTGTTTTTAAATTCTTTAGGTAAGACCATAAGAGGTTAGAGCTTTTATTTATTTTATTTTCGATTGAAGCAATGTATTCATTATAATCTCTCTTTATTTTTATATCCACTCTATTACGAACTATTTCATATTCAAAACGATCGCGTGGATTACAATTTTTTTAAATTTTGATCTTATTCTGTCTTTCTCCTTTATCATTTTTATCAAAGCTGAAGAAAACCATTTTGGGTATCTCCATGCCCTAGGTTTTGATTTCGGAACATTGTTTTCAATAGATCTGTAAAGATGCTCATACAATACTGCAACCGTACCATCAACATCTATCTACGCATTCCTTGAATTCATTTAACCAGTCAATATTAAGCAAATCAGTATTAATACAGTCATAGTCTGCTTTCCTATAGTTATAAGTGCCAAATTGGTTAGGATTACAAATTCTATTCTTTTTTTCTACTTCATTATGATTCAGCATAACTTCTAAAGTTGGGTGATGTTTATCTATATCACACAATTAATTAGATGCTTCATACAGTTAAATACCTGGCGAATTTGTTAGGACTAAGTCTAAGGTTTTATCGTTTATGTTCTTTAAATAATTTAACTGATAACTGTCATTGTGTGCAATAAAATAAATTAATAATGTTGCTACCTCAGCTTTACATTCTAAGTGTGTAGCATAAAGACCACTGTTGTCCCTCTCCCATTGAATAAATGGAATATTAAAATCCCCGAATAAAATATAATCTGAATTACAAGTAACCAATTTGTCACTGACCGATTTAAAAAAAAAATTGTATACTGGAAGACTGGAGCTTGGTGGCAAGTATACGGTTCCTATAAGAAATTTATTTCTAGAATTTACAGTCACTGACACCCATAAGTCTTCTATTTCACTCTCCCAGTTATTCATCCTAGACGACTGAAAATTGTTGGAGATGGCAATAAGGCGGAAAATTGTATATCGTGAGTCTAATATTTCGGTATCTAATATTGTGTCATTAAGCCAGGTTTCGGTCATAACAATGATGTCGTAATTACTTGTCAATGCTGCAAGACGTAGATCATTCAATTTTGTTCGTATCCCTCTCATGTTTTGATAGTATATGGTGAAGTTTTACAATTTTATATATTTAAGTGTGCACAAAAGAAATAAATCATTTTATTTTAGGGATATCGGAGTGATTTTTTATCAAGATTGAAGGAGCTTCGTCACACTTACGGGTGAAAATTCACAGAACCAATTTGAGAGATTGTACTTCTTAAGTTTTCGCTTCGATTTTCTGGTACGCCAGAGATTTCAATATTGGACTCGCGGGTATGATGTTCCAATAAAGCTACTCGGGAAGACAAGTCGTTAACAGTATTCTTTAACGCCTTATTTTCTTTTTTCAAGACAGCTATATCTTCCTGGTATGTTGAGATTTTATTTTGCATATCGTCATATATTTCATTAAGAAACTTTAAATTTTTAAGTATTTCGGCGTTATCGTTCTTTAATGTTGTCAACTCTGAGGCGACTGAAGATTTTATTAAACCGATTAATTTAAAACTAAGTTTCTCTTCTAATGTATTATACCCAGGACGCATGTTGGGATCGTTAGCATTGTCTTCGTTGGTTAGTGTGAATAGTTCGGAGTCTGTGGAATCATTTTGTTGAATATTATTGCCGCGCAAGTTAATATTTTGTGCGGGAGTTTGAGTTGAGCAGCCTGATATATTCATATCTTCATTTATCGTCCTCCTATTTTGGCAGCATAAACCTTTCCAGACTTCCTTCTGGTCTTTTTTTAAGGATTTAAAGCTTGACTCAGTTAAATTAGCACATTTTAGATCATATAATTTCATGCATACAGAGCATTTCATGCATGCTCGGCCTTTGATAATATTCGTGCATTTAGCGCATTTATACTTAGACATTGTGCGGTATTTAGATACGAGTATGTAGTAGGTGTTCAAATTCTCGGTAGTAATTATTTTTGAAAGCCGTAAATTTCAATGCTTCAACTATCGCATCCAGCGCTTGCAGTATAACTAAGTGTCCAATGCCGAGTAATTCTTAAAACGTTGCTAAGCAGTATTATTCTCACCGTTCGTTACGTTCAAGCCGCAAACTGTCGTATTATATCAAAACTTTTAGTTCTCTGGACCAATAATAGATGTCGCTGTTTGTATCATCTTAATATCAGTTATCAGTGATGCTTTATAGTTCCCTGCGTCCGTTCATAGAGGGCGCTGTTTAAACCTGTCAGTCCCCGTTTGACAGTGTCTCTTCTGAATCTATTGAGTCGTTTCAATCTATGGCACAAATACTTGCAATTTACTTTTTTTCTACCCTCACTTTATAGAAATAAAATATTATTTCTGCTATAAAATTTTGGATATCTTTTGAATGTCTTCATAAACTCACAAACACATTATTGTCACTGATTACTTCACGTTGTTGTTTACGAGGCATTTGTTGCGCCCATTTATATCTACTTACTTATCGATACTCCACTGCAAAGAAACATGTTGTGTAAGTGTAACAAAAATAATTTCGATAGCGGCGCACCTATTGTCGTGGCGTCTGTGTGCGCCGCACACTTCGCGCACAGGAGCGGCGCGGTCCTGCACTTACTACAACTTAACTACATACTCCTACAGCTTATACACCAACAAATATATCTACTCCTACATCTCTACCTACTATGATTTTAGATTTTATTCTTGCTCATAACTTCTATACCTGGCGATTTTTGTGATTGCCTGTTTGGTCACATCAAATATGATTTCAAGTGAACCCTTTGGCAACCATTTGATTGATATCGATTATGGATTTTTTTAGTATGAATTTTGGACCAAGCCCAAATATAAGGAACCCTTTTGATACATAATTTAATAATGCAAGTAAAAATTTGATGATATTAAATTTTAAAGATCGACATGGTAGTTGCATTAATACAGAACAGGGAACTACAAGATTATTGCAAACAAATAAATAAATAATTAAGTAATTTGGAAGATATTTCCTGTCATAGGTTCAATTAATAAAATATAGTAGGCAATGAAAAAGCTCATTTTTTTATTATTAAACATTTATGTTTACTTACACACACTACGATTTAAAAAATGCAAAAACAAAATATACCTAGGCCAGGCTTTGAAAGGGAAACTAATTTTAACTACTGTATATCGTGGTCTGTTGTCATGAATGTACTTGCGTTAACCAGGTAAGTTTCGCAGTGGCTTCTGCTGTTGAAATTCTCTAAGATGTCATCATCCAAGTGGCGATTTATGATCGTCGTGCACATAAAATCCTTAGGAGCACAGGATAATGGTGCCTCAAGTTGATATGATACCACTTTCTTCTTAGAATACTCTTGCAAAGACGAATCGATGCTGGTGAAATATCTTGGACGCACAGAAATTAATTGAGACCTCAGTAGTTTTGGTTCAGGGGTATATTGTAACATCATAGCCAGTCTTGCGTATGCCGCTTCAATCAATTCCTTAGCGAATTGTATGGGATGAGATATTTTACCAAGAAGTGTATGCATACAAGCATTAACTTTCTCACTCCAACTCAAGTTTTTGGTTAAGATAATATAGTCTAATGCAGCAGTGATGTCGTTGGTCATCATGGAATACATGTGCCTCAGAACAGCGACCTGCAATTCTTCTTTGGTTTTATACTCGCTCAAGTGCTGCTTGAAGTTGTCTAAGATTTCGGTAGGAGATCCGCCGATGCAGAAAACCGTTCCAGTCAACCCTAAAAAAATTAATATCTAGATTAACCAGCTTCATAACGTTAAATTCCAACCGACGTGACATAGACACGGATGAAGAATTACATAGTAACTAATAACTATGTAATAACTAATTACATAGTCTTAGTTAAGAATTATTTTTGTGCATAACATGTCTTCTTAAAATGTAAAAATTGGAAAACCTAACTACATATTTTTCACTGCTGTATATTGTGATGTTTGTGCATCTACCGCATCATTCTAGTCATTTTATCATACCAAGCAAATCAGAGTATAAAGTAATATTCTATAAGGCAAATCTTACCATTCTCTTCCAAAATGGCGGCCATTTCCAGGGCCACTAGGACCCCGCTCTCGTAGCCGAGCAAATAAAATTTATTTTTCAGTTCGGTTTTCTTAAGCACTGTCTGCGCATATCGACTGGCGAGCTCTGCGACGGTTTCGTGTGGATGGCTTAGACCTGGCTGCAATACCAGCGCAGGGAGCTTCAGTCCTTCACACATGTCTCGGAACCGCGAGTACTGCCCTTCTACACCAGGCACTATGCACAGGTACGTCTGGGTCACGTCAAACTCATCGTCACGCTGAAAGGGATAAAAAGGGATAATATATTGACACTTTTCCGTAATAATTTTTTTTCACAAGATGCTCTTCAAGTGAGAAACAATTTTTTATACGCTTCAAAATTTACGGAAAAAAATTCATTGCTCGTTAAATTTGGTACCAAGAGCTGCAATACAATCTTTATAGTATTGATACATTATCGAGTCATAATACAACACCTTTAGTTTTATTGTTTTTAATCAATTTAATTATTTATTGATTAAATTGTAAAAAAACTCGGTAGTTTCATTAAAAAAAAAACGAAATATTCATAACTTTTCGTGCAATGACGTTATGGCCATGCTGTAGAAAGATTTTTTGTGGAAATTATCTCCTTTATCTCGCTGTTTCATTTGATACACGAATTTTTTTACCATTCTGTATAAGTATTACTGTAAGTGGTATGATGGCATATTATGCTTGCAGTTCTTTAAACAACACCAGAATCCCCAAACATGTACTTTAAGGACTCAGGAGTTCTGTTCAGTACATTTGGATCCAGGGTATACCTTGGTACAAAAGCTTACTTTTTAGTAGCATATGCTTGGACTGCTTCAGATAAAGTCGAAATCACTATGTGTGTCCGTATAAATTTCGAAGAGTTTCCTCGATTGTTTATGGATCCAATCATAAGGTCACCACTTTGGTGATTAAGGGACGAATTTCGAATGATAACCTTTACAACAACAAACGGTAAAGTAATGTTCATAGATATCCGTGTCGGTGTAAAATACTATGATAAGTACCTATTATATCATCATAATGTGATGATGTATGGTGGGATGATGGTGGTGATGATGATGATTACTGTAATTGACATAGTGGATATGCTTGCAGTTCTTTAACCATGCCGAAATCCCCGAAAATGTATCTATAAGGTCAGTAGGTAGTCAGGTAAGTCAGGAGTTCTGTTCAGTATTTTTGGATCCAGGGTATACTTTGATTCAAAATCTTAGTTTTTGGTAGCATATGCTTCAGAAAAAGTCAAATTCACTATATGTGTCCATATAAATTTCGAGGAGTTCCCTCGATTCGTCATAGATCCCATCATCAGGTCACCATTTTGATGTCAAAAGGACCAATTTGAGATTATACCCTTTTCATCAAAAAAAAATTTTGAAAATCGGTCCACAGACGGCGGAGTAATCGTTGAACATACAAAAAATATATAATATACCTATACAACCGGACGTATATCCGCCTCCTTTTTTGGAAGTCGTTAAATACTTTTGATTAGTATAGAAAGAGTAATTTTGAGAAGGAAATTTGGGGGGAAGGGCAAAAACTGAATAGCCTGCGGGTGGCAAATGTGTTAATCTGCACTGTAAATATCATAAATAAAATTGAAAATATATTTTTTTAATATGAGTTATGGTCGAATTTCAACCACAGGGCGATCTCTAGTCTTCTTAATTTCTCTTACACTTGCCTACAAGTATTAATTAGTAATCTGGGCTAGTAGGATATAACTTATATCTAGTATTACTTACTCATTGTCACAAAACCTTAGGGTAGGTACGTTATGACTATAATGGACGTAAGTAGATGGTACAAAGGTACCTAGAAAAAAATACTCGTACCATGGATGAACACGTTGTTAAAGTTGGTAAAAATACCATCTCAGTGGTAGACAACAGCTCATCAGTAATAACGCTAGAGAAATAGGAACCCAAGCCGTTGCTTTCTTCAAATTTGTAACCAAAGATTTCTTTTTCCATCTCAGTGATCCTATAAAGGAATTAATTAGCTGGTATTAAATTAATGATTGGAATTTTTAGTATTCTGCAACATTTAATATAACTTCAAGATATATTAAAGATTGTACTATCAAGAATAATTATTATTAGGTTCCGGGTCTCGGCCGCATTTGCCGCACGCAGGTGTTCCAGCCCGTGCGCGTATGTACCTACTGCCCGTATAATAGGAAAAACCTTGGAAGAAGAATAAACATGGAATGAGTACTATACCGAAGCCATAAGCTATCTGTTCTCAAAAAAGATCAATGGCAAAAACCCATAAGTGAAGCGAAATCTACCTATGTATTTTCATTTTTTTTTTAAGGTTGTAACGCCTTTGGTGGACTCTAGGTGTCCTCTCAAAATAAATTTTTGCATGTGGGATAAGGAACGATTTAAATGTTTCTTATCTAACTAATAGTAGGTATCTATGCAATAGTTATTATATATCTGAGCTTGACTTATCAATATCAGACGTTAAGTAGTATACAATAATCTAAGACAGGATACCTACATTTTTATAGTAAGCATTTGGATATCTTCGACCTTCCAAGTGATATCATAAACGTCCTGCAAGTATCTTTGGAGAGATAGAAGCTTAGTATGATCAACATCCAAATCCTTCAAAGTTCTATCTTGAATTCGGAGGACAATTTCTTCATTTATTCCTGATAAAAGTGTTAAATAGGTAAGGTAGGTAAATAAACAATAATTACCTGATTAGGTAATATTAATTAGAGATGTACTGATTATGACTTTGGCCGCCTAGTCAGTTGTAAAGAGGCCGACTATAAGCCAGTCCTGCAGTTCTCGTGTTAGGGTACAATAGGAGAAGTATAGGACATGGTTTCAGCTTGCCTCAAACACCTACTATTTCATAATAGCTCTTGGGCTACTAATCGGCCACGGGTCAAGCTGATCACGGTTTCGGGGATTTCCGTAACACTTCGTGTAGGACGAGCGCTTACTTGAGGCACGACAGTCGTAAAACAGACTTTTCGCATTACAAAATATAATTGCAGATGCGCACACTTTACATGAAGCGTCTCACAAACGAAATTGTCTCATAGCGACTAGAACTGCACGGCGACAAGTCTGACTAACGATCCTCGGCTTCCTTTCTGTGTGTTTGCAGGTTTGAACACCAAGAAAATACAGTCTAGCGATGTACCCCCGAGAGTTGCCATATTATATGATGTATATCTACGTAACTTTAATGTACTTTAAAGTTTGGTTTTTTATAATTTAAAAACATACAAAGTAAGAAGCCGAATAGTTGGCGCTCTTTGCCATTTTGTCACCGACTTCCGGCCGGCCCTCGCCGACTATGAAAGTGGTCGGATAATCGGACTTACCGACTAGTCAGAACATCTCTAATAGTACCTAGGTACACTTATAATTATAAATTAGGGTGTCATTTATCGATGAAAGACACGGACTTCTTGTGTTTCATCTTATCGACGTGAGAAGACGTATTTGTAGTAAGTACCAAGAGTGGCGTAAGTAGACTGAACCCACAACTAGACTCAGAAGAAAATTCTGCGTCGAATGGGTCTGGGTCTCTTAACGCTACGACGAAATTATGAAAATAGAGTATAATTTTGAAAAGTTTACTTGTTCAATTTGCTGTAAGTCACAAAAAAAGTGTGTTTTAACACCCTTTTACTTACAGCAAAAGTGCGTTTTATTATCAAACATCTGATATAACTTACAGCATTCTCAGGTAATGAAAGTAAAATGTGAAATCTTATGTGGATTTTTCGAGTTACTCTTACATATTATATAGAACGTAATTTATTTAATATTAATCATATAAGTATATAAGTATCAGCATTTTAAATGTCTGGAAATATAACTTGGCATTTCCATAGAAGTCACTAAACTGCTTACGACGTTCTTCTGGTCTTTAAAATGAAAAGTCAATTGCTGTAAGTAGTGAAGAACCTACTGGTAATAACAAAAATATTAATATTTATAAATATTATTTTAACAAGGCTGTGTTCCAAAAATCATCTTTCTGCGACTTTTAATTAAAAGGATATGAAAATTTTTCTAACTTTTTAAAAGTTTTTGGCTCTGGTGAAAAGTTGGGTTTTGGCTACTTACAGAAAATACGTTTTCTTGCATTGTTATGTATAAAATTAATTAATTTAATCAATTTACCTGCAATTTGCATCAACTGCTGAAGAAAAGATTTTTTCGGTGTCGCGGGTATATGCGCTAAAATATTTTTGTCATTAGAGTGAGCTGCTTGGACGACCGCGCTCTCCAGGACATCAATAACTGTATTGATGGACAGTGTATTGTTGCCTATAATCTCGTCCTTGTACATCTAAATAAATTGAATATTAATTTTAAAAATATTGAAATAATAGTAATTATCGATCGGGCTAGGGTAGGTTAGGTAAGGTTAGGCTACCTGAGGTGGGAAGAGGTTCTGGCGCAGTCGCAGTACGGGCAACGTACAGCCGACGCACTGCGTCCGGTCCGCAAGAAAAAACCCCTCACATTCCGCCTTACACAGGTGCTCACTGGCCACAGATGCTTCGGTGCGTACCTGTGTAAGGTCGCCAGGAGAGAGCCTACGTCACGCTGCCACGAATGTGGCGCTGCGGATGACACGACCCAGCACACCCTGGAGGTGTGCTACCGATCGGATGCAGCGCTACGATCTCGTGGCAGTGCTTGGGCGGGGGACCTCTCGCTCTTTCTGCGAATCCGTCACTTTGCAGAAAGAGGCCTCGGAGCAGAACAAAGAGATTGATCCATTCTCTTTTACGCTCCGCCGGCGTAGGACAGGAGTGCGGAGGCGTCGCTACGCGAACCTCCTGCCTCCTGTCTAACGGGCTCCGGGAGAGGATGGGAACCCCCCCGGCTTAGCCAGTCCCGGCGTCGAGGGGTGCGCTTCAGGTTGTCGGAGTGCCCCCTATTCTATTTGGAAGTCCGATCTCTCAAGAGGAAGACCGGCCGATCGTCCTGTGTTATGTCTAACACGGGGATCCGGGACACTCCCTTTCATAGCGACTGATGGTAATCCACACGTATGATTTTAGTGGGTAAACCGACGTCAGTCCCACATATCCCCGGGACACCCATCCCGGGGAAGGCGTAATGACCTTTTCCTTCCGAGAACAAAAAGAAGGTTAGGCTACCTGGGGGTCGCCCAGTTCGTCCACGTTCGTGCCCCTGGGCAACGCTTGGGTGCGCCACTCCGTCTATTGCGGGGTGAGGTACCCAGGCGGCTGAAGGCTAGCGCTATACTCTTTCTTCTCTATCTTTCACCACCTATTTGGTTTAGCTTTCTTCTTCTTGCATTAGGTTTGTTGAAGCCCAAAACACACGGCTCAAGCAACAAGTTTCCGAAGTGCGCCGGGAGCTTGACGAGCTGCGCCGGCAGACGGCACAATCCGCGGAGAAAGATTTGCGCCAGCTGTTGTCGGAGGTCTCTCGTACAAACATAGAGACCATCGGCAATATGTTAAACGCTAGACTGGCCGGGCTGGAGGCCTCGTGGACCACCGTCGGTCCGCGCAAGACCGAAAAGAAGAAGTAGAGGGCTGCTACAACAGCCAAAGCCGTCCCCAAGAAGAAGAGGAAGGCGAGGTTACGCATTCAACCAAAGCAACAGTCACGCTCACCCTAGAGGCGGGGGCTGCGGAACGGAGCGTCACCTACGCCTCTGTGCTCGCAGAAGCAAGGAGCAAGATCGACCTGGCGGAGTTCAGGATACCCAAACTCGGATTACGCCAGGCCGAAACAGGCGCCCGTGTCCTGCTCTTGTCAGGAGAAGGCCGACGCCTTTGCCACACGGCTGAAGGAAGTGCTCGACCCAGGAGTCGTGCGAATCGCCCACCCGGCGAAGTGCGCTGAAATGCGCGTCGCCGGGTCATCCTCCTTCTGTAACGACCGCTGACGTCATCAAGGTGGTCATTAAAGAAGCAGGATGCCCGGCCACCATCCGGTCGGGCAAAATAGTGGTGGGCCCTAGGGGTGCTAGGTAACTTTGGCTGAGCGTTCCTGTTGCGGCCGCAAAGAAGCTCTCTAGATTCCACTTGGCGGCGTAGTGTGTGTGCTCGGTAGACCTCAGCCGGAACTTTCCGCTGCGGGAAGCCGGGCCACAGGCCTCAGGCGCAAGCGCGGTTCAGCCGGTTGCGGGAAGCGCTGCGGGGTCGTAGAAAAATGCGTTCCGCGATCCCCACGGCCTTGCGTTTGGCGCCAAACGAGGGCATCGAGAGGTTATAGTGAGTAAACTCCGATGCACCTCCATCCGCGCCGGGGGAGTCTCATATTACTCCGTTGCCCTCCCCCGAGGGCGGCAGGGTGGGTATACGAAAAGTATTTCTTATCGTAAAAAAAAAGGCTACCTACATAATATATGTACATAATACTCGTAAATCGTAGTTACTACGAAGATGGTATCTGTAGGTAATACCTGTAATAGCAACTGACTTTAATAGTATCTCTGAATTAACCTTAACCCTTTGGCTACCACGTAAAAATAGCAAAAAACTAAACTACGCCGCGCAGGGCATTTGTTATCATATCCCCCACGACATTTAAAGTCCATAGAATCCTTTAGCTTTAGGCACTAACGGCCGCACTCAGAGACATTTGCTTACTTACGGCCCGTTTCAATAACCTA
Organism: Phengaris alcon alcon; assembly: GCA_037179445.1. NCBI lineage: Eukaryota > Metazoa > Arthropoda > Insecta > Lepidoptera > Lycaenidae > Phengaris > Phengaris alcon. Next base: position 309,850 of record JAYRCH010000116.1, read on the forward strand.
TCTATCTATAACTATTTGTTAAAGTCGTCGACATTCAATAATTTGACGGTTTTTTGCGATATAAATTTGACGTTTCTAACAAATAGTTATTGGTTATTGAAACGGGCCATTAAGGAGTCACTTAGTTACGTTAGTAATATAATATAATACACGAGCGGACCCGACAGATAGATAAATGGTTTATATTCACAAATCAGTCCTGCCGGGCTGATTTGTGAATATAAACCATCCAGGGCGCCACCCAAACGCATACAATGAAATTCATTCAAATCGGTCCAGCCGTTTAGGAGAAGTTCAGTGACATACACACGTACAGTAGAATTATATATATAAAGATAATTATTATTCTTTGACTTAGTAGAGATTTTGACAGAAACTGTACGGACTTTATGTGAAATTCTGTACTAAGTAGCTTCTTATTAAATGTCCCTGAGTGCGACCGTAAGCATTGACTTTTAATTATATTATAAACAATAAGTTTAAAATCTTACGTTGTATATATATTTATAATACTCACGTACCTACCAAGACGGTAGGAGGTAATGTTATTTACTTCTATAAAAAGATAGTAGGTACTTACCGTATTAACCATCGGCAATGTAATGTTTATCGTCTTATCTTGAAGCGGGCCGAAATTAGGATTTTGCTTATTTTCAAAAGAGCCCGCACTTACGAGTGTAAAGTATCTGAAAATTATAAGTTGAAGTTTAAACTTTTATTGTAATTTGTAACGAACATAAAATATATTAATTATCTATTAAGAGCGATAGTACACGGCGTATTTTGATTGTTGCTTATGCCGAGGGCTGAAAGCCGAGAGCTGAAAATTGATGTGTCAAGTGTCTATGTCAGATTTGATAACTCTACACGATTTTCAGCTTTATTGTATTAGCGCAGAATTCTATTTAGATACATTGCTTTTTTTTGTCGCGGGAAAAAAAAATCTCGTACGGAATGGGAACGTAGCCTAAAGAAATCAATTCGAATCTTATATGAAGCGCGTATACGCCCATCGTCTGCGCGTCGTCTGCGCGTTTAGAATACGCCGTGTACAATGGCTTAAATGTTAATTTTGTCGTTGAGAAAATGTAATAGCCACCAATAGGAACTTTGTATAGCGAACAGAGCAATCGCTCGCCAGTTAAATAACAGCAAAAAGTCTTATTTAAATACTTTACTTTAAAGAAGGACATGATCTATGGACGACTGTAGACAAGTTTTCAACAATCGCGTTGATATTTCCTGCTTCTTCGTCCGAAGTGATTAGGAACACGGTTTCAACTGGACTATTCTTGCAGTGTTGGATACAGTTGAACAAGTTCGACTCCTTCCAGATGTTATCGTTAATCACTTTTACTTCCACACCATCTTCACTCCAAAATCTAAAAAAAGAAACATCAATACGCATAGGACAAGACGTGAACCAAAAATTACGAGTACAGTGTATACGGAGGAGTGTGAAATTTGACACAGTTATAGTTAATGTTGAGGAAGATGTGCAAAAAGATAATATTTTTTTAAATAATGCTTAGAAATTATAATAACGTATAATAGAATATATTATTATAGAACCATAAACAGAACCGTAATAAAGTTAAAACGTTAAAATTATACTAATTATTTCGGGCGAATTTTGACCACAGTTCACAGGACGGCCTCTAGTTATGTCATCTCATCTCATTTTATTTCTTATTTCTAGGCTCTAGAAATAATATTTCTAGAAATAAGAAATAAAATGATTTTACCTTGATTTGATGTGCACACATTTTGACGGATCCTTTAGAAGTAGAACAATCTTTTTAGCGCCTTGTTTCACAAGCCTTTCTGCTATTTTCAACGACAGCATTTCGTTATCTGATAACAAAAGCTGCCAAGACGATGGTGAGCACGTCAATCTAAAAAGCACAAGCGGAATTAATAATATGCTTGGTAAGATAAGTTAAGCCAAACAATAAATAACAATTGAGGTGTGAAGAATAAATTAAACTTCACCTTAATTAAAAACTATATAACCCGACTACGTAAATTATAATATAGCCTACGTTACCCCGGCCATTATCATAATTCTATTGACACTTCATTCGTTAAAATCAGATCAGTAATTTAGGTGATACGATGGAACAAACATGCATACATGCCAAGACTGCCGTAATCATTATCCTCCCTTTTGGCTTCGCCGTAGTCGGGTAAATAACCTTTATTAATAAAAACTCTCGACTCATAAAACTGTAACACGATCACGACATAGTAACGTAAGGTTAGGACTATAATATGATCCGAAATCCGGAAGGCCAGACAAAATTCAGAGCGCTGAAAATAGAACTCTGGACTACTACTGTAGAGTTGAAAATCGAACACATGAGTATCGAGATGTCAGATTTTTAAAATTTCCATATAGGTTATTAAATAACACTTATAGAATTGTCCTACATGATGCCTACCACCGGTTTGGAAACTAGCCCGGCGAGAATAGCCGGCGTCAGAAATTCGCACGGGGCCCCATTTTAACAAAAAGATGGGACAATTGTTTTTTTCAAAAAATATTTTTACAATGTAGGAACTTAGTCTATTTAACAAAAGTCAAGATACTTGAGTATATAGAAGCAGCCATGCAGGGGGATAAGAAGTTATCCCCAAGGTGTGAAATCGTTTATGAAATATAATTAAACCTTATAATAATTTTTAGCACACAAACGTTCTTTAACAAATTTTTAAATTTATTAATGAAAAGATTTAGAACGTTTTCTGGAATTCTATTGTAAAGGCATATAAGTACATTGACCTTTAAAAGATTTACTTACTTGCTAGGTCTAATAACCGGTATTTCTAACTTGTTCTTATTCCTACAATGATTGTCGCTTTTCTTTTTGAAGTTATTTAGATTCTTCCTGACATACAACACATTGTCCAAAATCTATTGATTTAAAATTGACATTTGACTTGACACTCGGGGTTTCGATTTTCAGCTCTGAATTTTCCCCGGCCTTACGGATTCCGGACAATAATATGGTCCCAGCCGTTATCGCATTCATAAACAGGCATCGAAAAAAAATTAACATTTAGCTACCTGGGTAAAATGTTCAGCCTAAGATGCTGCAAGTCCAGAAGAACGCGGCCTCTATTGAGTCCAGTGGCCTGCATGTGGAAGGCTCGCGACACGTCATGAGGCCCGAATATAATGCTAGATAGCGGTCTTATATACCCTACTCTTATGCCTTCTATCATCATTGCGCGTATTTGCTGTAACATAAAACATTACTACTATAATGAACAATATTCATTGTACTAACATTTATATATTACTACGCTGAAACCGCTCGCAAGCTTCGCGTAATTTTCGGTCGTGAAAGTACACCAAAAGTGTCAACAATTCGAGGAATGATCAATAAATTTGAGGAAACTGCGTCGATTATGGAACGCAACTCTCCTGTGCGTCTCTCGAAAACATCGCTGCTGTAAACGAGTGTCGCCGAAAACCAGGGAACATCAATTCGGCATCGTACACAACAACTCCAACTTTCGAGGAACACCACGCAGCGAATTCTAACGAAGGACCTTCACCTTCATCCTTACAAGATTCAGCTGACCCAGGAGATTAAACCAGCAGACCATGCACAGCGCCGACAATTCGTTGAATGGGTGTGGGAGCAAAATGAACTGGATGCCGATTTTTCGAAAAAAATCATCTTCACCGATGAGGCGCACTTTCATTTGAACGGGTTCGTTAACAAACAAAATTGTCGAATTTGGGGCTTACAAAATCCGCACGTGATCTATAAGAAACAAATGCATCCCCAGCGAGCCACTGTTTGGTGCGGATTCTTCGCAGGCGGCGTGATTAGGCCGTACTTCTTCGAAAATGAAGCTGGAAATGCTGCAACTGTCAACGGTTTGCGTTACCGCACCATGATAACAGAGTTCTTGTAGCCCTAATTGGAAGGACTGGACCTGTGGTTCCAACAGGATGGCGCGACCTGCCACACCGCCCATGAAACAATTCATTTATTGGAGGAAAAATTTCCGGACCGAATAATCTCCCGAAATTCCGATGTCAACTGGCCACCGAGATTTTGCAATTTAACGCCTTGCTACTTTTTCCTTTGGGGTTTTGTTAAATCTCAGGTCTATGCGAATAAACCACGAACAATTCCCGAGCTAAAGGCCGAGATCCAACGCGTCATCGGTGAGACTCTGTGAAAAAGTCATCGAAAATTTCATGAAAAAAGCAAGGGTCTGCCGCCAGAGCCGTGGGGGCCATATGCAGGATATTATATTCCATACTCAACGGAACATGTGAACTTTATAACGCAATAAAAATATCACCTCTCGCTCAAAAAAATATGTGTTTTTTCTTAAAATTAAATCGGGCACTCTTATTGGGACAGCCTTTACTTACCTTTGCATCATCAGCAAATTTATGTTGAAATACGGATGCAAAATCTGCAGTAGTGTATTTTCTTTCGAAGTCTATGCAATGCATCCCAAAGTTGTAATCCTCGCAATTTTGAATGAGGGCTGTGTCAACCACACACCCCCTGTACGCACAGCATTTGAAGGATATCTGTACAAATAGATTTATTCATGTTTTTCACATCATAAATGGAAATTGTTATTGTGGGTCATTAACGGCCGGTTTCAATAACCTATCTAAGAAATAACTACATATTTGTTAAAAACGTCGTCATTCTATCATTTACCGGCTTTTGCGATACAAATGTGACGTTTGTAACAAATAGTTATTGGTAAATAGATTATTGGAACGGGCTGTAAGTTAACAGCGCCATTAATGGCCCGATGCAATTAGCTATCTATTAACCGTAATAGATAGCTAATTGCAACGGGCCGTAAAAGGATTGCTCATAAAATAATTCATTTATGCGTTCTATAATTTAGTATTTCCTATTTATTACTTTTAAAACGACTTACATTTTTGAGTTCACCTTTAGCGCAGGTTACCACAGTAAGGCAACCTAGTCCTTTTGTTAGTTCAAGAACCATTTCACCAAAAGTACTATCGCGTGAATTTCCAATGTGATCATCTGAAGAACGAATAGAAATATTACTGCAATGCAATTTTTTACGAATATAAAGTCCTATCACTGGTCTTAAATCAACTTACCTTTAAGTTTTGGGAACAGTTTGCGTAGGAACTGTTTCTTGGCATTGTTACTCGCGGTAGTAAATACTTCACAATCATGTGCCAGCGCTATACTAATGAGGGCTTGGCCTAAAGCTCCAGCTCCTCCCTGGATGAGGATAGTGGTCTTGGGTAACAATCGAGTCTTAATAAACTGAAAATAAAAAACTCATTGTACCTACATTGCAGAAAAACTCAGTGACGCAAAAATTTAGTAAAATAATTAAAAGGCAATAAAAATTAACAAAATACTAACTAGAATATAGAAAGCCATTGAATACGCAAGTGGAACCGTGGCTGCCTCTTCTGAGCTCCAATGTTCAGGAACTGGCCAGAATAAATCTGAATTTGCTTTCAAACGGGAGGAGATAGCATCACTCTTCACCACCCCCATTACTCTTGTGCCGCTAAAAATATTGTTACGTAGATATTAAATTACGTACTCATTTAACATAATCTCATACTATAAGGTCCGGTATCATGACACCAATTACGTATATTTTGAGCATATGATCTACTGCTTGTTTAGAGACGTTTAGGCAGAAAAATAATTGTCATACTCGAAAAAAAAATCTTTCTTTATATGAGTTTGCGCTGAGCGGAGAGTCACCGATACATGAGATGATTTTTTTACTTTGAGTATGACAATATTTTTTTGCCTAAACGTCTTTATAATAAGCAGTAGATCATATACCCAAAATATCCGTAATTGATTTTACCAAACCCTTATGTATAAAATTGGATTGAAATTCCAATGTCTCGCGAAAACTGGATAACGGCTGGACCGATTTGGCTATTATTATTTGATCTTGAAATAATTGGGGAAGTTCAAGCAAGGTTTAAACAGTGAGAAATATTAGAAAAATTGAGGGAAAAAGACAGAACAACGTATGTGGGAATAACTAGTACTCACAGTAATAACACACAGGACTTCTTGCACTATTTCCACTTTAATAAGTATTTTACATTAATTTTAATGTATTACACTACCGGTTTCGACAAAGTCATCATCAGGTGTAGGAGTAGTACAGTAGCTAGTACTGTATAAAAACTTATGTGAAGGTTGTTTTAAGTATTATAATATGTTAAATCGAAAAAAAAATCCTGTAGTCTTCTATTTATTCCTCATAGATCCGAAGATGAAATCAATACGTCTCCAGACAAAGCTCAATCTTCATGTACTATCAGGGAATCCTAAGTCATAAGCAGGTTGGACGTTGTCATAATTTATTCGTATTATAATAATATCTATATAGATATTTTTTTGACATGTCAGTACATGGTACATGGTTACAAATTATAAGGTAAAGCGATTTATGTAAGTACCTGTTAGTTATTCCACTAAAATCGATGACATTATTTGTATGATCAAATTCTTTGTTAAGATACTTTGTTCCCAAAAGTTTGTTTACACCCACGATATTCACTCCTATGTAGTCAACCTAAAATAAGAGAATATTCGAATATTTATTTTATATTAATTTCAATCAAAAATGTATGTGTACTTTATGTAGAAGTGGAAGAATATAGGTATTTTACCTTGACCTCAACACCAGAATTGACATCAGGGGTGTGTTTTACCCAAACCAGCGAATTAAGGTCACCCGGAATTGTCGCTTTTAGAATTCCTTCACATTCTGAATTTTTTACATTATCCAAAGGCATATAATATTCCCCTCCCAAAATTTTCTGAAATAATAATGGTAGGTGTGTTTTAAACAATACCTGTTATTATGTAGAATAGTGCAGTTAAGATGCGTAATTACTAATACCATTGAAGAAAGGTCCTGTGACGAACGTATAACCAGCAATCTTGAAGGATCTGGTGATGTGGGTCTCCAAATTGCCAGATTTAATATCGCATCGCTCACATTGTATTCACCTAATATAAAGTACAGTGCAGAGCGCTGAGGACTTGACAGTTGTACTCTTTGTTTATTGATGATGAAAGTGTTTTGCGGGAGTACACCATACAGAGTTTGGAATAACTGCAACATACAAAATTTTAGTACACAATTTCTAGAGAAAATCATCACAAGTTGCAAAATAACTTACCTTTTCATCATACAACAAATCGGAGACTAATATCAGATCAATGGTTGACAGAAAATCAGTACGATTATCTATAACATTCTTATTCATTTTAGAATAATGTGCTTTTATTCCGGGTGTATTATTTATGACATTTCCAATAATATTGAATTCAGACCTAGCGATGTCATTGTTAGCAATTTCTAAAATGTTCATCTCCCTTTTCATAACATTATCGGATACAATTTGTAAGAAAACACTTAGTGCTGTTTTTTCCTGCAAAGAAATGAAGTTAATCAAACAAAAAAAGTAATTATACTTTGTAGTTATCCCACTAGAAACATTAATAAAGTTTTATAATCTTACATCCGAAACAATGTTGGAGAAAAATGGCGCAAAAGCGAGCTTGTTTAATGCAACAACGTCTTCTTTCACAGCATGTAAATCAACATACTTTGCACCTTCTACAACAATTCCTCCACATCTGAAAAAAATATTTCAATAAATAGTAATATTTCGAATATTCTGAAATTCCTTAGCTCTTATTCTCTAGCACAGTTATCCAATTTTTTTGATTGTCTACTTATTTCACTTATATTTTTATTTATATATATATATATATAATCGTAATCTCAGCAACGGCTGCAAGTCTTTACATGGAATTTAGTATGCAGGGAGTTTTGGGGGAGAAAAATCAGTCTAGCTAGGTTTTATCCCTGGCAAACTGCGCCTTTTTAACCGACTTCCAAAAAAGGAGGCGGATATGCATTCGGCTGTATATTATATATATATATATATATATATATATATATATATATATATTTCTAATTTTGTTTCAAATATATAAAAGAATCAATATAAAAGTCTCTGTCTCTGCTGCTTCCACGAAATGTATTTTGTTTTCTTTTGATCGCTCTGAACGTAAATAGTATGAAGATACATTTCCTTGATGATTGCTGGTGTAGACCATTGTGTTTTTCGGACATCACACTCGCGCCATCATAATATACAAGTAGCTAAACTCTTAGCATCTCTACGAGTAGAACTATGTAGGCTTTTCTATTGTACAATATCACGACTTTTTAGTGTAAATTTATTTCTCCTGGGGTAGGCACCAGATCATTCTGGAGTGGACACGGCCCACCCGGCCAACCCTCTTTAAACGCATATGTTTCTATTCATTAAAAACTAGCATAGCAGTAATGTTTCTGTCCTTCTTCAGATGATCACATTGGAAATTCACGCGATAGTTCTTTTGGTCACATGGTTCTTGAACTAACAAAAGGACAAGGTTGCCTTACTGTGGTAACCTGCGCTAAAGGGGAACTCAAAAATGTATTTTGGGGGAGAAAAATCGGTCTAGCTAGGTTTTATCCCTGGCACCCTGGCAAACTGCGCCTTTTTAACCGACTTCCAAAAAAGGAGGCGGATATGCATTCTGCTGTATATTATATAATATATATATATATATATATATATATATATATATATATTGTATGTTCAACGATAATTCCGCCGTCTGTGGACCGATTTTTCAAAATTCTTTTTTTGATAAGGGTATAATCCCAAGGTGGTCCCGTTTTCACCAAAGTGGTGACCTGATGATGAGATCCATGAGGAATCGAGTGAACTCCTTGAAATTTATATGGACACATATGGTGATTTCAACTTTTTCTGAAGTAGTCTCTAAGCACATACTACCTACAAATAAGATTTTTCACCAAGGTATACCCTAGATCCAAAAGTACTGAACAGAACTCCTGACTCCTTATAGATAGATGTTTGGGGATTTCGGCGTTGTTAAAAGAACTGAAAGCATATGCCACTATGTCAATTACATAAATCATCATCATCGACACCTTCATCACACCATACATCATCACATTATGATGATATAATAGGTACTTCTCATACTATTTTACACCGACACTTTTAACATTAGTCATTACTTTGCGGTATGTGAACTTATTTGCAAAATTGTTTTGTTGTTGTAAAGGCTATGATTCGAAATTTGTCCTTTAGTCACTAAAGTGGAGACTTGATGAGGGGACCCATGATAGATCGCGGGAACTCTTCGAAATTTATATGGACACATATAGTGATTTCGACTTCTTCGGAAGTATTCTAAGCATATGCTACCAAACAGTAAGCTTTTGTACCAAGTTATACTCTGGATCTAAAAGTACTAAACAGAACTCCTGAGTCCTTATAGATACATGTTTGGGGATTCCGGCGTTGTTTGAAGAACTGCTAGCATATGCCATCATACCACTTACAGTAATCACCATCACCACCAACTTCATAAGAAACACCAACATATTATTATGATGACATAGGTACTCACTACTCATCAGTTTTGTGCACCGATATCAATGTCTTTGAAATTTTGCTTTTGCTAAAATTATATTCATGATCATGATCATCACTATTGTTGGCGACTGGTTGGATAGACTTAAGTTTTTATACTTCTTATATTTTGAAATTAAATGTATTTTCTATTGTCATACTTTTGATACAATGACATGTGTTTGATATATTCGTTTTGTAGGTATCTCGCAATACAGTTACCGCTGCAGAACATCTTTAATTTCGTTGTTTAGTATTTAGTAGTGTATAGTTCTATCATCTTAGCTTCATTTAAATACAATCCACTCCCATTCGCTAACAACTATAATATATTTATTTAATGCTGACTGCTATATTTTTACGTCGACTATTACAATAGATAATAATAATTATTTAATAATATAATATTTTTACTTTGGATGTCGATTTTATTAAGTTATATATGTTTTATCTTTCGTCGTGCAAAAATATATCAATAATTTCGACTCTATAAAGTCAGTCCTATTGGCAGGTTGGTTAATTTTTGCGTTGTGCGGAAATTCGGAATATAGTGGGTTCGAGCCCCGGCAAAATATTATTGTGATTCTTTTTTTTTTTTTTAATCTACTAAACTTCGAGCAAAGCTCGGTTACTCTCTCTTTCTCGCTCTCGGGCGTCCCATCACCGTTGTACGGTTATATGATTTACCGGCCGGCTACCGCTGTACGGTCGATTTGGCAGTTGAGTAATAGTAGCAAAAAACAAATTATGTGCAAATTATGTGAAAAAAATATATGTTGGTCTCATTTTAATGTATTTAATATTGAAGGTAATTAAAAGGATGATAAATCTAATATATACATACATTTATAATACTAACAAATACCAAATGCTATAGCCAATTGAAAAAAACATAAGTGGTGTCAAATTGCTTTCATTGTTTAGTACACTTCGCGTCTGGATTACAGTGTGGTGTGAAGTGCAAATTTGTTAAGAATGTGTTTGGTAAGTAGCTAATTTTATCTAAAATGAAGGTAATATCAATTTTCGTCATAGTTTTGCTATTACGAACTTGTATTTTATAATTTAGTTGCGTCCATATACCAACTCAAATAATTATTATTATACATATATTTACTATTCGGTCGGTTGAAACTCACATGGTGCTGTCGTATGCTTCTAATACATTGGCATTCATTAAGACCAAACCATTATTCTTTTCTGGTTCAATTTTGTTATGTTTCTCAACGTCAATTACCAACTTTCTAATAAAGTTTAATTTAGAAACTGTGTTATGGTTCCGTTTTAATACATTCAGTTGAAAAATTCCATCCAGGAGTGTCACCCAATTTTGCTTCCATTTTATTTGGGCCTCTGTCAAAGATTCATTGATACTGTGTATGCTTCGGAATTCATCGCTTAAAATAATAATTATTATTAATGCTATAAATAAAAAAATATCAATTTTTTTCAAATAATACACCAAAATTTAATAACCATCATGTTAACATGATAAATTTTACAGGGACTAAAATATACAGGGACTTTATAATTAATACTTATGTATTTAATATAATTAATATGTATAAATACTAATATAATTAATAACCTGTAATGGAAATCTCTGGCATAAAGAAGTTGATAAACTTCGTTGGCGCTGACATTAGTTTGTGAAGTTAGTGTCGGCACAGTATCCCTAGAGATAATATCGGTAGAGATTATCCCTTGAATCATAATGGAGTTTTCATTAATAACCTTAAAAAATAAATTTATTTTTATACACACGAAATATTTTCTTGGTAAGATTATCACTAACAACTGACAGTGGTCAGTTGTTAGTGATAATCTTACTCATCTAAATGGACTTCGATCCTCTCAATGTGAATTTCTGGAGTCAAGAGATTGAAAATGGTGTTTAGTGATATGGATGTTTTGTCGAAATAAATAAAGTAAAATCTCTTAAAATAGGGAAAAATTCATCACTTGCAATGTTTAAAAATTGTATGTTCCTACCTCGAATCTTCCTTTTCCTCGGTGAAGTGTAACACTTATTCGCAACTGGCGCTGATCGTGTAACACAGGTTGCGAGTGCAAATGAATATCAGAGAATTGTACTGACACTGATTTTGGCTTCAAATTTAAACTCATCGCAAAGGTATCCCATACAGCCACTAAGGCTGCGGCAAACGGATACCTACTTTTTCCTAAAATAATAATATAGGAAACGTAAACAAAATAAAAGTGAATAAATGTTTACTTTACAAAATACTATGTTACACTCTCAGATTATATAAATAATAACGTTACACTGATTGACTTTTTTTACCTCTAATGACATGCCCTTTCAAGTAGCTGTGTTCGTCATCATAAGTTGATATAACGTACTTTGATGCAGCAGCCGTTCTTCTTCGCGCGTTGGCGTAAAGAGATAAGCTCCTGAAAAACAACAAAAATACAACTAAGTAACTTAAAAATTGTTTGTAATCCATGACAATAACTATTAAAGAGGAATTATTTACCATTTTTCTTGATGCGCCCATTCAACCAAATGCGACAACATTGGGGTCGATGTTGAAACTGGAAACTCTACCTTTGGGTAGAGCGCTTTTACTTTCGGTGAGAACCCTTGCATTGATAGTCTGGAACATAAAATCGAGTAAAAAGAAGCAGTAATAATTTTTCACAAAATCATGACCTGATGAGTTATACTGATCAGGGAAATCAATCGTTTAGTTCTTAAGCGGGTAGTTCAATGAAACATGATGTCGTATGCTGAAAAACTTTTAATTGAAGTTACTGTACTATCTTACTTTCCCACAGCTTCCAGCAACATTTGCACGTTGTCTGGATGCCCACGCCGAGTCAGTGGTAAGAGGCAACAGGACTCCGGTAAAGATCGCTTCAGGATAGCTTGCAGGAGACCATGAGGAGCAATCTCTATTAACACTGCATCAGGTGGAATTAGCGCAGACGTTTCCTCGAACAGCACAGGGTTCTGTAAAACAATGAAATCATTACCAAAGTACCTTATAATAGGAGTCTTTATATTACGTATAGCCTAAAATGGATGTTCGTAATGGTACTCATACGTAAATTTTATTTTAAGGAAAACCTCTAATTCGAAAAATTCTATCTGCCATTTCTAAAGAAATCTTAAGGTTTATTATGTAAGTAAGAATAAGTATTAAGTAAGAATCTAGTATTATTTGCTTTATAATATTCATAAATATCTGAGGATACATCCGGTACATCCGGTATAGCATAATTATCAATTATTTATTTTGTTTAAATATTTTGTAATTGTTTATTTAATGAATTATAAATTATTAAGTAATTAGATAAATCATTTTAAATAATTTTTGTATTTTATTTAATATTTTTATATTAGAATGATTTATTCTTTTGGCAACTTCCGGTAAAATTGGCGCCACTGATTATGGTATAAAGCCCAGTGCCGCGTATATGGGCGAGCAGTCGTCAGTACTAAGTTTTAATAGTTAAGTGCTTAGTGACTAGTGATAGTGACAAATAAAGAAATATATTTTGATGAAAAAGTGTTTTAAAATCCCGAAATCCTTCTGTTAGTTAATATCAGAAGTGGCAAAAGGATTTTCACGCTACACGAAATCAAGGTATGTAAAATTAAGATAACATTTTAATTTTTTAAAAATCTACAGAAAATAACGTTTTAGATTAGAAATAGATAGCCGTAAAATATTTTTACTTTTATTAAAGTTTATTGAATATTTCAAAGATTTACAAAATCAGTTCAGTAGAATACAACCTACCTACCTACAGCCACACAAACTAGTTTTTTATAATTAATATGGGCTAGTATACACATAAATTAATAAATGTTGCCCGCAACTTCGTGGACAACAAAAGGAAATCTCACGGAATCGCGGCCAAATGAACCGTACATATAAAAAAAAAATGTTCATCTTCGCGGTCTACTCTATATCTCTGCCGAAATTAATCAAAATCAGTCCAGTAGTTGCGGAGCCTATTCAATGCAATTTTTGCTCTTTATAATATTAGTGTTAATGTACCTAGTGGTTTTGATAAAACATAAGTTGAAGGGCTTAAACATTAGGACTCTTGGGTTTGGATTATCGAAGGTCGAAAGAAATTAAAAAAAAGAAAACTGAAAAAAAAATCTAAATAAAAAATCTAAATCTAAAAAAAATTTTTTTTACCTATAATAAAATGCGAATCTTGTCAAAAATTTGGTCACAAAAAAGAAGATTGTTTTAAAAATAAACCCAAAACAAATTTAGAAAAACGTGTAATGAATATAGAATCATCTGATAATTGTAATTCAAAATTTTATAAATTTTTCAGTTTCAATTAATAATGATACCAAATTAATCACCGCTTTCATTGATTTTGGAAGCGATTGTTCTTTAATTAGCAAAACGCTAGTGGATGAGTATGGGCTTATTGTATTGTAGTATGAAAACATGCCTATAATAATTAAAGGAATCGGTAATGGTACGATAGTTCCAATAGGTAAAACAGAATTTGGGCTGTCTATTGACAAGGTTGATTCTTTGATTAGCGTATATGTAGTTCCGCCCTTACAACTATATGTATCACTTTTAATAGGACAAAATTGTACAGAATTGCCACATATATTAGTAATTAAAACAAAAGATTCACTCGATATTTTAAATAGAAGTTATACGTATCCCGACATTGAAAATGAACTATCTTGAATTAAACTACTAACTTGCGAATCCACGGAAATTAATAAAGTAGGGTTAGTGTCTTGTTTTACAGAAGATTTATTAAATGGAACAGTTTTTGTTCGAAACAGTTATCGAAATTTTTCTGGGATAGAGTATTGGGTACAAGGTGTTTATTCAATAAAGGAAGGAAAAATTTCAATATTCCTGATCACCCCATTTGCTTCTCTTCGCTTTAAATCTAATATGATTTTAGTTAGGGCCGAAAAAATTGAAAGTCGTGATCATAAGACTAAAATGTGTTTGCAAGCTCGAACTAATTTTGAAGAAATTGATTATCAAAAAATAAATATAAATAAAGAACTTTCCCCGCAAGAAAGAGACGCAATAATTCAGTTGATTCAAGTTTATCGTAGTACTTTTACCCAAAATCTTTCTGAACTCGGGTGTACTAATTTAACTGAGATTTACAGTTAAATTAGTACACCCGTACTAATTTAACTGAGATGGACTTAAAAATGTTGGATCATACGCCTGTTGCCTATAGGCCTTATAGATTGAGCTATAAAGATAGAGAAACCGTTCGAAATATGATAGGTGAACTTTTGCAAAACGAAATAATCGAAGAATCTTCCTCGTCTTATGCGAGCCCAATTTTGCTTGTCTCGAAGAAAAAAGGTGGCCAACGTCTGTGTGTTGACTACAGAGCTTTGAATAGCCGCACAGTTAGGGATCATTTTCCACTACCCCGTATCGAAGACCAATTAGATTCATTAAGTAGTAGTAAATATTTTACCAATCTTGATCTAACTAGTGGCTACTATCAAATACCTATTACACCGAATTGTAGATATTTAACAGCATTTATTACCCCCGATGGACTGTATCAATTTAAGAGAATGCCTTTTGGTTTGGTCAGCGCTCCAGCAGTATTTCAGAGGACGATTAATAAGGCTTTAAAACTTAACTCATTGGCTGTGAACGATAAACCAGCACTAGCATATATGGATGATATTATTATAGTCTCTAAAAATTTTAATGCAGGTATTGAAAAATTGGAAAATACTTTTAAACTATTAAATGAAGCAAATCTTACTTTAAACATTAAAAAATGTTACTTCTTTCAAACTAATATAGATTATTTAGGTTTCGAAATCTCACATGGAGGTATTAAGCCAGGTAAAACTAAAATAGAAGCAGTTAAGAATTCTCCCAGTCCTACAAATGTCCATGAAGTTAGGCAATTTGTGGGGCTGGCAAGTTATTTTCGTCGCTTTATAAAATATTTTTCACTTATTGCACGTCCTTTGACAGATCTAACAAAAAAAAACCGAGTTTGGACCTGGAGCGATGACCAAATTCAGTCTTTCAATAAAGACAAATGGGGGCCGGTTCAAAGGCCGGTTTTAGCTTTATATGACCCAAAAAACATTACTGAATTGCATACAGATGCAAGCAAGATTGGTCTAGCTGGAATTCTTTTACAGAAAGAGTCTGAAAAATCTCCACTCAAACCGATTGCTTTCTATAGTAGGAAAACTACAATTGACGAACAAAAATTCCATGCATATGATTTGGAAACTTTAGCGGTTATTACATCATTAAATAGATTTAGAGTGTATTTATTGGGTACCGAGTTTACCATTGTGACTGATTGCAATGCCTTACGTGCAACATTTTCGAAACGTGATATTTTACCCAGAATAGCTCGATGGTGGTTATCTTTGCAAGAATACGGTTGTAATATTATTTATCGACCTAATAGTAATATGATGCACGTGGATGCGCTCAGCCTTTTCATATGGTACACGTTGACCATCTTGGGCCATTTGTAAAAAGTACTAGAGGTAATACGTATTTACTTTTAATTGTAGATGGTTATACTAAATTTTGCATCATAAAGCCACTTAGAAATTTAAAAACCTCTGGTACTGTTAAAGCTTTAGCTGCTGTTTTTTCTACATTTGGTTTTCCAACTAGGCTCATATCTGATAGAGGAACTACGTTTACGTCTAAAGAATTTGAAAAATATTGTGTCGATTCTAAAATAAAGCATATTTTAAACGCAGTTTCCTCTCCTCGATCAAATGGTCAGGTTGAGAGATATAACCAAACGGTCTTAGGTTCGTTAGCATCTTACACTGATAAGCTTGGTGAAACTAAATGGGATCAAGAACTAGGCAGAATCCAATGGGGATTGAATAACACCTTGAATAAAGGCATTGGCAAAACCCCTTCTGCGGCTTTGTTCGGTCGAACTTTAAATCACGCTAATAAAAATATATTTAGTGATCTCTTTGTAGAATCGCGTAACCTTAACCAAAATATTGATGAGATTAGATCAGAAATAACAGAACACATTGAAAAAGATCAAATCAATCAGAAATAACGTTTTAATAAGAATAGAACAAGTCCTACTATTTATAAAATCGGCGATTTACTTAAAATAAAAAAAACAAATATCATCGAAGGAAGGCCAAATTAAAAAACTTTTACCTAAGTACTCTGGCCCTTATAAAATAACAAAGATTCTAGACAGTAACAGATATGAAGTATCTAGTATACCGGGTACAGAGTTAGGAAAACATAAATACTGTAACATTTGGGCAGTTGATCAAATAAAGCCATGGATAAATATACACATGAATAAAACGTCTAGTTCGGATAGTGAAGAAGAATAACAAATGATTTGAACATAATTAGAATCAAAAATAGACTAAAACAAACTTTAAATGATTTCGAGATCATATATAATATTTTTGGAATCTCAAGTTTTCTTGAGAACTTGAGAACAAGACTTGAAGAACTTTCCAAGTCATTTATATATTTTTTTAAAGCAATTTATTAATTAGGTGGACTTGAACTTCCCAATCCACTCAATAAAACACATACACTTGATGAATTTTCCAAGTTAGTATGTCTTTTTTTTATTTATTACCAGGTGGACTTGATGAAATTTCCTATCCACCTATAAAGCTTGACGAAATTTCCAAGTTATATTAAATGAATATTTGCAATGAGCTAATTAAATTTTAAATAGTAAGAAAATTTCAATATTTTAATTAGTGAATTTATTTTGTTTTATTTTACCATCTTATTATACAAATTAATACAATATATTGTTATTGCATGTAATATTTGCATGTAATTTGAAACTAAAAAGGTCTATTTATGTTGATTGTTTTCTTTTTGTTTTAAATTATTATATATTTAATACATTTTTTTTTTATAGGATGTATAATTTTAGGTATAGTTGTAATAAGTTTGAGGTCAAACTTTTTGTCAGTATGGCCGTATTCATAAATATCTGAGGATACATCCGGTACATCCGGTATAGCATAATTATCAATTATTTATTTTGTTTAAATATTATTTTGTATAAATGTAATTGTTTATTTAATGAATTATAAATTATTAAGTAATTAGATAATCATTTTAAATAATTTTTGTATTTTATTTAATATTTTTATATTAGAATGATTTATTCTTTTTAGCAACTTCCGGTAAAATTGGCGCCACTGATTATGGTATAAAGCCCAGTGCCGCAAATATGGGCGGGCAGTCGTCAGTACTAAGTTTTAATAGTTAAGTGCTTAGTGACTAGTGATAGTGACAAATAAAGAAATATATTTTGATGAAAAAGTGTTTTAAAATCCCGAAATCCTTCTGTTAGTTAATAATTATAGTAAATAGGTATACTTACCAATAGATTGTTAGTGTGATATTCAGCTGAACAATATTTAGCTGCTGGTTCATCCCACTTATCCTGTGGTACCGATGTCGAAACCCAACGCGGACTCCGCAGTTTAGGGGTTTTTATGAGTTCCTGCATGTATTTAAATAGACTAGGTCCTGAAAAAAAAAAATCTTTAGACATGCATTATTATAAATCCGGTTATTGTAACCAACATAAGAAGAACCAGCATTCATTTTACAAGAAACTATAAAACAATTACCAGCATTAGCAATACAAGTGGAATGATATGCTATATTAGAGCACGGTACTTCTTTGGCAAATATATTTCTTTTTGTTAAAGTAGCAACAAATTCATTCATAATTTTTGCTGGGCCAGAAATTGTGCAGGATTGCGGAGAATTGTGACACGCAACTTCTATTTCCGGTGGACACATCTTCGATATCTGTAATGTTTGGTTTTAATAAATAACTGTATACCTAGGGTAAAACTTCGAAAAAAGATTTTAGAACAAACCTCTTTATATCCAAGTCCAACGGCTGCCATAGATCCATGAATAAACTCTGTTTCAATGGACACAATACCACGACTGTAAGAACATAAAATCGCTTCTTCAACCGTGAAACAGCCATCTGCATATGAGCATCCAATTTCACCCATACTATGACCTGTAAGAGGTTCGATTTATATGTATTTATTTTTACTTGTTATAAAAATGATTAAAGCGCATCCACAGATAAAACATAATCCATAACATTTTCATCAGCTTCATCTAACACTTTCATCTTCACTACTAATGTGTACTATAACTACAGTACCAAGTTATAGCTCACACCAAGTCTCTCATCAACGCGAGCTACTGCGCATTGGCAGACTTCATTATATCATAATTAATTTACATCGTGTTATAATAACAAACCAATAATGTTATCAGGATGTATATCCATTGCTCGTAGAACATCGGTAAGTCCAATTTGTATGGCGGTAATACCAACAAATGAATGCATTATATTGTCAAACATCTTCTTATCATCCGAAGTTATAATATCAACGATGTTAACGCCTTTAGGTTGAAGCACACGGTGACATCTAGAATTTAAAATTTGCATCAGATTTTGTGATTATATAATAACTGTTTCTATAAAGAAGTTGTTAAGATAGATATATTGTTATAACTTTTCACTTATTTTTTTAATTCGTATACTTTGTTACCTTTCAATGGCAGCAGCGAAAATAGGTATGCGCATAAGTGCCTTGCCCATCCCAACCCACTGCGAGCCCATTCCACTGTAGACGAACCACAGCGGGCGTTTGGCCTGGTCGGAGTAATCGCTAACTTCGCCCAGACTCACTGTTTCATCATTTTCATTTGTATCTAAAATAACAAGTTCATTTTGTACAAAACGAAATAAAAACACCAATAACTGTAATTGGATATACAGTTAGTACTATGGTTTCTATAGAATACTAGCTGTATATGGAATAAATAAATAACGACCATAACATAAAGACATAACTGGAATAAATAAATAACTACCAACAACTTCACCTTTAACCTACACCTACGACTACACCTACACCTATTACCTACCACACAACCTACAGGTGGCATGTGAAAGAGTCATCGACAACTGAGAGTTGAAGATTGTTACATTACTAATATCACTAACAAACAATGGGGGTTGGTGTTAGAAGGATATTACTTCAAGGTTTTATGTATTTTTTTATGCCAAATCATAAAATAATAAAAAGTATTAACCCAGTATAACGAATCCTCGGCCCAAATGTCCGGAAATTCTTGTCTCGTGAATGTTATGAAGTAAGGCATGTTCCTCTGGATCTATAGGACGAGATTTCAGGTCATCGATGATTTTTCTCACTGAACTGTCTTGTCTTCCCGACAAGAGAACAATGCGTGGTATATTCGCTTTGTATCGGTTAAGATCCTAAAACATTAAGTTTTCTACATTTGCATTGTTTCATAATACCTATACAACTTGTATTGTGTGTTATTTCTGCTTGGTGCGTAGTGTTGTTGTACCATGTAGTTTGTAGAGTGGAATAAATTTATTGTTTAATAGAGTCTTATACAATAATTGCCTCCTTGGTCTAGTGATTAGAGCTTGGCTCTCGACTCGGGGTCGTGGGTTCAATTCCCGCATTGGAACAACAAAAAATGTTGTGTCCAAGTTTGGTTAGGATAATGCAGGCTGATCACCGGATTGTCTGACAGGAAAGATGATCCATGCGTCGGATGGGCATGTAAAAAGTCGGACCTGCGCCTGATCTCTCGCCAGTCGTGTCGGTTATCCGTCCCACTGGTTATGAGAGTAAAGGGAGAGAGAGTGTGTGCTCTTCTGTACTGCGCACACACTTGGGCACTATAAAAATTACTCCTGTGTAACTGCCCTAGTTTCATTGAACCCGGCCACCGTCACCGAAATTGGTGTGGGGAGTTATTATTAAACTAACTTAAAAATTTAACAGAGTTTAAAAGAATAAAAAAACTTCTAGAAATAACTTACTTTAGGTTTGTAGTGACCATGCAGAAGAACGTGGGCATTGATTCCAGTAATGGATAAACTGTTAACAGCAGCATAAGTACGATCAATCGCTGTGTGTTCATTCACAATTTTTATACGTCCGTCTCTTATTGCTGGAACGTCCTTTCGGGGTGTCTCACAATGCAGATTTCCCGCCAGTTTGCCATAGTAGTAACCTAGCAACACCTGTGAATATACAATTCTCGATCAAATTAATGCTAATTTTTTTATAATTTTCAATCTTTATATTAATATGTTTATCTTTTTTAGGTATCTAACTGACCTTTGTTCAAAAAACGTACCTTTGTTATTGCAGATATTCCAGATGCCGCTTCTCCATACCCAATATTAGACATAACACTTCCAACCAACAAGGGCTTTTTCCTTTCTTTGCAAAACACTTCATCGATAGACTCCAGTTCAGATTTATCAGCTTCCGGTACAGCTAGCGGAAGCAAAAACCAAACAAAAGTTAGTCCAGTTAGACTTAAATTTCGACTTCAAAAAAGGAGGAGGTTATTTAAAACTCTTATCTTTGAAACTTTTGGTATTACAAAAGAGTGGATACCTATTTGGCGTATATCTTTACTAATATTATAAACGTGAAAATTTGAATGTATGTATGTTCGTTACTCTTTCACGCCATAACCACTGAACAGATTTTGACGAAATTTGGTATGGAAGTAGTTTAGACTACCGATTAATACATATGCTACTTTTAATCGTAGCTAAATGTACGGTACCTGCGGGATTTCTATTTCCGAGTGTGCGCAAGCATATACCCTTATATAAACTAATGTTAATTAATTACATGTCCACTTATTAAAAAAGTCTTATTGTTACCTGAACCAAAAGCTTCTACGTATTCGACAGCTTGAGGAGAAATATTTGCTTCTTTGTAGAAAGTATTTAAGAATTTTGTCGTATCTCTAGGATTACGGTAAAATCCATATTTCGGTCCAGTTTCAGTCTTAGTAAGGGATAAGAATTCAGATTTGACATGGACCACATTAGCATAGATCCTTGAATACAAAATTGTTTGTTTATCTAATTATTTTGTTTATTCACTGAACTACTTAAGTATAACTTAAATTATTATTCAGAATAGATTTTGCTTACCTCAGCGCATCTTTAGCTTTTTGTAAGAATAAAACATTAATAGCTTCTGATTTCGCGCAACCGGCAGCATTCATGTCAAAGGATTTAGTCTTTCCGTCCATACTCAATTTCATAATTCTGTAATAAAAAAAAAGTTATCAGCAATAAAAGAAATAATTTTACAATACTCTGTCTCCAAATCGATTTCTTTCATCAAAAATCTTAGATGCTTGCCGATTAATGATTGTTAAGAAAAGGAAAGACTTAATTTTAACGTTTAGTATTGCAGACTTTACAATGCCAATGACAATTTTACAGTCAACTCACCTTCCATAG
The DNA here is from genome assembly GCA_037179445.1 of Phengaris alcon alcon. Lineage (NCBI taxonomy): Eukaryota > Metazoa > Arthropoda > Insecta > Lepidoptera > Lycaenidae > Phengaris > Phengaris alcon. The sequence goes on from JAYRCH010000116.1 coordinate 331,700, forward strand.
TGAATTGAAGACTGTGGATGCAAGCACAAATTACCACCACCAACAATAGCTGCTTCACAATCTCCACGAGCAATGGCGTTGTAGGCCAACTCCAGAGCGGCGGTGGAACTGCAACAAGCCTCGTCCACTGACATGGAAGGACCTTTCGCGTTGAGCCAGTACGAGATTCGATTGGCGAACATACTTTTATTGCACCTAGAAAACGCACATGTAAAGTTTTAGTGAAACGCCTATCGGGGTTCGTAGAACTCTTTTACTTACTATTTGGTCTGAGTCAATGTAGAGAATATTTACATAAAAGTAAGTAATGTAGTTTAGTAAGTATGTAATTTTTAGGAGGTATTTCATCTTACCCAGCTATACCAAATCCTGTTCTAGAACTTGCAACATAGAAACAAGCTTTTTCTGTTTCCGAAAAACACGTTCCAATGTAAACACCGACTTTCTTCCCTGATAAATGTTCCGGACTAACACCTATAAATATTTAAAAAAAAAACAAAATATTATAAAGGTTTAGCAAAGCAATATAAATAAGAAATCGTTATTACTTAATTACGCCCTAATAATTTTTAATTTAGGTAAAACTTAACCAGACTCAACTTCTAACCCAAGATCAACAACATAGGATTTAAATTGTTGGTAATTCTACTGTAAATTTAAACATTAGGCTTAGTTTACACCGAAACGAGACGATCGTGACGCCGCCGCGCTGCATTTTTAATATGGCTATTCAACATTTAACTTTATACATTCCATAAGAATTTTAATTGCAAGCGTTTAATTGCAAGAGGTCGAATGTCAAACTCATGGAGTAGAATATCTGCTACATGGTCAAACTGCACCGCTCCGCATAGCCCGGCGCCCGCGCCGCTCTTACGTGATCTTCTTGTGTATTGTATAAAGTTCCATTTTGAATCACTATTTTTAAAATGCAGCGCCGCGTGGCGTATCGCCTCGTTTCGGTATGAGCTGACCCTAATACGTAACTGTCAATTTAAAAATTAAACTAGACCTGCCCCATATGCAGGGTGTTTCGTCTTGAGGTTAAGATATTTTAACAGCAGACAAAAGGTTTAATTTTATCGACAAAACACCCCATTTTGAGAGTCGCAACCCTCACCAAATTTTTGTATGAAATTACAAATTTTATTAAAAAATACATTAAATAATAATATAATAAATAATAATTCACTAAATAGTCATACAAATGGGGGGATATTTTTGTATGTAATTTGGGTATTTCTATACTTTCAACTGCTGAAGCTGAGAAAGAATAAGCCGTCGGTAGAAGGAATAAACTTCAGGTTTTGTTTTTTTTTTCATCATATTGTAGGCGGTATCATCAGAAATACTGACAATAAATAAAATTTTGGGGTAAACGAGCTCGATTAAAAACTGTTTATATATATATATATTATAAAAATGTAAGAAAAAAATAAATTTTTTTGGTATTCAAATGTATTTTTAATTGACTTTCAAAAAGGAGGCGGTTATACGTTCGGCTGTTTTATTTTTATTGTTTTTATTGATTTTTGATATTTGATATTTTATTTATTTTATTTATTTATTTATTAACAAATTTTAAAAGCAAGGTACAATACAAACTCGGTGTCACAAAAACCTAGAAGGTTTGTGCGTACACCGGTGCATCTATCATCAAATGCTCAATTTAGATATTATAACTTTACTTAATACCTATGAACAAAACGTTAGTTTAATAACATAGTAAAATGTAAATACATACAACAAATGCTGTTCACAGTGTCAGTCGCACTCATGGTAGGCATGAGGCGTCTAATGGGCGAGCGGCGCGGGCGCACTCACCGGCGTGCCGTGCGCCCGCGCCTCCCGAACAATAAGTAACAAACAATTTGTTCGAAACTGGTATCGCACGAGTACAGGCACAGGGGAAAATAGTTAGGAGGTTTTGTAATTTTTATTTTGATATTTTTATTTTTGATCCTTTTTGTTTATTAATTTAGTATCTATTTATTTAATGAATTGTGAAAGTATGTTTTTAGTTTACTTTTTATATTTTTATCTTTATTTTATTTTATTATTATTATATTATTATTTTATTTTATTCTTTATTAATTTAGTATCTATTTATTTAATGAATTGTAAAAGTATGTTTTTAGTTTACTTTTTATCTGTTTATCATTGATGTTTTGTTTTAGCTCTAAGGGTTAATGTATGTAATAGTGTAGGTACCAAATATTCAAGGGATTGTTTTCCGTATAGGTTGTTGAAGTGCGTGACAGTGAATTTTACATTAGTCACGCTACGCGTTGGGATATGGTGTTTTGTCGATATTTGAACATCCAAGTTAAAAAAGTTTTCTTTTAGGTTGGTATATTTAATAATATATTGTATAGGCATAGTCTTACAGAACGAGAAAACTTCATGATATTTATTATTATTCTTAAGTTCATTTTTTATCTTATACGGTATTATACTTTTAAGTATTCTTAATTGAAGCTGGTATATGGAATTTAGATGAGTTTTGCAGGTTCTGCCGGAGCTGCTCAGGCCGTATGATTTAATAGATTCTACTAAAGTTGTCTAAAGTAAGAGACGTGTGGAAAAGGGAATATTATTCTTGACTATAGTAAATTTAGCTAGCAACGCACGCATTTTATCGCACACGTAGTTTATATGCTCGGTCCACTTGAAACGGTCATCTATCACGAGCCCGAGGTATTTATATGTACTGACTACTTCGACAACGCTACAGTACATGACCGCGAGTTCAAATGTAGGCATTCATGTTCGTGAGCAACTAGTTTCGTTATTATACCACTCCTGTTTTGGTTCGAGCTCACATACTTAGTCTTGCTGTTATTGACCACAAGTCCAGCATCGTGAGACCATTTAGCTAACAAGGTAAAGTCTTCTTGTAAACGTGAAACGGCTATGTGTATATCATCGTGGGCTGAAACGAGACATGTATCGTCGGCGAATTGAAAAATTTTACAGTTTTTAATTAAATAAGCGACATCGTTTACATAGGTAATAAAGTGGCATGGTCCTAGCACCGAGCCATGCGCTGTTCTTTCTGTCACATCAACTTCCATGCTTAGCTCGTCGCTAATCTTTACTACATATGTGCTATTAGTTAAATAATTTTTACACCACTTTAGTAATGGGCCTCGTATATCACTTTCTTCTAATTTATTTATCAAAAAGTCATATATCGTCGGCGAATTGAAAAATTTTACAGTTTTTAATTAAATAAGCGACATCGTTTACATAGGTAATAAAGTGGCATGGTCCTAGCACCGAGCCATGCGCTGTTCTTTCTGTCACATAAACTTCCATGCTTAGCTCGTCGCTAATCTTTACTACATATGTCCTATTAGTTAAATAATTTTTACACCACTTTAGTAATGGGCCTCGTATATCACTTTCTTCTAATTTATTTATCAAAAAGTCATGTTGAATAAGTGTATCGAACGCCTTACTGTAGTCGATAAAAACTATCAATACATGTTTTCGGGCAGTTAAATAGTTATAAATAGTGTTAGTAAATTTAGACAAAAGTTGTGTTGAGCTTTTCTTACTTAAAAATCCATACTAGTTACAGCTTATTATGTGGTTATATAAGAAGAATGTATACATTTGTTTACAAATAAATTTTTCGATAATTTTGTCAATAGTGGGCAGTATGGTTATAGGACGATAATTATCATAATCTTTATGGCTTCCCTTTTTATGAATTGGCCTCACTATACCCTTTTTAAGATCAGAGGGGTATTCCCCAGTTGCAACAGACGTGTTTATTAACTGGGCCAAGACTGGTGCTACATTTTGGTTTATTATTACAAGGTCTGATGCACGTATTTTATCTAGTCCTGGAGCTTTATTAGAATTTAGATTTTTGATAATATATATGACGGTCTCAGACGTTGCTTTACGAAAACGTAGTGACATATTAGTAGAGCGTGCGTACAGGGATTTATTAGTTTAGTTAGGAATTAGTTTAGTAGTACAGTTTAGTAAAATGTTTTTCACATTGTCTAGAAAGGTTGTCGCATATTTATTACATATATCTGAAATTGTACATGTTGAGTCATGTAATGCATTAACAATCAAGTATCATCCAGATAATATTTTAGTCTGCCAGTTAATTCATTAAATAAAAGCCAGAGCTTTTTCGGATTATCTTTTGATGTTGATATTTAGATTTTTTGATATTTTCTCAGGAAAAAATAAATCAGTAATGTAAAAAATATTATGAGAAATAAAATAAAATAAAAATGAGACCCTTTTGATGTGTGTAGGTCATAAATAAAATTATTTAATTAGCTTTATTGAACGTAAGGTATTAACCAAAAAAATATACACTTGCTTGAAGCTCGCGGGGTGAGGGTTGCGCCCTCCAAAGGAGGGTGTTTTGGCGATAAAATTAAACCTATTATCTGCTGTTCAAATATCTTAAAATCGAGGCGAAACACACTGTGTAGCTTGGTAAGGTTGCTCAAGAATTTTGCGAGCTATAATGTCCATGCTGTTGTAGCTGTCCCTTATACGTAACTATCAATTAAAAAATTAATCAATACCTGCATCATATATAGCTTGGTAAGATTGCTCAAGAATTTTGCGAGCCATAGCGTCCATGTTGTTGCAAAGACGATAATGCACTTTGAAGAATTGCGCGTCGAAGTACGAAAGATCCGGCACATTCCCATTATATTGGGCAACCTCAGGGTGATTGTACTGCCAGCGGTTGGTCTTCTTGATAGGATTTATCTTTGAAAAAAAAAAAATAATTTAAATGAAAATAGTTCTTAAAGCGAATCTCAAAACGTACATGAAGCATACTTTAAAATCGTCTGTAGGCGCCTTTACACACGAGCCCCAGTTACAGATTAAATAATATATACCTTCTTGTTGGTCCTTCTTATGTTTGAGTGGTCATAATAATAATACAGCAACAATTGTGATATTCTTCTTTATTGATACATTTATGAGAGAGATGTTTAACACAGATACGTATTATATATGAGAGATGCTTACTTAATACAGATACGTCTCCACTATAACATATAGCCTTTTGGGCAGGGTGTTGCAACTGGCGATCGTAATTATGAGCTTTCGAAATTCAAAATTATACCTAAAACCATATAACCATATAACTGGCTCGCTCTTATAACGTGTGTACTCTTTCACATATCGCCTATGATTGGTGATGCAGATATAGAAGAAGAAGATTATTTTTAAATTTCAAAATTTAAAATTCTATGAGTTTGAAAAATTAATTTCAATTATTACAAAATTCTGTTATTTGCGAAAAACTGTAATTTTAGTGAAGTTAACTCGAAATCAATATTTATTATGATGAAACAATGATTTTGATAAAAAAAAATCATGTATATAACCACTATATAAACATGCTTGAACTCAAAGAATATCGGTGAAACTTTGTATAATTTTTTTCCTTAACTTCTCGATTTAATGAAAAGACACTTAGGGGTGGACAACGGTCCGGTTTTTCTTCAGTTCGGCCTGAACGGATGCAAAATCGTATCGTCTGTGTGCAATTCGAGATCGTATCAGTCGGCCGTATGGACTGAAGCGATTCGTTCCAGTGTTGCCAACTCTGTTTTTTCAAAACTACTAAACTCGCGTTGTTTTCTACTAAAAACTACGAAAAGAGTACCGATAACTATAAAAAAGATACTAAACCTAGGAATCCTTAAAAGGTTTTTTAAGGATTTTGTGTTTACAAACCTACATACATTTTCAGTTTTAATATTTAACCGTTAAATTAAAAAAAATATAGTAGGAAATATTACGTATATAGAAATTAAATCGGTAGTTTTAAGCGACTTACGGATGCTTGCTACTATGTACTATTATGATAAGGTGTCATAATAGCACATAGAAGCAGTCCATTTTGTATATTATGATTTTTGTATATTTTTCTACAAAACCACTACTAACAACTAAATTCCTACTAATGAGGGAATAAAATACAAAATTTTGTTGTAAAACTTTGTAAAACAACTAAGTTGGCAACTTTTATTCTGACATGTACGGATGGACTGAACAACAATAAAATTGAACTGAACGCTAAAAAAATTCGAGTGTAAAATAAAACCGGTAATGTGCGCCTCGGCAAGAGGGGTTCCGTACAAAACGAAAAAAAACACGTTTGTTGTATGTGAGCCTTAAATTTTTATTTTATTCTGTTTTTAGTATTTGTTGTTATAACGGCAATAGAAATACCTACATCATACATTTGTGAAAATTCTAACTGTCGAGCTATCACGGTATAAGAAGGTTAAGATACAGCCTGGCGACAGACGGACGAACAGCAAAGTCTCAGTTATAGGGTCCCGTTTTTACCCTTTGGGTACGGAGCCCTAAAAATGGCACGTGGTCTAAAGAAATTTATTAAAATTCATTGAAGTATTTAAAACTTTAGGGCCAATATTATGGTTGATAAAATCTAAAGACTATTACTATAAAACAAAGAGAAATTATTTCTATAACATATTACTGGAAAAATGTATGACAATAATTCGGTTTCGTCGATAGCGTGATTACAATTGCAGCAAAAAAAACGGGACATATCTAAGGAGGGTTCCGTAACTATCAACGCGCAATAGATTTTTTTTTAATTACTACAAAAGTTATTGTCATAAAGTTATTACAGAAACTATGAGAGCGGCAGACAGACAAAAATTATAAGGGCTCTTTAAGTATTACGGAACCCTAAAAACACGACAGCGAAGCTCGCGGCAATTTTCCGTGTATGTGCTCGAATCCGTTCAGGCCGAACCTTAGATTAAAACGCCTAGAAACCGGGTACGCGCATGATAAGTGAAGTAAATCATACTGAGCCATATCGGCTCAGTTTGTTCGAACGACCCGTCAGTTGTCAAGGTCAAGCGCTAGAGCATAATATATCTCCGACTATTAAAAATATTATGACGGTTTGTGTCGTTATTGGGTGTCACAATCCATCGGAAAAGTATTAAAAAAAGCTTAGGACATAACATTTCATATGTAAGTATGAAATTTTATGTCCTAAGCTTTTTAATAATATTTAAAACATTATTAATAAAAAAATATAAAATAATAAAATTAATATTTAAAACATTTTAAAATAAAATCATATTATGTCTCCATCTTGCTGCCCTATTGTGAATTTTTTAAAAGTTACTAGTCATAATAAATTTATTTCAAAATTTTCATGGCTAACTAATAGTTGCAACTAAGACAAAGTTTTATAATATTTTCAGATTTTTTTAACTATTAATTTAAAGTATTGCCAGTATTTAGATAATCCTTAATATGTTCCATATCATAATACCAGTTTAATATAAATAAAGTTCATTAATGAACTTTATTTATATTTTGTTTACATGGTTTAAAATGAAATATAAGTTATATTTTTACATCTCACGATATTAAGAAAAACAAATACAATAATTCCAATTTTAAGAGTATACATTCCACAACTTAAAAGTTTTGTTTGTTGTGTGTCGGTATGTAATGCTTACGCCTACATCTATTTGTTGCTTGCTTCACTTTGTACGACGCGTTTGTTTAAAGACTATCTAGGCGTTATTAATCTAAGGGCGGAACTGACGTCAGTTAAGTCGGATGCGATTTTCTCCGTGTATGTGCTCGAATCCGTTCAGGCCGAACTGACGTCAGTTCTAACTGAAACGATCGGCCTCTCGTCTGTGGACGCCTTAAGTACTATCTTTTCTAGAAACAATTCGCGGCTTTATTGTACCCCGATCTCAAAAATTTTTGCGAAAGAAAGATTTTTCATATTTTTTTGTGGGATATCTTTGATCGGATTTGTTAAATTTATGTGTTAACATACCTTATTATATAAAATATCCGATAGCTGTTTCACATCGTAGCAATCAGGGTAGAGTCCGGCTATACCAGAAATAACAACTCTCTCTCCCGAAGCGTCGTCTTCCTGGGGTTTCGAGGATGAAAACTCTTGTGGCTTAGGAGTCATGTTGAAACCTATCTATAATTCCAAGTAATAGATTAATTCCTCATCCAAATTATACCTAATTAAGATTAACAGGTACATAAAATATATCCTTCGTAAATCTGACGATCACAAACTATTCGAAGACTTTTGCAAGAAATCGCTAAAACTGCCACATGTTGGTTCATTCCCGAAACATAGTATCCTAAATATTCAAAAATAACTAATTACGATTTTCATTGTATTTACATATTAACAGAACCTAACATTTTTTTTTTGTTACCTGATCTCGATTCCTTTGTCAATATAATGGTCTTGCAACGTATCGAGCTTATACTAGGTAATAATCAAAAGCAATCAGCCCTTTTATAACAACAATACAATTAATGATTTGAATTACTTATTGTAGCTAATGAATTTCTTGTTTTTACTAGGCATGTAATGATTATTACTTTGGCTGACTAGCCGACTAGCCGATAAGTCGGTTGTAAAGAGGCCGACTAGTCGGCCAAGTCGTATATTAGCAAGCAAGATTTCCGCAGCGCTTCGTTTCAAGATCTGATGAAGATCTTCGGAGACAAACCTGGAACTCTTCAACGACTGACACCAAGTGTCACGCGCCTGCTGCTATGAGTGGCATTAACGTTTTGACATTCTAAATGTTTTTTCGTTCGCTCCAGTATAGACCCCGATTTCACGAAATCGTGCGACCCCCTTATCTCTCTGCGAGTTTTGAAGATATGATATTGAAAAAAGGCTCACTAGACGCGTATTTACGAGAGCTATAAGGTGCAACAATAATTATTTGAGAAAGTCAAAAACGAAAAAAAGTTATGGCAGAAATAGTGAAAATAATCATTTTTTCCTTTCTTGAATGAATTGAATTGAATGAATTGAATGATATCAATATTTTGAGACAAAATCTCTGGACAATCTTTTATCTTAAAAGAATGACGATCGGGTTAAGGGTTTGCTCTGTAGCCTAACCTTTTTGAAAAAAAAAAAAAGAATTATTATGCCTTAAACGACAATCTTGTTTATATATAATCGAAATCTCGGCAACGGCTACAATTATTACCATGAAATCGATCTAGCTAGGTCTTATCACTTAGAAACTGCTCATTTTTAAGATATATACATGTTTTTTCTTTCGTCGTGCGACAATATATCAATAATTTTGACTCTATAATGTCAGCCGGATTAGCAGCTTGGTAAATTTTCGCGTTGTTCGGTAATTAGGAATGTGGTGGGTTGGAACCCCGCCAAAATATTTTTGTGATTCTTTTTTTTTAAATCTACTAGAGCTCCGAGCATAGCTCGGTTACCTTTTTCTATTATATAAAGTAGCATGTCCTGGCTGACTGATTCATCAACGCTGAGGCAAAACTACTGAAGGTAGAAACGTCATATTTGGACCGTGGCTTCCTTTTGTGACGTATAGGTCCACTAAGAAGGGATTTTGCGAAACACATCCTAAAGGGGTAAAAAGGGGTATCAACTTTTGTATGTAACTTTTATGTTTGTGGTCAGATCTGCTTGAAATTTCGTGATATTGCTCTTTGAAACTATTCATAACCAAAATACCATTGATCCCATCAGAGTATCTATTTGTATTGAAATGACTGCAGTTTCTCCTAAAAGTATGCTTCGCCATCAATAAAGCTAAGGGGCAGCCATTGAAAGTGGCTGGGATAGACCTAAGAGAGAACTGTTTCTCACACAGACAGTTCTATGTTGCGTGTTCCAGAGTAAGTTCGGCTAGCAGTCTGGTGATCTTTGCTCCGCACGGCAATACATTTATTAATATTGTATATAAAGAGGTCCTTCAATAGCATAATACACTGTAATAATAAAATAATCTTAAACCATTTACCATTTAATTTATTATTATCATAATTAAAGTCTCTAGAAATAATAGGAAATTAGTCAACCTCAACATCGTACGAAGTCGCGGGCAAAAGCTAGTGTAAGAATAAAATAAGTATCATTCAACGTTGTAGTTTAATTTTGTAAACTTTTCCTTATCCCGACTTTCTCGTCGCGCAGCGACAATATTTTTTCGAATTCCGTAGATTAGTTTCCAATGTGCTCGATAGTCGTGTGAGGCACGAAATCTGTGATATTTTTTTTTATGCGTCAATTTTGATTAATCTTTTTTGTCAGAAAGAAATAATTTGTATATAATTTTTAATATAATTAAAAAATAATTTTTAATTATATTAAAAATTATATACAAAGTAAGAAGCCGAATAGTCGGCGCTCTTTGCCGATTTGTCATCGACTAGTTGCCCTCGCCGACTATAAAAGTGGTAGAGAGGCCTTACCGACTAGTCGGAACATCTCTAGTTTTTACATTTAAATGATAATATGCAGGAGAGGTCTTAAGGTTAAGATGTAGTAATTTTATTCAACAATAGTATTAGTTACCTTAACATATTTTAGTTACAATGTTTTTTTTATTCTATTGTGTTTTTCATAATCGGCTGTATTTTAAGACATTTAAACACATTTAGTCAATATATCAATTCTGTGTTGTATTGTCACATAATTTATATCGACGACCTCTGTGGCTCAGTGGTTCAGCGCGTTGATGCTCAAGCCGGGGATCGCGGGTTCGAATCCCACCCAAGGAACAAAAAGTTTTTGTGTGTTCTTGGGTCATGGATGTGTATTAAATATGTGTATAATATTAAAAAATCTTAAATATATGTATAGTATAAAAGTATTAAATATACTTCCCGTTTTCTGGTACCTGTAACACAAGTTCTTCGGATACATAGCACGGGGCCAGATTGACGTGGTGTGAAGCGTCCATAGATATTTATTTATTTATTTAAAGGAGGATGGGAAAAAATGTATGAACGCCGGTCTACCTACTCAATACGAACAAGCCATATGTCATTGGCAAGGGCGTTTCTTGTACATTTTTCACTGCCCGATAGGTACAGGGCTCTTCGGGTGCTGTACCAGGGGAACCTTGTGGCTACTGCGACTTATGCGGCAGCATGTTGGTACGAGCGGGCGACCCTTCACGTTGTGCGAAGTGCGCTTTTGCGCACCCAGAGACCCGCCTTGATCCTTTTGACCAAGGCGTATCGCTCGACGAGCACTGACGCCCTGGAAGTTCTGGCAGGGGTGATGCCGGCCGACATCGAGGTAATACGTGCTGTCAGACTAGGTGTGATGCGCGAGACCGCGATTACCAAGGAAGAGCTCGGAGTGCAAAACTCAGGGAAACTGAGTCCGCTTATGCCCTATGGCAGGAGCGTTGGGATACATCAACCAACGAGAGGGAGCTTACCGGTTCTTCCCGGACGCGATGGCTCGTTCCAAGGCAACTTGGATACAGCCTGACTATGAAACATCGCAGCTGCTTACCGGTCACGGCTGTTTCAGAGGGAGGCTCCACAGATTGAATATTTCCGACGTGGGGTCATGCTACTGGGGCGAAGCCGCGGTGGAAGACGTACACCACGCTATCTGGGAGTGCCCTCTGTACAGGGAGGCGCGTAGGGAGCTCTTGGATGGAATCTTCGGGGTCGGAAAGTCTTCAGAGAGGGTCCGGCCTATTACTGCGACCTCGTTTCCTCGACGGCGAACTTCGGACGGCTACGGGAATACGCGCGACTATGGCAATGGATCAGAAGTGGACTGGAACGCCAAGAGAGGGCAATTGGAGGCGATTAAGGACGAAACCTAGATGTTCGAACCAGTACGCGCTAACGAAAGACACCGAAGTCGTATCTGTATTGTCCGCCCCAGAAAGGGGAGAAGGACTTAGGGACAAATAGAAATAGATTAAAGAACTTGTAGGGAATCAATAGTTGCGCATCTGAAGGGGAGGGACCCAGGACAGTAGGGTGGGCATTCCCATGCTTCGGCCCGTATAACCAAGACGGTTGATAGGGCCATGGGTTGGTGGAGGGATTTGCCCGATAGGTATATTATGTGTAAATAATGGGATTGAGGGCATTGGAGGGCAATAAGCGAGGTAGGTTTAAATGCAACCCCGTTTATGGATAAAATATTACTATTTTGAAAACATAAATTGGCCCTATACGACTAACATTAGCAATGTTAGTTAAAATAGAAGTTCTCAATATATTTAGTTGCGTGAGATATACCGTGGGTATAATTGAGCTGACTTAAAGTTACTATGACGCCAAAACCCAAATCTTCGTCTGTTAAGAAAAATTTAGGATTAAAACATACCAATTATTCTCATACATTTCTTTCAATAACAAACAACTTATTAAAATACTACGTTAGCCTTAAGTTTGCCGCATTGCATTACTTTCCAGAATTTGTTACCTGGCTACACTATCGAATGGTGTAATAAAATAGGGTGTCTATTTTATTTTAAATTAGTCCATTTTGTCACACCTTTCTTGAATGAATCCGTGTGATTTTTCGGTCGGGCCGACTTATGCCGCGATGTAGGGCTCTCCCACAGTGAAAAACAACTTTTTCACGTTTCCAGATTCCAGAATGCCCATCCTCCTTTCGTATACTCGTAGTCCTACGATGCCTAATTTTAAATGGTTTAAGCTGGGAAATCTTGGCAAACTTATCTATACTTACTAAATTTTATTATAAAAAGGAAAAGTTTGTTTGTTTGCATTGAATAGGCTCCGAACCACTGGACCAATTTTGATGAAATTTGGCAGAGGTATAGAGTAGACCCCGGGGAAGGACATGACTACTTTTTATCGCGGAAAAATGTACGGTTTCGCAAGATTCACTTTTGCGCGCACGAAGTCGCGGGTCTATCTAGTTTGTTATGAAACAGCTTTTAGTTCTAGTAATTCTAGCTTTTACAATATAACATCTCACGACTCCGTGCTCACTGTAAAGAAAAGCAGCAAATTTAAATATAATATATTGTAACCTTCTGCACTCACCTCACTTTTAGGGTTCCGTAGTATCTTGTTACCTACTAAGAATATATTAATTTTCACATTTATTCATACATTTTAATTACCATTTCTAAGTTCTATTATGAACCAATAAAAGTATAGACTGACAGATCTCATACATTAAAACGTACAAAAAAAAAGGTCCGATCTCTGCTTAGGGCTAGATGTCGTTAGCAAATTGTAAGAAAATCAATATATTGCACAAATTAGCGAAGTAAATCAAATATTCTCTTTTAAACAAGAAATATTATTTTTCGGTCTCTTTCCAGTGTGATTTTAAAGTTCAAAGGATGATATTTGATAATTTTCTCTAAATCATAAAACATGAACATCAACAGCTTGTTTCTAGACAATTATGGTAGATGGCGTAGTATTAGGGTACCACGTGTGATCACTAGATGGCGCGCCAAAAGTATCGGATTCCTCATATAAGTACTTATTTAAACAGGTACAATGTTGTATGTATTGTAATAGGTCTTACCTATGAAACTACTATGAACCTATGAAATTGCCGTTATGCAGTACTGGCCATTTCAAATCAAAATAATTTTTGTTTGGCTAAGAATTCTAATTTCAAATTAATTTTATTTTAAAAACATGGAATTCTTTTTCCAAAGTAGTCATTTGTTTATTGATTAGTGTTACATTTTCATCGCATTTCAATCTTTTTCGTCATCATGGATACGTTAAATATTCGAGTAATTATGGAATATGAGTACCGTCGTGGCAGCAACGCGGCACAAGCGGCACGCAACATCAACGACGTTTACGGAGCTAACACTACAAACCAACGCACCACCTGTTATTGGTTTGTGTAGCGGGCTACGACCTCTGGATTTGTATGTCCTTCTTGTGTCTGAGTGGTAATGATAATAATACAGCAACAATTCTTATATTCTCCTTTATAATTGGTGCTTAACACTGACTACGTATTACATATGAGGTATATGCCTAACACAATAATATACGTCTACACTATTTATAGCCTTTTGGCCAACTGAAATAAACTACTAAATAGGCTTTACTTCATGACATCTGTCAATGTCAAAAATGACATTGACAGTTACTTTTGTCAATATGCAACATCTCTCTTTTCGAGAAAAAAGCAAACTAATATTATAAGTACATAACTAATAACAATACATTACTTATCTACTCAAATTTCTCATGTATGTACAATTTAGGACGTCTCACACTTCTACCAGACCTGGTTACGTAACCGGTATTTTCTAGACTCTCCATAGGAACACAGTTATCATCGATAATGCAATTTTGAACAGGACCGTCTCCGAGCTGTGCTAAACTCATGGGATCTATACTCTCCTGCATGGGAGGCATATTGTCAGTGCTGCCGTTGCCATATAAAGAAGGTGGAGAATTTGTATCTTTTAAATTATTTTTTCTAGGTCTAATGCGTCCCCTATTCCTCCTATACACAACACCATTTGGATCCACAACATAATATGATCTACCACAACCTAATTTCTCTATAATTATTCCCGGAGACCAAAAAGATTTAGGATTTTTTTTGAAGTAAATGTCATCTCCAGGCTGAAACTCATAAGATGTATACTTCGCATTCCTGTCAAAATAAAAAGACATCTTGTCTCTGCTTTGATTATGACATCTTTCAAACGTCGAAAATTTTACAACTTTTGGCCTGAGTTTTCTATTTAGAATTGGTAAATTTACTCGCAAGTTTCTAGACATTAATAATGCGGCCGGACTGGGAAAATCTCCCTTAGCAGCGTTGCGGTAGTGTAGTAACGCCAAATGTATATCCGAGCCATCTTTCTTGCATTTTCTTAATATGTTTTTGACAATTTTAACTCCACTTTCAGCCTGGCCATTAGACTTGGACAATAAGGACTGGTAGTAATGTGTTCTACATCCCAATCAACAAGAAAAGACTTGAATTTGAAAAAACTATACCTACCTTCTCCCACGGAAGATAAGATATCTCAAAGCATTTTAACGGTTCCTTGGGTGTGTTTGTCATGAATTTTGCACACGCCGAACATTGATCAATTAGGTTTTTAATCCGCGTTTATATTTGGCCAATAAACTGTTTCTCTAGCGATGTTGAGTGTCTTATTAATACCTAAATGCCCACAGTGTATTTTATCTAAAATCTGTCTTTGCAAGGATTTTGGAACAATAAGCCTATTGCCTTTAAATATTAAGTCGTTCATTATATGTATTTCATTTTGAATGTTCCAATATGGTTTCACAAGACAGCTTACTTTGTCTTTACTTCTTGGCCAACCATTCTGAATATAAGACTTGAGCAGATTTAAAGATTCATCATTTTTACTTTCTAATAATATTAATTCTAAATATGGCTTACTCACTGAGAGATTAGAAAATATTGAATTTACATGATGTTGTAAGTCTTGTTCATACTGAGGTATGTATGTATCACTAAGTGAGGCTCTTGACAAAGTATCTGCTATATACATATATTTACCAGGTACATAAACCACTTCTAGGTCGTAACCCTGCAACGATAACATCATTCTTTATAGTCTACCTGCTAGACTATAAAGAATGATGTTATCGTCTTCGTCGTCTCTACTTCATGAAGAGGTTTTTTAAAAAGGTAAATTAAAGGTTTGTGATCAGTATGAACAGTTGTTTTACTGTCATAAATATATTAGTGAAATTTATTACATCCAAACTGTATGGCAAACAATTTCTTTTCAATCTGAGCGTAGTTTTGTTGAGAGGAGGTAAGTGTTCTTGAACTATATGCAATGGGTCGTTTGTTTTGCATCAAGACCGCTCCCAGTGCATTCTTTGATGAATCTACCGACAAAATCACAGGTAAGTTGCAATTATAATTAGTTAACACAGGTGCTTTAGATACGACTTCTTTTAACAAATCAAAGCACTTTTGACAATTTTCCTCCCATAACCATAATATATCTTTTTTTAACAAATTTCTTAAGGTATTAGTTTTCTCTGCTAGATTTTCTATAAACGGTGCTAAAAAATTAATCATGCCTAGAAATCTCTGCAAATCTTTAATATTTTTAGGTATGGGCATATCTTTTATGGCTTTTACTTTCTCTGGATTAATTTTTACACCTTCTTTACTAAAAATATAGCCCAAATATGCTATTTCTTCTAGAAGAAACTTGCACTTGGCTTTATTTAATTTTAAATTAACTTGCCTAGCCCTGTCCAAAAACATTTCTAACCTTTTATTGTGTTATTTATTTATTTATTTTTTTCTTTTATTGTTGTATTTCAATTTTTTCACCGTATATTAAAATGTCATCACACCAAATTATTATACCTTCAATGTATCCGAAAAAATCTATCATGGCTTTATAGAAAATTTCTGTAGCCGTGTTTATTCCAAAAGGTAATCTTAAAAATTTGTATCTGTCAAAGGGAGTTTGAAATGTACATATATCACTACTTTCTTTAGTTAATTTTATATTATAAAACCCAGAAAACGCATCTAAATGTGAAAAATAAGAGGCTTTGGACAATTTAGACCTGACTTCGTCTATGTTTTTAATTGGATATTGACATCTCAATAAATTGTTATTTAAATTTCTAGAATCTAAGCAAATTCTCAATCCACCATTATTTTTCATGGCTATAACTAAACTACTCACCCAGAGAGTAGGTTTGTTCACCTTCCTTATGGCTCCCATGTTTTCCATGAGTTGAAGCTCTTTCCTTAACGGTTCAACCAACGCGAAAGGTACCTTTCTAGGGGGATCAACGCACGGAATAGCATCCTTCTTTAGCACGATGCTGTGTTCGTATGGGAGGCAGCCTAGACCCTGAAACACATAATTATATCTGGTCACAATTTTGTCACAAGTTTTGTGATACATATTATACACATTTTGCTCAACATTTTTGACATTTTCATTTTTTATATGAAAGGTTTTTGTTATTAAATTTAGCTTTATACAAGTGGGTAAGCCAATCACAGTTGGACAATTTAATTTTGTTACAACAAAAGCAATGTTTTCTGCTTTTGTTTTGTTTTTAACTAAACAACAAATGTTTGACACTGAAATTATCGGAATTCTGTGCCCACTGTAGGCAAAGATATTATATTTTTTACACATTTCTTTACTCTGTTTGTCAAATTTAAGATTCAATTCTTTAAATACTTGATAAGACATCACATTTATGTCTGCTCCAGTGTCAATTAGGCAATCTACATTTTTGTTGTTTATTTTAAGAGAATAATGCCAGGAATTGTCCGTGTTAATCAAATTTGTACTAGCATTTTGTGACTTTATGTTTTTAATGTTGAATACTGCCCCTATTGTAAATCTCTCAGCCTCAGCACCTTTGGGGCTTGATTCATCATCGAGATTTATGCTACCTACCCCAGAACCAATAGTCCTGACACTATTTTTCATAACACATAAATGAGTAAAATATCCATATTTAAAACATGACCTGCATCTGTGTTTCCATGCTGGACAGTTGCGGCGACCATGCGATGTGTTGCACTTTACACACGACGTTGTTCTAGATCCAGGTGTAGCTGACCTTGGGTGACCTTGGCGTGATGGGGATCTTGAGTTTTTTCTCTTCTGGTACGGGGGGAAACTGGCGCGACGATTTTTGTGTAGCTTGTACACTGTGGCTTTTTTTTTTCTATCTGCTGCATTGATTGATTCTTTACTTTTCTGTGCCATCGTGAGTGTTCTACAGAGGAGTTTGGCTCTTTCTAGGGATGGATCTTGCTCTTGTAGGAGCTTTTGACGAAACTGAGAGAAGTTTGTGGCCATATTAGCAATGAAAATATCCTTTACAAGGGAATCGCGTAGCGAACCAAACTCACAGGCTTGACTTGCGTTTTCTAATTCCATTAGAAAATTTTCCAAGGATTCGTTCACACGTTGTTGTAACGTAAAGAATATCTGCCGCGCCACCGTCAAATTCTTTTTGGGTTCAAAATACTCGACGTATTTTGCCTCGACTTGGAATGTAGCAGTGCTTAGGTCCAAATTGAATGAATTGTAGATATTTAGACCTTTTCTCCCATGGAACGCAGCATGATTGCAAATTTTCTCTTGTCTTCCGATTTTTCCATCCCCGACGCCAGTAGGAAAATCTCGAAAGACTGCGTCCATTTCTTGAAATTTTCAGCATTATTGTTGATAATTTCTGTAGAGATCTCAAGCTTCTGCAGTCCGTTTCCTGCCATTGTTAAGTTCTAACACCCAGATTGTCTCGAAGCTTCCGGAGTTTTTGATGTACCCTCTTTGGTTACCTAGTTTGTACCCTCAGTTTGCTCGCTTCTGTTCTGGAAATTTCGACCTGAAAAATGAACCTCGCGGTCGTCCGAAGACTTTGGTCGACAATGACGACTTAAAGGCGATTGTGGAAGCTGATGATACACAATCTACGGCTGAATTAGCAGCAACTTTCGACGTTAGCGTCGAAACAATATTGGTCCATTTGCGTTAAATTGGCAAGGTAAAAAAGCTTGACAAATGGGTGCCCCACGAACTCAATGATCGCCAGCGCGAAGTACGCGTCGAGACGTGCCTTGTACTGCTCAACAGACACACAAATGAAGGAATTTTGAACCACATTGTTACCTGCGATGAAAAATGGATTCTGTTTGATAACCGCAAGCGCTCAGCAAGTTGGTTGGATCCTGGTTCAGCACCTAAACAATGCCCTAAACGAAAACTTTAACCTTAACCTTAACCAAAACCTTAACGGTCTAGCGCCGGTGTGATTCATCACATCTTCTTACCAAACGGAGTGAGCATTACTGCAGATGTGTACTGTGAAGAACTGAACACAATGATGGAAAAGCTGGCACATCTCCAACCAGCATCGGTCAATCGCTCGTCTCCGCTGCTCCTGCACGACAACGCGCGACCTCATACTGCACAGCAGACGGTCTCAAAGTTACAAGAACTGGGGTTGGAAGCTCTCCGTCATCCGCCCTACTCACCAGACCTTGTGCCTACAGACTACTACTTTTTCCAGAATTTGGATAACTTCTTGGCGGGAAAAAAATTCAATACCCGAGAGGCAGTACAAAATGCCTTTGAAGAATTTGTTGCCTCCCGTCCAGCTGATTTCTTTAAGAAGGGCATCAATAAACTGCCACTGCGTTGGCAAAGATGCATGGATTGCATGGGTGATTACTTCGATTAATACAAATAAAAAATACATGAAAAAAAAACGTTTAATTTTTTTCATACAAAACGGCAATATCATATGTAAAGACCTAATATTAATTGATAATAGTAGTAACTAGGTGTTGCCCGCGACTTCGTCCGTGTGAATGTGGGTTATCGCGGTTGGATAAAAAGACAACGTTAATTATGAAAACAAAACTAAATACATATCTTAAAAAAACAAGAAAACTTATTTTGCTTAAAAAATTGAATAGAAAACTACTATGAAATCAAGGTGTAACTTATTTTAAAATTATTAAATTAAACAATAAGTAATCGCAATGAAAATGTTCAAAATTACAGTTCGCTTAGTCAAGTGCAGGCGCACAGATCAGGTAAACTTTATTTTGAACCTTATTACCAAGCAATAACGTTGAAAAGTGATATACAGTGTCTGTCCGCGACCGTACAAACATAGCTACATTACGTTGCGGTCGGGAGTGACTAGGAGTACAGCGTTTTCACATTACGCGACACCGATATCAGATAAAAAACTTAAGAACGCTCGTATGTCTTTGGTATGTGTCGCTCGTATGTATTCTGCGCTAATAGAATAGAGTTGAAAATTGAAGTTTCGCGTGTCGAGCTGTCATACTATATGACATTGACATTTGACTCGATACTCATGTGTTCGATTTTTAACTCTATTACATTAGCACAGAGTTCTATTTTCAATGCTCTGAATTTTCACCGGTGTTCCGGATTCCGGAGCATAAAATATAGTTCCAGCCGTACACTTGTCTTTGTCATAGTTCATATTAAAACATATTTCTGTCTCTCTATAATATCTGAAAACGCTCGTCGGGACTGGGACTCGGGGCACAGTACCTACCTACACCTACACACACAAACACACACGTCACAGCGCTCTAGTCCATTGAAATGTTACATTTTTAGGCCTTACCTTGCGTTTTTAGAGGACGCAATTTTATTTTTTTATGTGTAGGGGGGATCAGTGTAAAGCTAAAACCAAGCTTGTGGGGTCGCCACCCTTGTCCCACGGCCGCTATCTTGAAAATAGGGGTTGAAATTGTTTTTACGATGTATCTCTTAAATTATTTATCTAATAAAAAAAATTATGAACAGTTTTTGTTGCAAATTAAATTCTCTACAACTTTAGTCCAGTAACTTTTTGTCGTAGAACTATAAATAAAAAAGTTATAAGCGAAAATGTTCAGAAATTCGAAAAAAAAATTATATTTTTCGATATAACTTTTTTTTTTATCATTTTACGAAAAAATGATATGAGACCGTTTTTGTAGATCGTTTTTTGAGGAACAACTTTTATAAGCAACATTTTTTCATTAAGTCAATAGCTAAGGTTTTACAGCGCTCCGAAGTGATTACTATTTTTCAGTACTCTTAACTATACATATACGTGTGTACTAATAATGTGTCATCAGTTATTGTTTTTTTATTTTTTTTATTTTGTTATTATAATTTTCTTAATTATTAATTTTGCAATATTATTAATAATTAATTATTGACTCTTTTCCACTCCATTACAGAATTTTACAATTATTGATTTTTAAAATAATTTTAAAACTGATGGCCGTTACCGAGAATACGGTTCAGGTAGAAAATACCCAAGTGACCATTAGAGAACAAAAGAATATCTGCCTGCTATTATTATTATTATTTGTAACCTCTCTTAGAATAGCTGATAATATTGTGTTGAAGTTGTCGTTCAACTTATATCTTTTAGTTGTGCTACATATTTCTCTGCGTGCGGATGTATTTCATTCTGTTTTTAATTGTGAAGACGATTTCGAATGATTTTAGACACGATTTTAACTTCAGTGAAAACTATTTTTTTTATCAGAATTTAGACTTTTTAAGCGTGCTTTTTCTATTATTCCATCATGAGTGATTGTAGTTTCAAATAAAGTGAAAAACCTTTAGGTGAAAATAAAATAATAACTGTGAAGGCAAAAGGTGTAAAAACTTTACTAGACCGAGCTGTAGCAAAAAATGGTGTGGTTAATGAACAATTTTTACGAACTGTTTCGGAAGTTACTGTACATATTGCGTGTTATTGTTATTACGTGGACAATCGAACCGATTATGTTGTTCGTCGTCGCAGTAGCAGCTCCAGTAGCTTATCGTCAGTTTCAGAAGCTCCAGAGCCAGACTTTGATTTTGTGAACAATTGCTTCATCTGTGCCAAAGCGGTTCAGGATCCAAGTAATTCGCGTACAAGCCGACAACCGCGGGTTTGTATTGTACGTAATGAGAGTACAAAAACAAGTGTTATGGACCTTATAAACAGACGTTCCGATGACGTTGCAATGGACATTGCTAATCGCGTAGCTAATATTCTCAGCTTAGTGGAAGTTGGAGCAAAGTATCATAACAACTGCAGCAAGCAATTGTATTCCAAAAAATGGTCGGTCACAAATAAAAAGGATGAACGTAAAAATAATATTGACGCGGCAATGGCGGATGCTTTTTCTTACTTGCATGGAAATAGTGAAGAGTGTCAATTCTTCATGACGGATTTAATGAAATCGATTACAGGAGAGTACATTCCCCAGAAGCATACAATCATTGAACGATTGAAAGCAAAGTACAAAGACGAAATTGTATTTTTGAATGAATCCGGTCACGATTGTATAGTCTGTTTTAAAGGGTTCATTTATAAAATTGTATCGAACAAACCGCCTTCTCATAAAAAAATGATGTTCGTGAAGAGAGATTACAAATAGTTAGAGATGCAGCTGCTATTATTTTGGAAGATATTCGTTCACAGTATTACGAGACAAAGGAGTATCCACCTTCTGATAGTTTTCTGAAGGATGTTAATACTCTAATTCCCGAAACTTTATCAGTTTTATTAAAAGGAATTATTTTCCAATCAAAACGCAAGTCACTAAATGAGGCGGAAAGAAAGTGCGCATCAATTGATCACTCTATCATTGCAGCAACTCGACCTGCTTCATTTATTTCTACTCTGCTACTTGGGGTTGGATCTTTCTTGTATAAAAAGTATGGCTCCAGTAATCTTATTGATGTTCTTTCATCGTTAGGATTCTCCGCATTCTATAATGCCATTTCATTATTCGAAGATTCTTGTGCTTTTCGTCCGGCGCGTAATATCTTACCTCATGCTTTTTGTTTTTGACAATGCTGATTTTAATAGCAATACAATTGATGGTAAAAATACTTTCCTTGCGATGGGTGGTATTCAATGCGTTACACCTTACGACAGTATCGAAACTGATACCAGTTTACCAAGAGTATCCAAAAAAATACCAGCTTCAATTAAATCTACGCGTACTATTAAATCTGAGTAAAATAAATGTTTCAGTAATTGAAAGGGCCACACAATCGACCGAACAAATTGTTCCTACAACTTGTAATTCTATGTGGCTGTATGGTAAATGGTCATGCACTGTGAATATCAGCGGATGGAATGGATTTATGATCGAAGCAACGCTGAAAAACCTTTTCAAAGAAGTAGAATTATATGTGTGCCATTTATAAACGCTCCGCCAACAGATTACAACACAATTTTAACATCACTTCTGTTTTCTTTTAAAAAGTGTAAAGCTTCCAATCAAAATACATGCATTGTGACATTTGATCAACCGCTATATTGGAAGACTCGAGACATTACAGCTGCTGCTGATCCTAATACCGATCTATCGAAGTTCGTAGTTCGATTAGGTGGGTTCCATTTGTTCATGTCGTTCATAGGTGCGATTGGATATATCATGTCTGGTAGTGGACTTGAAGATATCTTCAAATTAATTTATGCTGAGAACTGTGTACAGCACATTATGTCTGGACATGCGTATGGTAGGGCTGTACGTGCTCATTTGCTAGTGCATTTATCAGTAACAAAAATAGTTATGGATTCAATAGAATTTACAGAAGAAGAACGAGATTTTCTGGATCATAATAGTACTGATATTGAAAGAACAAGAATTTTTTAAGCTATACGTAATCCCCTATTCCAACAAATAACTACCAAATTTGAGGAGGCTTTGAACATGCTGGAAAGTAAAGGACCAACGGCAACATTATGGGTTCAATATTATAGATTGGTCACTCTTCTCAAACATTTCATAGAGGCAGAACGCTCCGGTAATTAGTCTTTGCATCTGAAGACTATCAGAAACATGCTCCCGATTTTCCACTCAAGTGGGCATTCCTTGTATGCCAAATCGAGTCATCTATACTTGCAAGATATGCTGAATCTTGAGAAAATAATGACTCCTGAAGAATTTCACAGCTTTAGGCTATTTTACTATTAGACGAACGGATAAATTTTGGAGTGGGATCATGTCTGATCAAACTATTGAGCAGACTCTTATGAGAATGTTTAAATCATCTGGAGGATTTACGCATGGCCGTGGTATTACTTAGAGTACGCTGGCATCGTGGACCCTTGGATTGATACGTCTACAAGATGTTTGTGAGCAAATAACAGAATACTGCAACCTTTCAATGGATACTTCAGAACAACATATTGATTACTGAGATTCACGCATACAATGTGACAACGAAGATCTTGAAAAAATCGATAATTGGTTCGCAACTCATGTCTTTACCCTAGATCGCTCTGAATTAATTTGCATTGCTAACGGTATAGTTACTTCAGAGAATATTAATTGTCAACGGGCCTTTGAGATAGGAGAAGATTTGATTACTAATATCACAGGATCTGATTTTCAACGGCTATCATTTCAGCGTAATAATAAGGTTCTTACTTTCAGCGCTATGACAAGTACTATTGAAGTTGATAAATCTCGTGTCGTCATTAATCCCTTACTCTTATTTCAACGAATGTGCATTTCAAGAGAAACAGTCAGTGATATCAAAGAATACTTATAGGGTATGAATTAGCACCTTTCCCATTGTCATTATTCGCGGAGGATGGCATGAGAAAAAGTACTAAGTCATCTTTGTTTAATTCCTTTACACCGAAGGAACGATCCTCTAACACCAGTGCCAGGAGTCATTTTGTCATTGACGGTGGTTTTCTTTTACATAAAGTAGTTTGTGATCGAAATTCATCATTCAATGATATAACTACTAAATATGTCAAATATGTACAAGAGCACTTTGGGCTCTCTGCAAGCATTGTGTTTGACGGTTAATCAGATGACCCTGATGTCGCAGGAACAAAGTCTTGGGGAGTTTGCGCCGCACAAAAAAACACCAGTCGACAGAAGTAATAAACACACCGGCATATTTAGCGGAACACAAAAAAAAGGTCCATAATTAAAAAAATATGGTTTTATTTTAAAATCTACTTACTACGCTTCTTTTGTTATTTAAAGTTTCATTTGTTTTACTTAAAATGAGATCACATTAAGAACAGATTTTGCGAGTAAAGGCTATTTGTGAAAAATTGTACATTTTTGAACTTTTCATGTAACCGGGAAAAGTGAAAATTAATATTAAAATAACAATTAATTAAATTAGAAAAATGGTGATTAATATCCCGTATTTCCTCCACGTGCTCTTATTAAAGTTTCTACCCGTCTATGCATACTGAGAATGATGTTATTGATGGTCTCCTGGGATAGTCTCCGCCATTCCTCAACTACGGCGATTCGCAGTTCACCCACGTTGGCAGGAGCTGGATATCTGGACTAAACTTTTCTTTTCAACAAGTCCCAAACGTGCTCTATTGGGTTCATACCGGTGATCTCGTCGGCCACTCCATAATAGTGATATTCATATCATTAAGATAAGCTTGAGTTACCCGAGCGGTATGCGGCCGAGCATTATCCTGCATAAAAACAAAATCGTCACCGATATATGGGGCAAACTGTACGACATTTTCTTCTAAAAGTTCTCTGATATAGCGGTCTGCAGTCAGACTCCCTCTGTCAATCACTATCAAGTCTGTGCGAGCTCCCAAACAAATGCCCGCCCAAACCATTATTGATCCACCACCGTATGCAACTGTAGTTTCAAAATTTGTCTGAATGTATCGTTCTCCTTTGCGTCTGTATATTTTTTACCTGCCGTCAATTTGATTTAAGAGAATTCTGCACTCATCACTAAACAATACCTTACTCCATTGGTCCGCGTTCCAAAGTCGATGTTCCTGAGCAAAAGTTAACCTGTTTCTACGATGATTTACCTCGAGCCTTGGAGCCTTGGCGGGCACTAATGAACCCAAACCAGCTTCTTCGAACCTTCTTCGTACCGTACTGTTATGTCCCGTCCCTGTTAGGGTTGTTGCTGACGTAACGTCGAATCAGCACATCCCGTGTTTAGTCTGGTCTAGACTCTAGCTGTGAGTCTCAGTTGGTCTTCAGTCCTCGGTCGTGACGGTTCTGCCCAAGGGTCCTTTCATATATTATTGTATTTTCCTTTAATAAAAGTGGTTGTGGAAAGAAACCTTTTTTTTAAAAAGCCTAATCCGAAGGGACCCCTAACATATTTGGTGGCAGCGGTGGGATAGGATATCCCCAGTGTCGTTTAATCCTGGAAAGTTATCGTAAGAAAGTGAAAATCTAAAAATTCGTCAAAAAAAAAAAACTTTAGTGAAAGTGCAGTGAGGAAACCAACTCATTTCCAATATCCATAAAGTCATTAAGAGCAAAAGTCAAAGTGAAAAGTGAAAATCCCAAATGCATAGTGTTAAAATCCTAAAAGTTATAACCGTGTGAACGAGTCATACTATCCGGCCGGGCGCGGGCATGCATCGAGTCGCCGTGCAGCTTATCTTCGCCGCCCACGCGTTGATATCACTGTGAGTCTTTGGTCACTGTTTACATTTAGTAGCCTTCTAAGGTTACCTAGATTTAGGGTTCGATACTCCACTAAGATAATCCATATTTGTAATTTAATTTGTTATCATTCTCATTAATACTATTTTTCAATATGTCGAAAAGTGAACTATTAAATCTTAACATTCCTATGTCCGAATCGGAAGCTGGTCCATTTGACACAGCTAAAAACCCTCCTGTTTCTCCCAAAGCAACGACCCGAAAGGGAACCGCTTCGGGTACGAGTGCCATGATGGTCGAACTGGATCTAAATACACTATTTAAATTTATCAAACCATTTGATGGTTCCCGGGAGTGTGTAAATTCATTTATTATAAATTGTAATAACGCGTATGACTTGGCCACTGAAGTACAAAAGCCAATCCTATTTCGTTATATCTTTAGCCAGTTGCAAGGTAAAGCCGAAATTGCTTGCGCTATCAAAGAATTCAAAAAGTGGGACCAATTAAAAGAATTCCTGCGAAACCAATTTTGTGAACGTAAGCATTATGCTCACATACTTATGGACTTGCAAGAAAGTAAACAGGGTCTTAATGAAAACGTAACACAATATTCTTTACGCGTAGAAACCTATCTTTCACAGCTTCTGACTGAGGTAACCCTGTCCAATTGCACACTAAAGGAAATCCCTGGTCGTTCAGCGGCCATGGAGGATTTAGCACTTCATCATTTTCTTATTGGCTTACATCCCCGTATCTCAAATATTGTGCGTTGCAGAAATCCGCGAAATTTAAATGACGCTATTAATATTGCGATCTCTGAGGAGCGCATACAACAAAGTCTTTACAAACGACCTCAGTTGGGAGAATCGAAGTTAAATAATAATCAAAGTAACTTGAGACCCAGACCGTTTTTCCCACGATCATATGGACAACCAAACACGTCACGTAATCAGCCTTCTTATCAGCCGAGATTTAATTCTCCAAATAGTAACCTTAATAACAACAATAATAATAATTATTCAGACAGAACCCAATCGGTGTTTTGTCGATATTGTAAAACTACGGGCCATGATATTAAAGATTGCGCGAAAAGGGAATACAATAACAGCCGATTTAATAATAAATTCCGGCAACAACCGAATCGAATGCATTTGGTTATGAATGAACATGATGATCAACACGTCGATGACTCATTCCAATCGGATATTAATAATTTAAACTAAATTCCGTCTCGCTCTCGTGTCGTGCGGGACTAATTAAATCTGAAATCGACACGAAAACTTTCTCTCGCGTTATACGACAGGGTAACCAGCCCCAAAATGGAAACGCTAAAAAATCGTCTCGCGTTATACGACAGGGTAACCAGCCCCAAAATGGAAACGCTAATAAATCGTCTCGCGTTATACGACAGGGTAATCAGCCCCAAAATGGAAACGCTAATAAATCTCTCAGCATCATACAACAGGGTAATCAGCCCCAAAACGGAGATGCATTCTTCAGAGTCACGCAGCAGGGTAACCAGCCCCAAACCGAAGACTCCCTCGTAGTTGAACCTGAAAAAAAAGAAATTTACGAAATTAATATTGATACAACTAAGCGACGCTTACCTCACATATTAGTAGAATCTTCAGTTTCAGATATCCCTTTATCCTTGTTAGTCGACTCGGGCTCGTCGATCTGCTTAATAAAAGAAACCTGTATATTAAATAGTCAAAAATTAATTAAAGAACCTGTAAAACTTAAAGGCATAGATCCAGGCGACGAACCGACTTCTACAGAGGGTCACTTACAACTTAGGCTAAAATTAAATGACAAAAATCCGTTAGTATTTAAATTTCATGTAATAAAAGAGATTAGCTTACCTTACGATGGTATTATAGGCACAGATTTCTTAACAAAGTTCGGCTGCAAAATAGATTACACGAATGATATATTAAAAATAGGAAAATCCGAAATTAAATTACTTTTCACCGAACCGTTCTTTATTGTTCCACCTCGAAGTGAAGCTGTAATTCAATGCTCAATACAGAAAACTAATTTAAAAGAGGGTGTTATAGTTGATCAACATCTTTCGGAAGATTTACTTATATCTAATTGCATCGTTAAAATCAAAAATAATAATCGCGTTAATTTAACTATTGCCAACACCTCTGAAAATTATGCACATATTAAAGGAGATCTAAAACTCCATGTTGAACCTTTAAATTTTCCTCTACATCCGGTAAATACATGTAGTTTATTTACCTCAGAAAGATCCGAAGCAGTAATAAAAGAACTTCGGACAGATCATTTAAATAAAGAAGAACTCAATGCTCTTGTTGATCTCTGTAGTCAATATCCGGATATCTTTCACATGCCTAGTGATCAGCTCACACATACGTCTGCAATCGAACATACCATCAGAACAAATAACGAAATTCCAATACATACCAAGTCATATAGGTTTCCCGAATGTCACAAGCAAGAAGTTGAAAAACAAATAAATCAAATGCTTGAACATAACATAATAGAGCCGTCATCCTCTCCTTGGAGCTCACCAATATGGGTAGTTCCCAAAAAAATTGACTCAAGCGGACAACGCAAATGGCGAATAGTGATAGATTATAGAAAGCTTAATGACATAAGTGTAGGCGAAACTTATCCGATACCTCAAATTTCTGAAATTCTAGACCAGTTAGGTAAAAGTAAATATTTTACAACACTAGATCTTGCTTCTGGATTCCACCAAATTCGTATTTCAGCTGACGATGCACCCAAAAATGCATTTTCAGTCCCTCAAGGTCACTTTCAATTTAATCGTATGCCATTTGGCCTCAGAAACGCACCTAGTACATTTCAAAAACTAATGAATACTTGCCTGTCAGGACTACAGGGAAGTCGATGTTTTGTTTATTTGGACGACATTGTAATCTATTCCTTCGATCTCGACACACACATAGATAACCTTAAAGCCGTATTTGATAGACTTCGAAAGTTTAATCTTAAATTACAACCGGAAAAATGTCAGTTCCTTCGTAAAGAGGTAGTTTATTTAGGGCACATAATAGGCGAAGACGGCGTAAGGCCAAACCCAGAAAAAACAGAGGCTGTAGCTAAGTTTCCTATACCCAAGTCCCCTAAGGACATTAAATCCTTCCTAGGCCTTGTTTCCTATTATAGAAGATTTATTCCTAATTTCTCTAAAATAGCAAAATCACTTACCAGTTTGTTGAAAAAGGATGTTCCGTTCATCTGGAAAGAGGAACAACAACTTGCTTTTGAATCTCTTAAGGAAAATCTTATAAGTGCTCCGGTATTAGCTTATCCTGATTTTAACAAACCTTTCCTGTTAACTTGTGATGCATCCAATTACGCCATTTCTGCAATTTTGTCCCAAGGTCCTATTGGTCAAGATCGTCCCATAGCTTATTCCTCTAGAACTTTAAATAAAGCCGAAATCAATTATTCAGTAACTGAAAAGGAATGTCTCGCGATAGTTTTCGGAACAAAAGTTTTCCGGCCTTACCTGTTTGGTCGCCGTTTTACAATAATTACAGACCATAAACCGCTGAATTGGCTGTTCAGCTGTAAAGATCCGGGCTCTAGGTTAATTCGCTGGAGACTAAAACTCGAAGAATTCGATTATGATATTCAATACAAAAAAGGTAAAATAAATACAAATGCCGACGCTCTTTCCCGGTACCCCGTGAACCCAATCCAAGCTGAAAACCCATCTCCTTCAGCACCAGAGTCCCAGGAGGAACAACCGTACTCACCAGATAGAGATCTTTTAGATTTGTTAGTGACACCGCCATCCTTTGATCCCGAGAGAGACCTCTTGGATCTCTTGCCCGATCCAACCCCTGTAGAAAATACTGAATCTCCACCAGAACTTTTGAATACTCCTCCTGATCCATTTAATCCATCCGGCCTCGAAGATGCCGTGGCTAATGAGCCTAACGATCAGCCTATCGTTGAACCAGATTTTGAAGTACCATCCGAGCCAACTCCTTCCACTAGCGCGAATCCAGATGCTCCTGTAGATGATTATCCTACCTTCTTAAAGTCCATGTCAGATAAAAGTAAAACATTTAATACTGTAATCGAAGAATATAACGAAAGTTTATTAAAATGTCCGGCTAAAGTAATCCTTGTACCAACATCTATTGACCTTGATGAATCCAACCTTTATCTTGAAGAAATGCTGAATGATTCTGAAACAAATCAAACAATATTAAATTCTGAAAGAGAGCTTTTTGGTTTCCATAAAATAGAACGTAATAATAAAATATGTTATTTGTTATTTTATAAAATTCATCATTTTGATGAAGCATCCTATCCAGAAATATTTGAAACCTTAAAGAGGATTCGTAATGAATTATTAATTTTCGGAAATAGCAACGAAATAGGTATATCAGATATGAAAAATCCTTTTGAAAAACATTCATTTATTAAAATATTTAATATTTTAACTTACCTTTTTCATAATACGCAGATTAAAATTAAAATATATCATAATAAAATTATTTTCCCTGTCCCGACTGAAATAAAGAAAATATTACACGATAATCATGATGTCCCGATTGCTGGCCATTTAGGTTCTGCTCGTATGTATAACAGGATAAAAGAAATTTACTATTGGAAAGGGATGCGTAGCGACATAGAAACATATGTTAAACAATGTAAATCCTGCCAAGAAAATAAAGCACTCCGACAAATAAATCGTGCTCCCATGCAAATAACTAGTACTTCAACAGAACCTTGTCAACGTGTAGCTCTTGATATTGTCGGGCCACTTCCAGAATCTGGTCCCGGTAAATTGAAATATGTATTAACAGTTCAAGATGACCTAACGAAATTCTCTTCAGCATATCCTATTAGGACCACAACCGCGGAGGAAACATGTGAATGTCTCCTTCATTACATCTCAATTTTTGGTATACCCAAAATGATCCTCACAGATCAAGGGACAAATTTTACATCTGGACTGTTTAAAGAGACATGCAAATTCTTAAAAATTAAAAATCTTTGGGCTTCGCCTTACCATCCACAGACGCAAGGGGCTCTTGAACGAAGTCATTCCACCCTTAAGGAATATTTAAAATCATACATTAATGAGGAACAAACAAATTGGCCTCGATATATATACACTGCCATGCTAGCTTATAATACATCCGTCCACTCTACTACGCATTTTACACCATATGAATTAATGTTCGGTAATAAACCATTTATACCAAATTCTATTTATAACGAATCCCCAGGGGCTACATACCCTGAATATGTCCGCATGTTGCAGAATCGTCTTAAGTACTCCCGGCAAAAAGCCGTAGAATTCATCAATAAATCTAAAGGAAATTCCAAAACATATTATGATACACGGACACGACCAGTCAGCTATCATGCAGGCGATTACGTTTACGTAAAGAATCATTTAAGACTGCGGAAAGCCTTGTCCCCAGTGTGGAAAGGCCCCTATAAAATAATTAAGATCAATGGTAATAATACATTGACAATATTAATTAATCGACGTCATGTCGTACACCACTATGACCAGGTCAAACCTGCTCATGTGCCGAGTTCGTAAAATGCTTGCTTTTATACATACTTTACATTTAAATTTTACTTTATTATACTTACCTATACATTATTTACAAATTACTTTTACCTTACCTTTTTTTTACTCTTCATACTAGTGCACACTAAGTATATAATATTAGTTATTATAATTTATAATAGCAAGATACTGTTCTATTCTTGCAGAACTCATCAACATGCTGAAAGTCAGCAAAATCATTACGTTCAACAATTTAAATCAAGCCCAGGAATCTATTTTGACTATCTTGGCAAGCTCAGCGTTATTAACGGGAAATTAAATATCTTGATGCCAATGGACATATCTCACTTAAGTACACATATTGAAAATATAGACTATGCTATAAAATTAGTTTCTCTTGTCAAAAATAATATTTTACTTACCACATCTACCGTGTCGATGTATAACGATACTATAAATAAAATTAAAATTAACGAATTAAATTTGAATGATGCTATCGACAACCTCTCTGTTAAAGTACGTAACATATCTATCATCACGGATGAGCTCTGGTCTCAGATCAGTATTAACCAGGTTATTAATAATTTAGAAACTTCAATTTTAACATTATCCTTCCAATTGGAAGACATAACTAATTCTATTTTATTCAGTAACCAAAATATCTTACACCCTTCTTTAATCACGACACAGCAGTTATTCAGAGAACTTGCCGATAATCATCAACATTTACCTAATAATATGAAGTATCCTGTGAGCCTCGACATAGCCTCAATGAGTTCTATGTTAAGTATTTCTAAAATTGATAGTTATTATGTAGATAATAAGATATTTTTTGTTCTCCAAATTCCGTTAGTGTTAATTAAGGAATTTATGTTATTTCATAATATTGGATTACCGACACCACATGACTCTAGCAACCCCAACTCTTTCAGTTTAATAATACCTAATTCAAAATACATAGCAATGACCAAAGACAAATCGCAGTATTGTATCTTGGAAGATGTAAATAGTTGCAAAAACATGTTAAACGAAAACTATATTTGTGAAATTTCAATAATTTATGTAACAGAAACTAAGTCCACATGTGAAACAGAGTTTATGAGTAAAGTAATTGATAAAGTCCCGGAAAATTGTGAAACTAAATTAATTTTTGGAGAGTTAGATATTTGGAAACCGCTTAAAAATAATAAATGGATTTTTGTACAGTCAGTACCCGGTAAGGTCTCTATAGATTGTAGAAATAGCGAAGCATCCGAAATTAAGATTTTAGGCACTGGCATTATGTCACTTCCTAGTAATTGTATCGGTTATCATAAAAGCAATACTCTCATAACTCAACACGATTTTGTCAACGCTACCATAGAAATTGGAATACCTGATTTTAATCTTATTAATGACAGCTGTTGTAATTTTAAGAAATTAAATTTAAGCGCGAGGAATGTGACCCCTATCAAACTACAACATTTTGATTTAGATAATATTAAATTTAATCAACAAATTTTTCTTAAAAATCTTGAGGACTCAGAAAATATTCTAGAAAATCCTCATATAGTTAAATACGGTACACATTACTCCGTATTAGTCATACTCATAGTGATAGTAATATTTCTTTATTCCATATTTAGATTTTATAACTGTGTTAAACCCGGCAGCAGAACCTTAAAATTGAATCTAGCAAAAGTTGACTCTAATTCCAAAGTATCTAAAAATATTCAGTGTAACATAATAGAAATGAAAGAACCTGAACAGAATGTTGAAGATAATATAGAAATTGAAAACATTAATAATATTCGAAGTAGATTTTAGAATTTCAACTGTAACTTCGATGTTCCTCGAAGTTACATCTTAGGGGGGAGGTGTTATGTCCCGTCCCTGTTAGGGTTGTTGCTGACGTAACGTCGAATCAGCACATCCCGTGTTTAGTCTGGTCTAGACTCTAGCTGTGAGTCTCAGTTGGTCTTCAGTCCTCGGTCGTGACGGTTCTGCCCAAGGGTCCTTTCATATATTATTGTATTTTCCTTTAATAAAAGTGGTTGTGGAAAGAAACCTTTTTTTTAAAAAGCCTAATCCGAAGGGACCCCTAACAGTACGCTCACTTACGGTTACACCCCGCACTGCTTCTAACTCATGTCGGGCTTGGACGGCCGTCAAACGGGGGTTCCTACGTACACGAAGCCGAATGAAACGATCATCCCTACTCGAAGTGCGTCTTTTTCTGCCTTGTCCTGCTCTTCTCACATAAGTACCGGTCTCCCTGAACCGTTGGATACTGCGATGGATCGTTGAAACTGGTCGACGAAGATCTCTGGATATCACTCTGTAGGTTTGACCATTTCTTCGCATTTCGAGTGCCCTGGCAATCTCCGTTGGGGCTAAGTCAGGCATAATTCAGTCCTCAACTCCAAAAAGATACGCGATTAAAAAAAACTAACAAAAAACAGTATTTCAATGAAATTTTAAATCAAACTCAGAAGTAAGAAATACTCGAAGTTCGCTCCAGATAAGGTGTATTTGAATAAAATTAAAACAATTGCATAAAATGTGATGTTCAGTTGTTTTCTTAATTTGAAAATATTTCTTTTTAAATTAAATGACGTATAAACCAGCCAGCAACCTTAATGATACTGATATCAAACCTTTATTTTATGTTCCGCTAAATATGCCGGTGTGTGTATTTGACAAGAACACCATGTCGACGTTATCACAAGAGAAATTTCTTGGTAATGAGAAGAACAAATCTAACTTTATTATACTTCTTAAAACTGCATTCTCGGAAATAGGTTTCACTGTTGACCAAGGAGAATCAGATGCAGACACTCTTATCGTTCGCTCTGCTCTTGCTGCATCTTCATTATTCAATACCGTTACTATTGTAGCTGAATATATTGACATACTGATATTGCTCACAGCACTTGGTAGATAACAAGCAAATGTATTTTTTTTCAATTTTTTTATTATCGTATTATATACAATATTTTATTATCAAAAGGACGAATAGCAGAACAATTATATTGTGCGTCAGGTTTTATATACGGAGATGCGGACTTCAGCTCCTTACAATATCGGTAAAATGAAAGTTGTGAAAAGCCTGGAAAAACATTAGTTTGCAAGTGGAACGGCTTTGTTTCTCAACAAGAGGATTTACCCTGCTTTGCTCACTGTAATTGGTGAACGTTCTTTTATCTCTTTATTCGGTGGTAATAAAGATAATAATTCTCTTGACAGCCTAACATACAAACAATTCGCCAAGGCAGTGACAAAAAGTACATTTAACTTATCTTCACTTCCTCCAACACAATACATAGCTCGCTTTCATACTTTCCGAGTCCACCATCAGGTCCAGTCGTGGCTTGGTAATTATAATGATCCTGAAGACTGGGGCTGGAAAAAAAGTGGAAAATTATTGATGCCAGTACAGATCTCTAAACCTCCAGCACCCCCTGAGCTTCTAAAATTGATCTTTTGCAAATGCAAAGGAAACTGTGGAGCGATGTGTGGATGTCGAAAAGCAGGGCTGAAATGTTCTGCAGTGTGCTTCCATTGTTCTGGAGAGACTTGCAGCAACGTAATGGAGCTCTCAAAATTAATCAATATTGACTTTGATGATGAACCGCCGACATTAACACCCCTTCCTTCTCCAGTTCTCCCATTGATATTTAATTTAGAAAGCCGATCAGATGCTGAGCAACAACTGGTCCATCGAAAAGACTGAGGACGGAGTAGTTCTAATTTAGAAAATCACCGTGGATTATGCCTATTGGGGATACCACGTAAAAAAAAGCGCCTCTAGACTCTACCTCGTGGGTGGTGGGGAAAAGAGTCAATAATTAATTATTAATAATATTGCAAAATTAATAATTAAAAAAATTATAATAACAAAAAAAAACTAAAAAAAAAACAATAACTGATGACACATTATTAGTACACACGTATAATATATGTATAGTTAGAGTACTGAAAAATAGTACTCACTTCGGAGCGCTGTAAAAACTTAGCTATTGACTTAATGAAAAAATGTTGCTTATAAAAGTTGTTCCCCAAAAAACGATCTACAAAAATGGTCTGATATATTTTTTTCGTAAAATGATAAAAAAAAAGTCGAAAAATAAATAATATCGAAAAAAATATCGAAAAATTTTATTTTTTTCTCGAATTTCTGAACTTTTTCGCCTATAACTTTTTTATTTATAGTTGGTAGCGCCATCTGGAAGCGTCGAACGCCACTATGAATGGCATCTCATAATATCGATAAAGCAGTATTCCACCCCCGCTTCCCCGCTTCTCCCCTTCCCCGCTTCCCCGCTTTACCGCTCCCGCGCTATACGGAAGAAATGCGAATAGGCGGACATTATTGCAAGATTTCTGCAACAGAGTGCGTGTGCGCGACCGCGTGTGTTAATTTAGACCTTTTCGCTATTAATTACCGCCCACGAAAGTGAGATATATTCCTATAGAACGCGATAAGAATTCTGGAAAGGCTAAAGTGTTGTGAGCAGAAGAAAGAGAGAAGACTCCAGTTGCAGACGCCCGCACAGAAGCTGATTCGGTAGCGGATCATTCCTATTCCTTTCCATTACATCTAATTAATACTGCATATTAACCTGGCGACGCCAGATAGCTCATGAAATACAGTCAACAAAAATATCGAAGAGAAATTATTCGCTATCGCCAGACACACGGTGGCCCGCGCGGCCAATAGTTTTACCACAAAAAATTACTGGACCAAAGTAAATTTGTAGACAATTTAATTTTCAACAAAAAATGTTCATAATTTTTTTTTATCAGATAAATAGTTTAAGAGATATATCGTAAAAACCATTTCAACCCCTATTTTCAAGATGGCGGCCGTGGGACAAGGGTGGCGACCCCGCAAACTTGGTTTTAGCTTTACACTGACCCCCCCTACACTTCAAAAAATAAAATTGCGTCCTCTAAAAAACGCAACCCCAAATGTAACATTTCAATGGACTACTCGTCTGACACAGGAGTACGGCTAACCACGCGCGCGAATTTTGTTGCGGAGTTATAATTAGGTAAAATTATTATGATTTCTCCATAAGGAGAAATATATCTGTTGATTGAAATTTAATGATGTTACAGGCAATTTCGTTGACTATTAATTATACTTGGATAATATGTATAATAATATTTATTAGGATAAATATATGATAAATATAAGGATAAATATATGATGTTGATAAAACACCTTCCCAGATATAATTAATTATTAAACTCGGAATTTTAATTCGATTCCAGATTTGACAATTTCAGTGTTGCAACGTTATGACAAGTACTAAATAGTGACGTTGCGAAATTATTCGATACGGAAATTGAATATTTCCGGATCGATTCCTCTCGTTTATTTAGTATATCTAAACAACTACTACTTTAATAGAAATTAAGTATATCAGGAAATTAAATATTTCTGAACGGATTTAGGTATGACGATTATTTTTATTAAGGATCTGAGAGTTTTCTTTAGTAAATGTGTGTGAAATAAATAAAAAAATTTGATCATGAAGGAACATGAGAAATAAAACAAATAGATGTATTATGGTAATATTTTATTTTATAAATCGTCGCCGTCATCGCTATCGCTATCGCTGTCACTTTCTGTAACATTTATTATAAATGTGTCTGTGATGTTGTCAATGAACATATCTAGCCTACTCATTTTTTCCTCTTCTTTGACAACATGGGATACGCATTTAGACCATTCGGTAGTCGTAATATTTTGAATGCCTTCCTCAAATAAATTTCTCACGTCTGTCAATTTGAAGGTTTTATTATTTTGAGCTACATGCCCCTTTACCTGCGCCCATATAAATTCGATAGGGTTCAGCTCGCAATGGTAAGGGGGCAGTCTTAAAACCGTGATCCCATGTTGTGCTGCCATTTCGTCTGCAGCGTACTTATTAAAAGACTCGTTATGTGGAAACAGTTCTAAAAGCGTAGCTTTAACCATATCTGGTTCGTAATGAATATTTTTATTAAATTTAAAAGCCAGTCTTGAATTGCAGCTTTTTTCCAGCTCATTTTTGGTGCCGTTTCCAATTTTCGGGAGTGGTAAGGTGCATTATCCATCACCACAATTGAGTTTGGTCTTAATCGTGGTAAGACTCCAGCGAACCACTCCTCAAAACAAACTGGATTCATCTCATCATGGTAATCTTCACAAATTTCTTTGCTTCAAAAATCATAAGCCCCTCTTCCAGGAAGCCTTCTTCACTACCTATATGGCTAA
Source organism: Phengaris alcon alcon (assembly GCA_037179445.1). Lineage (NCBI taxonomy): Eukaryota > Metazoa > Arthropoda > Insecta > Lepidoptera > Lycaenidae > Phengaris > Phengaris alcon. Next base: position 369,223 of record JAYRCH010000116.1, read on the forward strand.
TTATGAGACGTTTGCCTTTTCCAGATGGATTTTTTAATCCAGTGGTCAGTCCCTCCAAAACGCTTGCCGAGATGATGTGACTTTCTTGTCCACCCAAGTTTTTTTTACAGTATGACCTAAAAATAAATATAGTACATGAACATTCAATATTACTATGAAATTTAATGTAAAATGTTTATAAATTCAAAATGTTAGCCTTACCTACGTTAACCCAAGTTTCATCTTGATAATATATATGTCTCCCTTCTCGTCGAAACTGACATATAAATCGCAAGTAACGCTGGCGCCATGTTATTATATCATTTCGATCAATAAGTGTGCTCTTTCGTGACCGTGCAACAAATTTAAAATTAAGATGCTTCAAAATTTTTCTGAAGGGTGTCTTTGGAAACCTTGGGCATTTCTGGATCATCGTTCATCACTTGTAAAATCTAAAATAGTAAATTGTATATTAGTTTGGAATCATAACTTATATATAAAAGATGTAGGTATAAAATAATACTGTCTGACTGATTGACTAACCTTTGCAATGGTTGGAGGTTCATTTCGGTAAAAGAACTGATGAACAATTCTTCGTATTGCGGAGAATGTAAATTCATAAATTTTATCTTTGAAACTTCGCTTTGGTCCAGATTTTTTAGGAGGCGTTGGCGGCGCACCTTTATTTACTTCCTTCAAAACGTTACAAACAGAGCGTGACGTTATTCCCAATACGTCAGCAGCTTTGCTCATACATTTATTTTCTTCCACAACTTTAAAGGCCTCCAATTGCGCAGAATTTTCATTTTTCACGAACTTGTAGGCGTTGCGGATCATTACTTTTTCAGTAATAGTGAAAGCTTTTGTGGACGTTTTTTTCTTGGGGACAAGAAAACATCCACGTCTTTTTGTGATGTACTTGGCTGAGGATCCATTTTGATGGAAAACCAAAACAAATAGATTCACTCAAAGTTCACAAAAAACTATAAACGTAACAACAAACACAACGTAACAAAACTTTAACAAAAACCCAACAAAATAACAAAATATCGATTCGCAATGAAACAAGATATTCGTGCAGTCAGACTGGGAGATACGTAGTATCCCTTAGTAGTCTGTGACTGGGAGAATGAAGCCGAATGACAAGATAAACAAAATGGCGATAGCTGCACGAGCGCGCACGGGTTGCCAATACAGAAAACTATCTATCTAGGCTCTTTTATTATAAGTTTTGTTTTTAATATAAAAAACAAAAATGTTAACTTTTTATAAAATAAAGCAGTGGTTACTAATTAATAACTAATTATTATGAATAATTATGTATTTATTTAAATAAAAATCAATAATTTAGTCTTTAATTGGCACACCAATATTATGATTACATAAACATAAATCGCGATTGTTTATCGATTTTTGTGTTCATCACTGCACTATTATATGTGGTATTATTATTTTACAAAATGACAGTAGCTAATGTCAAATGTGGAATCGAATTATAATTCCGAGTTTAGGTATGTCTTTTCGAACAAATTGATTGATTCCCATAAAAAGGTTTTAGCTTAGAACATCCAGTTGGATTAATGCGCTAAGGGTTTTTGTAAAAATAACGGCATATAATATTTAAAGTTGCGAAAAAATATTCAAATTTTGGGGCGTGCTAAAACCGAATATGTCATACTGAATTACTAAGTTGGCGAAATAATATAAGGCACATAAAATTCCAAATCTGGCGACTACATAATGCTAGTTTTCTTTACTGAATAGTTGTTACAAACCGACAGCGAGAATCGACATAATATTATTTTGGCGAACAAATGTAAAATAACAAACTCGGCAACAACTTGAAAGCACACATTTTATTTACGTATGGGCACAATATATTTTGCCTTAATGTAGGTAATTAAAAAGAACAATAAGCAATGAACCGAGTACCCATTTAAAAAAAAACTAATAACCTAATCAAGAGCATGTCGGGACATGTCTAAGGAGGGTTCCGTAACTATCAACGCGTAATAGGTTTTTTTCAAATTACTTCAAAAGTTACTGTTCAATTTCGTTCAAAATAATTTTCCTCAAGAAAAATGAACCCAAGACGTTATAAACTTTTATTCCATGTTCAAAAATCGAGTTAAAAGATTGTTAATAAAAAAGCAAAAAGAGTGTTAGCAACATCTTCTTCTTAAAATGTTTGCCTATGTTTATAAGTTTTAAGCATAAGTGTTTAGGTTAAGGTATAAAGATAAAGGTGTTTCAAATTATTAAAATGCCGTAAATAAACACTGGTCATTACAGAACCAAAATAATATCATGTCAAATAATTGTGCACTTTATATAAACTCTTATATTTATAGCTTATTTGAATAAAATTCCAGAATTTCGGGTATCTATTTTTTATGTATGGCAACATTAATTCGCCCTCCACACGCGCACGCAGAGAAATTACAAATTTACGAAAATATAGGAATAGTGCGCTAGTCGCCTAGGTACCTATAATAAAAAAGCAGCTTTAAAACCTTAAGTTGTTTAGCGCCACCTATTGAGTTTTTTTTTAAATATTAGATAACCTATGACGTGATTTAACATAGTCCTAGAGATGGCGTTTTTATTTTATAATAAATGGCTAATTTCGTACATTTGATACACTCAGCGTCATCTAACGGTCAGCGAGATAATAAAAAAATTATGTACGTTTTAAAGTATGGGCATTGTCACTCTATAGCAGGGGTCTCCAAACTACGGCCCGAGGGCCACATCCGGCCCGCGGACAGATTTTGTCCGGCCCGCGGAGAGCTAGCATACTTGAAAACTCCTTTTAGAGAACATATTTTTTATAACAAATTAAATTTAGTTTACTGAAGTATTCTAATTTTATGTTGAATAATTATTAATATGACATCTACATTGATATGGTCATGGGCTAACTACTCATAACATTGTTGTAGGCTTATTGTTATTGTTTTTGTGATAAGTTGGATAAAGAAACACAGAAATGTAATGAGTAAAAACGTGTATAATATGCAAAAAATTTAACATCAGTATATAATAACTAACAAATTATTTAAAAGAATCCAACATCCAATTATACATTTTAAATAAAATCATAACTTATAACAAGCACAATGACATATGAAATACTAATGAGATTTATGTAATTGAGATTTTCCACTGTTTTTTTTTACCTTTCACACAAATTTACCTTTTCAGGGCACATTTCTTCGGCTACTGCATTTATGCATTCTTTGATCATTTCTCTATCGGTGAATGGTTTTCTACGTTTTGCAATTTCAAGAGCCACACGAAAGCTGGCACGAGTTGCAGCCTCTTGTTCAGTTTTGAGTTTTGTAAATGAAGATTGCTGCGATTTCAATCCGCGCTTCATAGCTTCGAATTGTTCTGTCCGCAAACTTCCTGTATATATTGATTAATTTTGAAAATGTTTTGTTTCATAATGACGTTTAATGTTATATTCCTTGAGAACGGCTATGCTTACATTGAAAATCAAACATAGCGCCTTGTTACTGGACTCAATTACGAAATACTGAATGTTCCACTGATCTTTGAATTTTCTGCATTCACTATCAATTTTTCGCTTCTTTTCCATACTACTAAATCACACACAAAAGCAACAATTCAAATCAAAATACTGTTACAAAGATGTCTTAAGCTTAAACACGCACAAACACGTTTTAAGGAGGTACGCACTATTTTATTTCACAACAGTGTCATAGGAAATGACTTGTGGTTGCGCCACTAGCCTTCTTATATATTCCAATTACTGCCATCTAGAAGTGAGTGGAAGACACCAGAACTTTCTCGAACCAACGAAATTATTCTGTACGTGCTATTAGCGCCATCTGTTAGCGATATAAGGTACTACCTATTTCCGCTTGTGTCCACCAGATGTCGTGTCACGTTACTCCTCATGGCTCGTACTCGACGACTAATCTAGAAATTACAGATAATGACAGGAAAATTAATAATATGCAGTGTTGCCGTTTTGCGGACTTTAGTCCGATTTGCAGCCTTTTTTAAACGTTGCGTACTTTTTCGGACTTTTTTCATTAGTGGACTATTTCACTTTTTACCACCGGCAACAATGATAGTATGGTTTTGGCCCTCGGAACTTACTGGAGTAATCAGTATGGCCCTAAGGCTGGAAAGTTTGGAGACCCCTGCTCTATAGCATATATGGGCAACAACCGGCCCGCGGGCCGGATCCGGCTCGCTGTAAAATATGATCTGGCCCGCGAGACATTTTGAAAAAACTCAATTAAAAAAATATTACATTAGGTATTTATACTCACAGGAGTGACAGTGAGGCGGCAAACATCAAATCCTTTGATGTTTGCCGCCTCACTCTTTGATAATCGCCGCCACTCGGCTTGCTCGATCAAATTCTTTGAGGTTTGCCGCCTTACGGGCGACACATCAAAAGATTTATTGCTTCTCAATTATTCTAAACTAGTTTATTCCAGATTATTCCTTCATTTTGCCTATATAAGCGGGTGGATAGCACGAACGTTAGTTCAGTTCTATTTGAGCTACCGAGGTGATAACTTGGACAAAACGATATCCTAGCGAACTGCACGAGCCGTCAACTTGCTTTGTGATTTTGTGTGCATCTTGAGTGGTTACTAACTATAGTTTGTTATTAAGTTTATTGAACGAAAAATAAACAAAAATGATGTCTGGTGGAAAGAAACGAAAAGAAGATATAGAGGGTCGCCAATGTCAAGAAAAATGGACTGAAGAATTTTTTTTTATCTTGCACAATGGTAAGCCTATTTGTTTGCTGTGTAATGAATCCATTCAGTAATTAAAGAATTCAATATAAAGATTCATTACTCAACTAAGCATGCTACGCTGCACTCACTGACAGGACAATTAAGAACAGACAAAATCCAGAAGCTTACCGCAAATTTGGAAAAACAGCAACAAATGTTTCATAAACATAGAACACAACTTGATAATGTTGTGAAAGCTAGTTTTATAGTTAGGTAGCTCAAAATTAGCAAAGGCATTAAAACCATTTGCCGAAGGAGAATTTATCAAGGAGTGTATGTTAGAAGTTTGCGGTGTTTTGTGTCCTGAAAATAAAAATGAATTTGAAAAAATTAGTTTGTCAAGACGAACTGTTGTTCGACGTATAGAAATGATGGCTTATGATATAAAAACAACATGGACTGACCGTATGGCTGGTTTTGAATCATTTTTTATAGTATTAGACGAGAGCACCGATTTGTCTGACACAGCTCAACTGGATATATTTATTCGAGGTGTTGATAAGTAATTCACTGTCACTGAGGAATTGCTTGCTTTACAGCCGCTAAAGGAAACCACTACAGGAGAGGATATTATTATTGAAGTTCAAAATGTATTCACAAGTTTTGGCTTGCCATGGTCAAAATTAATTGGAGTATGCACTGATGGTGCACCTTCTATGGTCGGCTTACGTAAAGGTTTCATCGGAATTTTGAATGAAAAAGCAACAATTAAATGTTCGAAAAGATGATTTGATAGTCCTTCATTGCATTATCCACCAACAGAACTTGTGTTCTAAGTCCATTCGACTCCAGAATGTTATGAATGTGGTAGTAAAAACCATCAACTTTATTCGATCCCGAGGGCTTAACCATCGTCAGTTCAAGACGTTTTTGGATGAAATATCAGCTGAAAATAACGACGTAACATATTATTGTGAATTCAGATGGCTGAGCAAAAGAAAAATGTTGAAACGGTTTTACGAGCTTAGAAATGAGATAGCAGACTTTATGAAAATAAAAGATAAACCACTATCTGAATTAAGTGACCCAAAATGGATATATGACTTAGCATTTGTGGTCGATCTTACAGGCTATTTGAATGATTTAAATTTGAAACTTCAAAAACAAGGACAGTTAGTAAATGATTTGTACAGCCATTTGAAAGCGTTTCAGATCAAACTACGCTTGTGTGAGTCACAGATGCTGTCTGGTTACAGTTACCATTTCAATACACTTACAAATGGAGTTGATCGAGATTCAAGAAAACTCACTCCTAAAATCCAAATTTGAAGACGTAGAGTTGTGCGATTTCTACAAAAAATACCTAGAGAAAGACAATTTTCCGCAGCTTAGAAAAATTCGCAATTGATTTGTCCGTTTGGCAGTACTTATAAATGCGAACAGATCTTTTCATTGATGAAAGTTAATAAATCAACACATCGTACAAGACTGACTGACGATAATTTAGAAAATTCTTTACGTCTTTGTATCAGTGGAATCCAAATATCGATGGATTAGTTTCCCAAATTCAAGCTCAAGTGTCTCATTGATTTCGGTGTATTTAACTTTGGTAGTTTGTAACAATTAAAAATTTAACGATTAATTATAATGTACCATTTTTTTATTTTAATAAATTGTACTATAATAACACTGTCGTATTATTTTATGTCTAATATCTATCGCAAAAAATATTGTCACTACTTTAAAATGCACTAAGTACTTTAAACGTGGCCCGCGAACGTATTTGCACGCTAAAGTTTGGCCCTCAACATGTCAAAGGTTGCCCATACCTGCTCTATAGTAATAATTCCTCCATGGTTCTACCATGGACCAATAAAACTTACCTAGGTAGGTAACATTTGTTTCGATAGAACTACTTCCGAAAACATATACGAGGTGTTTGTGACGTAAATTAGATAATCAGTGAATAATTAAATAATTAATTACTTAAAAACCCTTAATACAATGCGCGCGCATTGTATTTGAATTAAATTAATTTGAATATTACATATCGATACACACTAATAGATGCAAATTTTCATTACCAAAACACCTTTTTTTCATGTTTCCGTAGTAGTAACTACAAGGAATCCTTATAGTTTCGCTCCGTCCGTCCGTCCCCCCGTCAATCCGTCCACGCTTACTAACTTCAGTAATCTTTCAATACTTTAAACTAGACAATCTTTGATCTTGTATATCAGTGGTTCCTAACCTTTTCAGAACTGTTACCCCTATGACCTGTTAGATTTTGCCCCCAGTTAACCCCCAACCAAAAATTTTTTAAAGCAAGTACCTACATATATCTTTATTTATAAAAAAATGCACATTCACAATACCAGTTTGTTACTAACGTTTAGATTTTAGTGTGAAGGTTGAGATTGTTTTAAATTCGCAAGTTTTTTTAATATTAGGTTTAGGTACACTCAATTATCTCAGGTATCTCACTCATGTCATGCTTTACGTTCAGACAGACGGTTTCTGGCCTTTGCATATAATGTTGTTGCATGTAGTTGAGAAGCCGCTCTCACATCTATAAGTGGCATAAAACGGTACCAACTTTTTCAGAACTCTTTCAGCAATGATAGGGTATTCTGAAGCTGCTTTTCGCCTAAATGTACAGAGTTCATAATTCTCACCGCGATTTTATAAACGCGAGAGGGCGTCATGCTGCGTACCAACTGTTATTTTATTTGAAACATTTTTCTGTCTATTCATCTTTTTTAGGTACCACCTGCGTTACCCCTATAGACTGGCTGTTTTACCCCCGCGGGGGTAATTACCCCCAGGTTCGGAACCAATGTTGTATATATGTATATAATCGCAATCTCGAAAACGGCTAAAAGTATTACATAACTAGAAATTTAGTATGCAGGGAGTTTTGGGTAAGAAAAATCGATCTAGCTAGGTCTTATCCCTGGGAACTGCGCATTTTTTAGCTACATAATATGTTTTTTCTTTCGTCCTGCAACAATATATCAATCCCACAAAAACCATTAAATGAAAAAGGGCCAAGTCTTTTTCACGTAAAATGTTTTGAGATATCGTAGAGACCAAGTCTAATTTAGGTTAGTCCCTGATTTAGTTATTCATTAAAATTTTGTGACTGTATGGGGATTTTTTAATAATTATTATAATGACTAAGCAATGAGCACTATAAAATTCATAATATGGTTACCAGTGACCAGTTACGTCAAAATGTGCGAAGTATTAATTAATAATTAATGTAGAATTTTGATTGTCATATTTTATTATAAGAACTGAAAATCGCAGTCATTATTTGTGTTTATTAAATTATTATAAAGTTTAAATAATAGCCAAATAAATGAAACTAAATCATTAATTTAAAACTCAGTCGTAACTTCTTTTTACCTGACTACGGCGAAGTCAAACTACTGAACTAACTAATGAATTGTAATGAATAATGTGTTAATAGATTCGTAATAATGACCCGGTAATATAAGCTATATAATTTTCGTAGTTTGGTGAGTTTTTAGTTTTTAACTTTTTTATTATTATTTACTCCATTTTGTTTGTCCATGTTTTCTGAGCTTATCAGCTATTTATTGTACAATGTACATACAAGGGTCTATTCTATCCTCTTTACATTATATTATGAACATCAGTCTATGGTATTTGTTTTTATCTGTGCTCATTATATTTATTTTAATAGCACACGTGATGTATGTAGTCACTGGTAACCAATAATATAGTTAAATTTATATTGCTCATTGCCAAGACACTATAATAATTATTTAAAAAATAAAATTATCCATATACGAGTACAGTCACAAAATTTTAATGAATAACTAATAATAAGGTACTAACCAAAATTAGACTTTGTTTCTACGATATCTCAAAACTTTTCACGTGAAAAAGACTTGGCCATTTTTCATTTAATGGTTTTTGTGGTATCATTTCAGTATCATTTCTTTTTGTAGATAGGTTAGGACTATTTTTGTTAATCACTACATATTGTAAAACAAAGTCCTCCGTCGTTTTTGTCTGTTTGCGATAAACTCAAAAATTACTTCAAGAATTTCCATGCGGTTTTTACTAATAGGTAGAGTAATTGAGGAAGGCTTAGGTAAATAATTTATTAAGTTTTTTCTCACGGGTGATGCCGTGAGCAAAAGCTAGTTTTTGTATTCAGCATATTTTATTATTTATATTGTAAGTCAATAGTGCACTTGTTTTTATATCTCTTTCATAAATAAAACGTTTACCGGCCGCTCATGGATATCCGCAACACTAGAGGAGCTACAAGTGCGCTCCCGGTGTTTAACACCACCTGCCCTTTGGGCCACCGAACCGATACTCTCCTCATGCGGCGGAACACAACGCATGGAGGGTTTAGACTTTAGGGTTTGAAAAACCGTGAACGCACTTATAACTCCTCTGGTTATATCTGGAAACGAGCAAACCGATCGCCTGATGGTAAGACATTATAGTAATTTCTTACCATCAGTGGTTGGTCGTTTTAAGGATTGGAAACGTAATTCTAACTCCTCTGGTGTTTTAGATATCTAAGTGTGCAAACAGATCGCCTTATACTTACCATAAGGCGATCCGCTTGTTTGTTTCCAGATCTATTCCATAATTGAAGCGATTACCGCCGCTCATGGACATCTGCAACACCAGAGGAGTTACAATCACCAATCTCTGATGGTAAGAAGTTATAACAATTTCTAAACATCAGGCGATCGTTTTGCTCGTTTCCAAATTAATTAGTAAAAACTTATTACAGTTTCATACCAAAGGGCGATGTGTTTGTTTGCTCGTTTCCAGATCTATTCCATAATTAAAACGATTCAATTCGATCCGCAACACCAGTGGAGTTACTAGTGCGTTTCCGATCTTTAAAACCAACTTTAGGCCACCGGTATAGGTGCCTTACTGACGCAGCGAATACAACGAAAGTTCTATTTCCCATCGGTTTTCTGTGAGGCCGTCTTATTTATCCGGTCAAGTCGGCCCATTCGTCCGGAAGCATCTACTCGAACCTAAAATAACTTAGCACTTCTCAATTTTTGAGGTTTGTTAAATAAATAAGGATTACAAAGTTATCAGTGAACTTGTGTTCATACTTGTTGATCCTGTGAATTAGTAAAATTAAAAATTCTAAAATCATTATTTTTTTATGACGAATGATTATGACCTACATTTGACAGAACAAACCTTCATACAAGAAAAAGTTACGCCATCTTGTTTTTCACCATACTTCAAATGTCAGCCATCTTGTTTTCACCATACTTCAAATGTCAGCCATCTTGTTTTCACCATACTTCAAATGTCAAAATGGTCCCAAGTCTCCATTTAACTGGAGATAATTTTTGCCTCAACATGCCTCGTGTATAATATTATATACGTCTATGAGTTATAGACTTAATTTTTTCATCAAAAATATATAAAATTTTGGATTTATGTGAAATGGGGATAAATTTTATTTTCATTCAACCCCATTGTGTGGGATACCGTCGAATATGTATTTTTAAGTAAAGGTAATATGAAACCTCGATATTATACGACTTTTTAATAATGTAAACCATTTTCGAATACTCAACCTCCAAAGTGGTTTACAAGTTAGTCCCCCTGGCATTTTATGCTAATTTAGGTGTATACAAACTAGCAACTTTCCATGCGACCTGCAGGCCAATCGCGCTATTTTTTATAGCTTACATTCAGGTTCAACTCTGCTTTGGTTATGATTCAGTTTCGGTTCGATTCCGGTGCGGCTGAACAAATTTCAGTATCGCACTGTCCTTGCAATAGAAACTCAATTTTACTTTTATTTTTATTGTATTTTACATTTTTACATCATATTCTCAACAATTTAACACACAAGAAGCGTTTCAGAAACGTGCGAGAAAAAGTATCATCGTATTCACTTTTTGTTTTGACTTCTTTCAGCTTGCGGTTGGGCTGATGTGCGGCTGCGTTCCAACTATTTGTCAAAAGTCGAGTAACATTCACGCTTCCTTTACGATTCAACTGAAACAACTTAGCGAGATTGCCCTGCTGTAGTTTGTTTATATACATTAAGACAATTAAAAAAATATACAGTGACGATGGCCCGCGAGCCGCGCGTTTTCTACCACTGGTTTTTAAACCGAACTGTGCAGTTTTACCGTAACATGTGTAGCGGGCATAACTCTGACCGAGGTAGTAGGTACTTACTTTAAGCAACTTATTTACACATTTAAATGAAAAAAGGGTCAGTAATACTTGCACTTGTACTGTTATGTATTCTGTGTCTGTAATGAGTATTCATTGTAAGTTGATAGTGAAAAGAATAGATCGTACACTTCTGCATTTCGAACATTTATTACTTACATATTAATTAGTTATTCCATGAGTTATTTTTTTTTAATTTTACAAAAGAATCAGGGAAGCCATTCAGCGTCACCATTGTAGGGCTTCGGTTTGTTCGAGGGAGGCTCAGTGAGGTCCTCCTTGCTGTCCGTCACCTTGTGGTACACCTTCTTACCAGCATCTATCACGTATTCCACGCCATCACCTGGAAATTTTGATTGGGTTTAAGTTATCATCATCATTTTGCAACTACCTTTTTATGTATATTTTACTATCCAAGACAACAATGCAATTTTTTTTTTTGGTTTGTAGTCGTCATCAGAAGCCCTACAATAAGTTTCGAAAGTGCTACACTGATTCTGTCGGCTCTTTGGAACTTGGTTGGACTACTACTTGGTCGATTTGGAAAATTTTACTTTTAGGCAAAACGCTACGTATGAACTTAAATGCTACTGTTATGTACGATAATATCATGGAGGAGTTATTACTATTTCTTTCTTTCGTCGTGCAACAATATATCAATAATTTCAAGTCTAATAAAGTCAGTCCAGTTGTTAAGTTTTTGCGTTGTTCAAAAATTCGGAATGTGGTGGGTTTGAACCTCGGTAAAATATTTTTGTGATTTTTTTTGTATCTACTAGAGCTCCGAGCAAAGCTCGGTTACCCAGGTACTATTTATTAATCTATGTATATAGACCAGTACCTATAGCTGCGCCAGTTTTCTTGACCGCTTCACCAATGTTATGAGAGCTAAAGGTGTCAGGCTGGATGTTGATGTTCACGCCGCTGCCGTCCTCGTGCTTTGGGCAGTTAGTCTGGGATATGATGGACAGGTCGTAAGGGTCCACGCCGTATGAGGACAACTTGGAACGCATCTGTAAAGAAAAAAAAAAGGAATTAAATTGACTCTCCATCCTCCATCGCTCCATCTAGGGTTGCATATTAGAAATTTAAAAAATTCTGACAAAACCCGGACCGTTAAAAAAAGTCCGGACATTTTAGTCACAAAATGCAAACATTTTTACAAACTTATTGAAAACTAGCATTTACATGCGGCTTCGCCCGCGTGAATTTATATTTTCTTTTTAATAATTTAAAACTTTCATCCCCTATTTACCCTCCTAGGGGCTGAATTATGTCCTATATTCCTAATAACTTTACAAACAAATACAAACTTTTATCCCCTTGGGAGTTGAATTTTAGAAAATCCTTCCTTAGTGAATGTCTACGTCATATGAGAAATACGTCTGTAAAATTTCAAATTTCTAGCCTTAAGGGTTTGGTTTGCCTTTAATATATATAGATAGATTAGCGTTAAATTGATTATTTCACGTTGAACGTTTTTCTTTTGATTGTTTGCGATTGCAATAGAAAATTGTTTGGTATCTTTAAGGTGATTAATATTCAGGAAAAAAAATATGTTGTAAGATGAGTGTGAAGCTAATAATTATTAAATACCAATTTGAAATTTGTTATGTTTGTTTTATTTTTATTACTCATATTCCAATTAAACCTAAACCGGACAAATTGAAAAGTCGGATCGATGATGTTTACAGCCCGCATGTCGTCGACGTTCTGACGCGGTATACTTTTTGGGTTTCCGTAGTTCACATCTCGGAGCCGGTATTATTCTAAAAATATATTGACAAAAAGACTTGCCTTGTCAATGTACATTCTATCAAGCTCCTTGGTCCTGGACAGAATGGTCGCGGATCGTCTGTGAGCGAAGGCCAGCTTCTGGCAGGTGAACACCGCGGCGTACGTGTTGTAGTCCGTCGACATGATGGTGTAGCTCGCCGAGCCAGCTACGCCTGTAATATATAACATATTTTAATTCTTAAAAGTTTCCTACACATTATGAAGTCCCAACTCCCCAGACGCTCGCTGACGACTGACGGCTGACCTACCCACATTATACACTCCATTCGATATTTCATTGAATATCAAGCTGCCTTAAGACAGATTAAAGAAGGAAGAACAGATAAACATCTACATAGTTAGATTTCGATTTGATTGCACTGCAAGCATACAGTGTGTCTACAATTGTGGGCCGTTGAAGGCGACGTCAAAATTGTCGGATTGATCGTTCTATGAAAGCTGTGTCTCTGTAAGTATATTATATTAGTAATACTTCTTAACCGACTTCCAAAAAGAGGCGGTTATACGTTCATATATATATATATATATATATATATATATATATATATATATATATATATATATATATTGTATGTCCAACGATTGATTTTCTAAATTATTTATTGATGTAAAGGGTATAATCCCAAATCGGTCCCTTCGGAGGGGGCACCTCGATATTTATATGGACACATATAGTGATTTAGACTTTTTCCAAAGTTGTTAAATACATGTTTGGGGATTTTGACGTTGTTTAAAGAACTGCTAGCATATGCCACTATTTAATTTTATTATTTATTGACATTATAGTAATCATTATCATCATCGCCACCATCATCATTCATCATACCTTACATCGTCATGTTATGATGATATAATAGGGACTTCTCATAGTATTTTCACCGAAACGAATATATTTGAACGTTACTTAGCCGTTTGTGAACCTATTTGTAAATAATATAATAAATATAAATAAAAAGAGAAAAATTATTATTTTTAAACCAAAAATTAAAAACCGACATCCAAAGTAAAAATGCACAAAAAAGGTATAAATTAAAACTTATTTTCTAAATTTTAACTGTTTTCCAACTCAATCTTCTTAATAATTTTGAATTCGGTACCAGCCGTGAGTTGAACTTGAACGTGAGTTCTATTTTAAATATTGTTTATCAGGATGTTGTTCAGGCTGGTACCGACTTCAAAATTATGAACATTGAGTAGAGAAAGAAATAGTTAAAACTGTAGCCGAATTTAAAAGGGGAATTATTTAGAAAATAAGTTTTATTTCATACTTTTTTGTGCATTTTTACTTTGGAACTCGGTTTTGTTTAATAGTATTTTACTTAAGAATAGATCTGATGGATATTATATAGCTATGGGATGTCGTTTCTGAGGTTTGTCCTTTCGCTCTGTAACTGAACTCTGTTTTATACTAGAAACCGCAGGTACCTACTTGTAACTTGAGTCTTGACAGTATTATTATCAAATATGGTGCCAAGCTCAAATTAAATGTAACTTAATGCAGTGTCTGTCTCTTGAATAGAGCCCACGCTCACTGGGACAAAACGCCATCATTAGGTGCCGTACACATTTGACGTCACACAAAATTTCGACTTTTTAAACCCCTCCCCCCTATATCACGCTTTTTTAGGATCCCTTTAACATATTGTATTGTTACGTTTGGTAAGACTTTCCCCTTGCGCTGCGACGTAATATATGGATGAACCTTAAAGGAAAGGGGCTAGTAATTACTCTAACGTACTAAGCGGGAAGCTGACTTTCATCCGAGCAGGTACAGATGGGTCAGGAACTGTGAGCACACCAGTGTATCTGGAAATGATAATTATATTATAAATTATATAGCCTATGTTACCCGGGCTGTTATTACGAATCTATTGACACCTAAATGGATCAGTAGTTTAGGCGCTGTGGAACAAACGTATGCTTTCATACATTCCCTTCCTTTTCTTCCCCGTAGTCGGGTAAAAAATCTTGCCTCACCGTGGGGTAATTTACGTTTAGCCACCGTTCCCACGACAGATTTTTAGTGGTCCTCCTCCGCGCTAGACTAATTAGTAATTTGTGCCGCGACCCTTACTTGTAATCATGTTCCAGAGGCGTCAGTCCCAGTAGAAAGTGTTGGGATACCTGCTCCAGCTTGTACTGTCCCGGCTCGTCCGTCTTCGTGAAGTTGTACGTGAGGCAGTGGGAGGCGGTTGACGTCTTCTGGATCACGTACCACACTCCCAACAACTGCAATATAGGAAAATAATCCAATTTTACAAACGTCTTCTATATAATATGTACGGTCGGCCAAAGTGGAATATGATGGCCAGAGCTGGATAGTGTTCCGCTTTTGGACCCTATGGTCATAGTATTAAGATATTGGAACACCAGGTGTTCATCCGTCAGAGGCTGATTCACGACAGCTCACAGCATACCCCACGCGGTTGTAGCAGTCTCGTGACGCACCAACACCTGTGTTTACTATACCAACAGCTTCGAGGACGCCATTGCCAAGATCAGGCGAACGATGGAAGCGTCAGTCGAAGAAGTATTTGACCCAAACGTTAGAATGGCCATACGAGACACGAGACGGGCAAAAACAATAATAAACAAAATGATTAAAATGGCGAGAGATTTTTTTTTTAGTTTACCAAAATCGTGATGGGCTTTGTAGACAATTATATAATATTATAAAATAATTATAGGAAATTTATAAATATCCTGAGCATAATAATTGTCATATCTGGGTAAAAGGGTACGGGACATTATGCTTGTAGTTTGTCTTTTTTTTGTGTGGCGACCGTAGGTACAATATATTTACGTTTATTCAGATTCATTAATAGCCGGCCAATATACTTAATTTTGCAATAGCAAGTTGTAATAATAATCCTCCTTTTTTGGAAGTCGGTTAAAAATCGTTAATGTAATTTTAATACGTATGAGTGATTAGAAATATGTAGCCGTTCGTAATCCAATGGTTCCACTATTCACTAGTGTCGAGTTGTACAATAAGAACAAGAGCTGAATCCGGAAGCCCAATTCTTGAAACTATTTGTGATCATAATCCTAGGTTTCGGTCAGCGCACTGTAATCGCACTCGCTTACGCGCGGACTGAAACAGGATTATGATCACAAATAGTTACGAGAATTAGACTTCATGCTCGATCGGTGGTTTGCATTTGTGTCAAGCAACATTGAATTTAAGGAAGTAGATACTCGTAGGTGTACCCTATTGGGAAAAATCTCAAAAACACGTATTTTTGAACCAAGAAGAAAACATCACAGAGAAACCTGCCTGTGGCCTGCCATACTTAATTATAAAACATTCCAAGGAACGTGAAATCCGTAAAGGATATCTCATAAAAGTACCTACATATAAAAATAATAAAACACTGAACCTGATTTGCTCGTATGATGACATTGATGACATTCTTATTTTTTTGCAAGTAAGATTGTAATGACCGCTACACACCTAGGGGTCCCATACACGGTCCGGTTTTCCTTCAGTTCAGCCTGAACGGAGTATCGTCTGTGTGCAATTTCGAGATCGCATCAGTCGGCCGGATGGACTGAAGCGATTCGTTCCAGTGTTGCCAACTCTTTTTTGCGTAACTACTCGTCATTGGACGCGTGCTACTATGTGCTATTATGATAAGGTGTCTTAATAGTAGTAAAACTTTGTAAAACAACTAAGTTGGCAATATTAATCCTGAACGGATGCACTGAACGGTAATAAAATTGGACTGAACGGTAATAAAATATGAGTGCGAGATAAAACCGGTCAAGTGCGAGTCGGCAAGAGGGGTTCCGTACAAAACGAAAAAATCACGTTTGTGGCATGGGAGCCTTAAATTTTTATTTTATTCTGTTTTTAGTATTTGTTGTTATAATGGCTATCCTACATCATTATTATTTGCCTATTAATTTGTGAACATTTCAACTCTCGACCTATCACGATATAAGAAGGTTAAGATACAGCCTGGTGACAGACGGACGGACGGACAGCAAAATCTCAGTAACGGGGTCCCCTTTTTACCCTTTGGGTACGGAACCCTAAAAATGGCAACGTGGTCTAAAGAATATTTATTACAGTTTATTTAAGTATTTAAAACTTTATAGCCACTATGGTTGATAAAATCTAAAGACTATTACTATAAAACAAAGAGAAACGATTTGTATAACATATTACTGGAAAAATGTATGAAACAATAATTCGCTTTCGTCGATAGCGAATAGCGATAGGTTACCTACAGTTGCAGCAAAATACAATTAATAAATAAAATAATAGCCTAACCTAACCAAGAGCATGTCACGATATGTCTAAAGAGGGTTCCGTAACTATCAACGCGAAATAGGTTTTCTTTGAATTACTTCAAAAGTTATTGTCACAAAGTTATTACAGAAGCTAGGAGAATGGACAGACGGACAGAGCGAAACTATAAGGGTTCCTTAAGTATTGAGGAACCCTAAAAACACGACCGAAGCTCGCGGCAAACCAGATGCGATTTTCCGTGTATGTGTTCGAATCCGTTCAGGCCGAACCTTAGATTAAAACGCCTAGAAACCGGGTACGCGCATGAAAAGTGAAGCAAATCATACTGAGCCATATCGACTCTGTTTGTTCGCACGACCTGTCAGTTGTCATGGTCAAGCTCTAGTGCATACATCTCTGACTGTGCATACATTATGACGGTTTGTGTCGTTATTGGGTGTCACAATGCATCGGAAAATAATAAAAATGCTTCGGACATAGCATAATATGTAAGTACTACAACTTGACTTGTATCAAGCCCAATATTAATAACATTTAAAAATTAAATCATATTATGTAGACATCTTACTGCCCTCATGTGAATTGTGAAAGTGTTACTTGTAATAAGAAATTTATTTCAAGATTTTCATGGCTAACTAATAGTTGCAACTAAGACAAAGTTTTTTAATGTTTTCTGATTTTTTTAAATATCAATTTAAAGTATTGCCAGTATCAAGATAATCCTTAATGTATTCCTTAATACCAGTTTCATATAAATAATGTTCACAAATCATGTTTAAAATGAAATATAAGTTATATTTTTACATCTCACGATATTAAGAAAACAAATACAATAATTCCAATTTTAAGAGCAACATTTTCCGGGGAAATTTTCCCTTAAAACTGTACACACTCCACAACTTTAAAGTTTTGTTTGTTGCGTGTCGGTATGTAATGCTTACGCCTACATCTATCTGTTGCTTGCTACATCTATCTGTTGCTTGCTTGCTTGCTTTGAATACTATCTAGGCATTATTAATCTAAGGGCCGAACTGGCGTCAGTTCGGTCGGATGCGATATTTTCCGTGTATGTGCTCGAATCAGTTCAGGCCGAACTGACGTCAGTTCTAACTGAAACGATCGGCCTCTCGTTTAGGCTCGCCTTAACGTTTTAATGGCAACGATTTAATGGTGTAAGCCGATCTGTGCAGTATCAATCGTGAAACATAATGTGAATGGCAAATCATTACGAGTTTACGACAAATCCCTACGATTTGCCATATCGATAAAATAACGATTGTACGTATGAACAATCGTTACGATAATAAAGGCGTGTAGCGGGCCTACGACGTAAGTATGTACTAAGTAAACTTCTATATACTTTATTATCCGGGAGTATAAATGTGAGATCAAACAATAGAGAGACATTAAAGTATTACCAACTACCAACAGTCAACATGGGATAGGAAAAACACTCTGTGATCGATAGGCCATAACCCAGCCTGTAATAACAGCTACAATGAAAACAAAAGACTTTTTCACGTGCCACAAGATAAACGACGCTTCTCGGTCACTGAATATAGGTTGTCATTACAATTTACAACAAAGAAAAATATAAAACTTAATCATGTATGGGATTGTGTTAAGTTTTACAAGGGTTCAGGACATAAGGTAATTATTGTGATTGTATCAACAAAACAGTATAATATTAAGGCGTTAAAAATACAAACGCAGCAATAACGTGAATGATTTTTCTATTGTAAGCAAAAATCGAAATGTAAAAAACTTGCCTTGAATAGCAAAAGATAAACTAGTAAGTACCTTTTCCATATCGAAGTCTGGCATTGGATCTATATCAGGACATGCCCCCAGGTGGTAGGTGTGCGACGACACTCCACCGCACACCAGAAGTATACCCAGTCCTACCAGGTGTAACATTTTGAACGACTGTACCTCCCTGCGACTTACTCGACACTGGCCAGAAAAACAGCTATGGAGCAATTTAAAGCCATATGACACAACATTATAAGGCCAGTCTGAGATGGACCATTAAAACTTCGAATATCAGGTAGCGAGACCAAACAAAATCTTCTCAAATTTATAAACAACGGCTAGGTCTAGTGCTTTTCGAATTTTGTCGGGCTATAATAGTGGAGCATCAAACCTTGTCACAGCAAATATACTTATTTTAGTCTATGACATTCGTTTTTTTGCTAAAAAAGAGCTAAAGAATTCGTTGAAAACAATGTCATGGTATATTGCTATCGGTTTTATCGATAACAAAAACAAATCTTACGAGTTGCAATGTTTAGGTAGGTACGATTTGGGTAGTGGACAGTGGTAGTTCTTACCCTTTGTTAAGCACTACACGTTCTAAAACTTATTATATTTATATTGATTATAACACTTATAATGGAAGTTAATATACATTTCTTAAATCTAAATAAGTACTTATATATTAATTATATAAAAGGCAAAGCTGATATTGACTGATGTATCAACGCACCGGCCAAACTCTTAAGCCTATAAATTTGAAATTTTGCACACGCATTTCTCATATGACGTAGGCAGACACTAAGAAAGGATTTTTCAAAATTTAACCCCCGAGGGGGTTTAAATAGGCGATAAAAGTTTGTATGAAACTTTTTATTCCTTGGACATATTTGCATGATATTTCCTATGAAAAATAATGAATTACGAATTTCAGCGTTTTCTAAAATTCAGCGCCTAGGTGGGTAAAATAGAGGATGAAAGTTTAAAACCTAATTTCACGCGGGCGAAGCCGCGGGCAATTAATGCTAGTATTTTAATATATTTTCTTCTTTAATGTTGATAGTATTGGCATATTTAAGAACAACTGCAAGTATAGGAAGAAATCTATAATAAATGCAGTATTTTAAGCTACCACAGCACGTCTTCTATTGATGACAGCAAAATAGAAGGATATAACGTCACAGGCTAAATAAAAACATTTTCTAAGAATATCGATAGAAAAATAAACAAACGAGAACGGTCCTACCTAGTAAATAATATTCAATGTTATATGTATTATACATATATGTATTGTAGCAAGTACATACTTATTTAAAATTTTACACTCTAGACTTTAGTCTACATTAGGGTAACTTAATCCATTTATGAATCTCGTATTATGATATTGCCCAACCGGCTACCGGCTACCTAAGTATCCACACACGCTTGGTTTTATTTTTATTATGTAAATATTCCACGATTCCACAAAACATATTAGTTGTTTTGACAAAACTGGATCAAGTTGTTTTGGAAATCGGAGGTTGATGAACCTTAAAAGTATTATTGATACAATATAATGTTCAAAAACTTAACCAAGAGCATGTCTAAGGACGGGTTCCGTAACTATTAACGCGTAAGAGATTTATTTTCTATTACTTCAAGTTATTGTCCGATTTCGTTCAAATTCAATTTCCTAAAGAGTATTTGGCATGATCTATCAGCATGGAAAGTTTCTAAGTCTCATAGTTTAGAAATGCCATTAACGATTACTCGAAAATAGTTAACTTTTAAGAAAAGTCATGTATGAAACCTTGCCTTTATTTTAATACCTATTCAACGATACCCCACACGATGGGGTAAAATGAAAAAATATTTTTCATCCCCACTTCACATGTATGGAGAGCCACCCCTAAAATATAAAATTATTATTATTTTATGATATTAAAACTGAGAACTACAAGCAATCTATAAATATACCAAATTTCATCCATTTATATTCATAATCATAGAAGCTAGAAGCGCTGACAGACAGACAGATAGACAGACGGACGGACAGAGTGAAACTATAAGGGTTCCTTATGTATTACGAAACCCTAAAATTATATCAATGTTACTTTGATAAATTTTGCCGATCGAAAAAATCAAGTCGATTGTAGGACCTTTAGTACTTTGAATAGGACTCTCGAATCTGAAGTAGTTAGCATTATAAATGCAATTATTATAATATAAACACTTATAGGCCCGATAACATTGGTTTTTAAACACATATCAAAATCATAGAAAACCTTTTTAACCTTTAATCCGGCTGTATATAATATATATGTAAAAATGCACAAAAAAATATATATATACCAGCAAATACCAACAAATTTGAACGTGAGTACTATAAAATATTAAAGAATATTGTTTGTTTGAGCTGGTACCGACTTCAAAACAAGGAAGATTGAGTAGAGAAATAGTTAAAATTTTAGCCGAAAAAGGGGAATTATTTAGAAAATAAGTTTTATTTCATACTTATTTGTGCATTTTTACTTTGGAAGTTTAATTTTTTTAGGTTTTAATTTTTTGTTTAAAAATTATATCAGTTATCACTTATCACATTCGTGTCATATACAGTTAATAAAACATAACAGAAGTCTCAATTATGGAAAAGACTTGAGACTTTTTTTTAAAATCTTTATTAGAGAAGGGATTTTAATCTATAAAGATTATGCCATCCCCATAGTTTTATACACATAAAAATACTAACAAATAATAATTACATAGCATAATATTATTTAAATATTAAAACGGAACCCTATTAACATTTCTTAGCTTTATTGCTGATTCTACTAAATAGTTTGTATAGCATCATGGCCTTGTCCGATGTGGGACAAGCCAAAATGCTATTACATACACCGATTTCATGTAAATCTACGCCGTGAACAGTGCAAAAGGTACTCCTCTCCCATTCGTTCTGAACACATTCCACCATCACGTCATAGACATCCTCAACTTTGTCACAATCAATACAATTTCTGGTATTTACTCTGTTCATCATAAACGCGAAGCTATTTAGTGGGATGTGTCCGGAACGAAGTCTCATAGCAGTTACTATTGTATTCCTAGAAAAGTTCGTAAACCAAGCAGACGATCGTAAGTTAGGTTGTATGGTCTTATACCATATTCCTTTGGCTTGCGAGCGCTCACCGAAATATTCATTTCAAATTTTTATACAGTTTTGTTTAACTAAGTATAATGTGTCAGTGTAATATGGTATACAATGTATCGTCGTTCCGTCGGATATAGCTTCTCTTGCGAGACGGTCTACTGTTTCGTTACCCGTCAGCCCTACATGCGATGGTATCCGCTGTAATACTACCCGATATCCCCGAGATGAAAGTGTCAGTATAGCGTCTATCATTTTGTAACGGACTATAGCACAGATTACAAATACCACTTGTATGACGTCACAGCACAGATAATCTATCAACGAACATGGCGAATAGTGTTTTCGGCGGTTTTTAAAAAGTGTACTTTAAAATTATTTTTTTAGGTTTTTAGGTTTCAAAATATGTATTTTTTTGTGTAATGAAACAATTATAAAGCGTTAATAAAAACAAGGTCAAGTAGCCTATTGTGATTTGGGTGAGGGACTCCAAAAGGTATGTGGTAAACTGAACCCGATAGGAATGGAGTTATAGGAACCCCACGCCACTGCAGGGCAGCGCACAATAATACGAACAAAATATATTGCAAGCCTACTTTTCAAAAACAAGTAGAAGTTAGCTTAGAAGGAAGCTCTATCAGAGAACCCAATGTCAAGGATTACGGTGATACAGATCGAGTTTTGTTTGGCATGCTGGGCATTTGGTATAAGACGTTACCTAAATAGGTAATCCAAGCTTAACTATCTTTGTACCCATTAAAATCAGACCTATGCAGAAGTACTCGACTTAAAAATATATCGATGAAAATAAAAATATTTTATTTCGGAATTTTGAAACAAATATTTTCAGAATTGTCCTATTTGTTGACCCTACCATCAATTCTGTAACTACCCCGGCGAGAAAAACGCGCGTGGGTTACCAAAACATTTAGCAAAAAGATATACCTAAATTGTTATTTAATATAAATATTTTTACAAAGTATGGGCCAGATTAAGTTAATACTTTGTAAAAATATTTTACTTAAATACTATAACAAATGTCAGAATAAATATAGCCATGCTGGTGGCCATCTTATACCCAATGGTGGCCATCTTATACCCAAGGTGTGCAATAGTTAATAGAAACATTGACCCTATATTAAGCTTTAGCACACAAAACAACCATTTTTAATTTTTTAAATGGAAAGATTTTGAAGATTTTCTGGGACTCTATTGTATAGGCGTCTACATTGATTGACCTTTATAAGATTACTTAGTCTGATCACCGTTATAATTCCTCTGACGACATTTGTGGTTAGCGCGTTGTTGCTCAAGCCGGAGATCACGGGTTCGAATCCTGCTAAATAAACAAAAAGTTTTCTGTGTTCCTGGGTCGTGGATATTGGATATGTATTAAATATGTGTATAATACAATAAAAATCTTAAATATATCCAAAGTATTAAAAATATACTTTCCATTGTCTGGTACCTGTGACACAAGTTCTTCGGATACTTAGCACGGGGCCAGATAGTAGTGGTGTAAAGCGTCCGTAGATATTAAACATATTTTTAAAAAATCTAATTAGCGTTGAATATAAAGTTTATGAACTCACCTGGTTCATGTTAAACCCCGGCATGGGCTCCACAATGGGACACTTGCCCAGATGATACGTATGCGGGACAACATTTCCGCACATCAACAACACTCCAAAAGCTACCAATACAATCATATTATTAACGTCCGCACTAAACCCCGGTTAGTATTAAACTGACCTACTTGTGATATTACCGGTATAAATATGATGAGCTGTGTACTTTGACCGTATCAATCTATAAACAAAATTATCAATTCGTAGAATATATTTTACATACTTATTCAATAGGTAAATTACTAATTACATTAGAAACACAATCAGCATATTGTTGAAACAGTTTAGACCGGTTTTTGAGTTTGGACTAATTTCATACTTTCTATCCTTCCGACTATGTAAATAATTATAGCCCATGTTACCCGAGCTATTATTACGAATCTATTGACACCTCATTAATTAAAATCGGACCAGTACATTAGGCGCTACGGTGTAACAAACATACATTCCTTTTGGCTTCACCCGCGCCGTAGTCGGGTAAAAACAGCTTTTTCTTTAAAGAAATTACGAGTTTTGCTATGTTAGGTTTAAAGCTGCGGACATATTTTGCTCTCTCTTCTTCTGTCTTTCTCATAATATTTCATAGCCACAGGTCAGTGACCACTCGATACAACAGACATATTATTGTTTTCCTGTGCGACAACTCCAGTTACGATTTCTTTGAATAACAGTAGCTTACGCATTTGTTTTCGTGTACTTCCAATGAATCATAGCCAGAAATTAAGTTAAAAAATTATAAACTATAGGTAGGCATAAGTAAGCCCAAATAATATTTCTCTTTGTATCAAAAATTAGCAGACATTTGACAGGATTATTTTATGGAAGTCTTGGATGATAGTCAGATTTAGTTCAGTATTAGAGACAGTATTTAGTTCATAAAATGACCGATTTGACGTTTGTTTTAATCTCCCGATAAAAAAAATTGTTTTAAATATGTAGTTTTTAAGTATTATTTGTAGATTGGTATAGTAAAACTTAGTAAATTTTCAAGAATTTGTGTATGTGACTAAGGATTAACATAAGTTTTCAAACGAATGTTCCAAGCGTCATTCAACGGCTTAACGGATTCGAATTTGATTCTGTTCTGTTCCTGATGGAGAACTAAATTCCCGGGAAGTATTGTGTTTTATAACTAAATCTAATCACCAACTATTCAATAAACAACATAAACACCACTACACAAAGTTCATCCCGGTGAGCCACGTCCAAGAATCACACATTGGCGTCGTTGGATCTCACTAGGCTTGACTCATCGTTGAAGCAAAGTAGATGAAAAATCAAATGCCCAGACAATTACAATATATCCTTAAGATTACACACTGAGAATACACTATTCAATCATTCTCAAATATGTATCAATAAGACATTTTTACTTATATCATAGTATAGTAATAATTTTAGAATTATTTACCTACATTATATTATATTAGTTTTCATGTTCAGTTATTCACAGATTAATTTATAAATAAAATATAATACTTACACTTTTCTCTTCCTGATCCACATAAACGATTTGCCTTTTCTTGTTAATGATATACTAGAGATAGTGTTATTTGCTGACGATACTACACTTATTTTTAAAGTGAAGCGACAACAGTCGGATCATGACGGGGTAAATAATGCTATCTCTAAAATAGTAAATTGGTTTAGTTCTAATAATCTGCTTCTTAATGCATCTAAAACAAAATGCTTAAAGTATAGCTTACCAAATGTGAGGCATGCACAAACCAACGTACTATTGAATCTTGACCTAGTGGACTCAACTGTATTTCTAGGTATGTATGTATGTAAAAAAATATAGTAATGAATTTGATAAAAAATATGACCAACAACATAAATATAATGGGAATAAGCACAAACTGGCTGTACCAGTAACTAGACTCAGTAAAATAAGCACTTCTTATAAAGGTCAGTGTATAAGTTTCTATAATAAACTCCCAGAGAATGTCAAAAATTGGACAAAAAATAAATTTAAAAAGTAGTTAAAATTTTTGTGTGCCAAAGGTTATTATAAAGTTAAAGATTTCATTGAAGTCAGCACACCCTGGAAATAAGATGACCCTATGAGGCAATTTCAGTTTACTAACTAAACAATGTACTTCTGTACTGGAACATATTCTAGGTATTGTAATTTTATATTTATTTATTTTTGGTAACATATCTAGACACGGCGGCCAAAAAAACTTAAGTCAATTTTTGGTCAAAATCTGCAAAAGTCACAGGCATCATGTTTTTGTTCGATACACCGGCTGGAATAAGCACGTAAGTCAACGAGGCTTAATTCAAATATAAAAAATGCCTGCACCATATAACTTATGTTTGAGTTGTACAGCGAGCGGCGATAATAAAAACTTAACTTGACTTAAGTGGTTGTTATCGTTGAATTATGATTTATTTTTCAGCGGCTTAGCTCGTAAATCGGACATAAGTGGTTAGTTGATAAGTACCTATTTTTGTTGCGAGTGACATTTTGTTAAATGAAGTACCCTCTTTTTATATTTTTTTTAAGACGACAACGAACATTTCGAGTGGCAGTTAAAGAAATTTCTTCATTAGTCGTGATTAGTAATTTTGTGTGACGGTTGTGTTGTATTTAAGTTTGGCGAAATGAATACCAGAGGGAGGAAATTAGTGAATCTAGCCCTAAATACTGAAAATGAAGGTATGTTCTCTCGTTCTATGTTATATTTCTGTATAATTAACCATACTATAACATTTTAATTACTAAGGTGATGGTTTTTTCAGGTGATGAAAATCCATTTAATAATCCACAGCCAAGTACATCTGGCACTCAAAAACCGGCCATTGATGAAACTTTAGGTGACTTTTCTAGCGACGATTCTGTTACTGATCCCACCTACTCTCCAGGCTTGGAGAGTAGGTGGGATCAGTAATTAAGTAATCTTAATCCTCGAGCTTACTCACACAGCTAGGTGACGCTGTTCTTGAGACATCAATAGATATACCGTTATCGGCACAAAATATTTCAATTGAAAATATCGAAGATGTGCAACAACAAGTTCGATCAGTGCACAGCAGAAAAAGAAAGCAAGAAAATAAACAAAAAAGAAATCTTGGTCAAGCTTATGTCACAGTTTCGGGGAAAAAAATTGAAAAGCGCCAAATTCAAGAATTACCTGCCTGTCGAAATAAGTGTCGAGACAAAATAAGTGACGAACAGCGTGCAATTATTCATAAAGAGGTTTGGGATCTCGGTTCGTATAATTTAAGGGCTGCATTTATTTCATCTTTGATGACCATACAAGAAAAAAAAAATGAGCGACGTCGAACTGAAGATGTAGAAAAGCTAAAATCTAGACAGTATACATACAAGTATCATTTTAATATAAATAATGTAAAGATATCCGTATGTCAAGGTTGCTTCACAAAAACCCTATCAGTAAGTGATAATTTTATAAAATTAATTGGTTTAAAAAAACGTAACAGCGTGAGTGGCATTGTGAAAACTGATGAACGCGGAAAGGCTACACCTTCAAACAAACATTCTGAAGAAAAAATTCAAGAGGTTGTTAATCATATCAACTCTTTTCCATTGTATGAAAGCCATTATACTAGACGCAAAAGCAACCGAAAATATTTACCATCGCACTTGACCATTTCGAAAATATATTCACTGTATTCAGCGTCTCATCAAATCCCTGTTAGTGATAAAATATACCGCAGAGAATTCCATCTATTGAATTTAAGTTTTAAAAAACCGAAAGTTGACACGTGTCACAACTACGACGTTTTTAAAATGAAGCTCAATATTGCCACTGACGAAGCAACTAAATTAAAAATTCAAACAGAATGCGACTCACATCTCTTGGCTGCTGATATGGCGTATAAAGAGAAACAAGTCGATAAACAAAATGCATCTGCAAACGATAGAGTTAAGTGTCTGTCTTTTGACCTACAACAATGTTTGCCAACCCCGGCATTACAATCGTCTGTAGCTTTTTACAAAAGACAGCTATGGACATTTAATTTAACTGTACACGACAATGCAACTGGGAACTCAACGCACCACATGTGGCATGAGGCCATTTCAGGCCGAGGTGCTAATCAAATCGCATCTTGTTTATTTGCATATTTACAAAATCTACCTGAGCACACTACCGATATTACTTTGTACTCGGATACTTGTGGCGGACAGAATAAGAACTCCCAGTTGGCTGCAATGTTTACTTACTTATTGATATTAAAGCCGTCAATAAAATGTATACATCACAAGTTTATGGTACCAGGTCATACACACATGGAGGTAGATTCAGACCATGCTATTATAGAAAAAAAGAAGAAAAAGACAGAATTACAAATTTATCACCCACATTGGCTGCAATTAGTACGCTCAAGCAGCAATAAATTTACTGTAAAAGAAATGGGTCAGACTGATTTTTTTGATTTTGCGCGTCTCTTGAAAGGCCCACTGATTTCTCGAAAAAAATATACTGAGGGCAATAATTTTAAATGGCATGATGTGAAGTGGCTATGTTATGACGCTGACTACGGTGTTATAAAATACAAAACATCGCTTTCGAGAGATAAGGATTTTAAAACGATAAACTTTAAACGAGTTACGAGGCAAGAAAAAAGCTTCACCTTATTACCTATTACCACAATGCCTGTACCGATAAGTGTCGAAAAAAAACGCGACATATTATCGCTATTACCTTTAATACCGGAATGTTTTCACAATTTTTACCAAAATTTGATCACTACAGCTGATACATTAGACATTGATCCAGATTTACAAGATTCCGAAGAGAGTGAGTGAGTGTTAAATAAGTAACTATCTAATATTAGGTTTCATCTACATAATTTGTGTTTTTATTTTATAATTAGAAAAATAAATGTAAGCTACATTAGGTAAGGGCTACAAAAGGCATGTACATATTACGCGGTGAAAACCACTTATGTAGCATTATCATTGTGTTCGATATAACTTAAGTCCGATAATTATAGTAATAATAATAATAGGCTAAAAATAATTATTGTAATATCTGTGCACTTCCTAATTATACACTAAATAATAATAAAAACAAAATCCCTAGTATATTTTTTTTACACCAAACAATTAAAACCTTGCCGTGTAAAATTTTTATTTGTATAAAGATTTGACTTAAGTGCTTTATCCTTCCATGTCTAGATATTTTGTTGCTTTTGTTGTATTGTATGATATAATATATAAATAACAATTTTGGCTATCCTTCTTACTAAAAGGTGGCACCCGCGCGAGTTTCTCATTTTCTTCTCAGAAAACTAAATCTTTTAGACACGTCATGCTATTCTTCTTGAGCACTATAATATATTAAGAGCTTTATGATATAACTACAGAAAATTGATAGTGAAAATTAATAAATATTTAAAAAAACATATAAACTGACTTCCAAATTAAAAGCAATAACATTCTTACATCATCACTAAAAAGGATGAAACAATTATTATTGTCGAAAGAGTTCCCCTTTTAATTTCTGCTAAAATTTAACTATTTCTCTACTCAATCTTTTATTTTTGAAGTTGGTACCAGCCAAATTTGAACGTGAATTCTTTAAAATATTGTTTGTATGTATAAGGACGTACTTGTGTTAAAATTAATGACTTTTTAAAATATTTATACAATTAATTGAGTTTGACATAATGTCACTTTGTGGTGACATATTATGGGTTAGGTTACATAAGTAACCTAATGAAGTTGTCGGCAAAAATGATGTAACAGTTGACACACAATATATAATGATGATGATGATGTGACTAGCGATTGTTTCAAGGTATATTGGTGTAAAAGACAAACAGAAGTACCTATTTCATCATATGATTATGTATGGTGTGGTGGCGGTGATGATAATTATTTAAGTAATGCTCTCAGTTCTTTGAACAATGCTAAAATTTCCAAACGTGTATTTTTAAAGACTGAGGAGTTCTGTTCAGTAATTTTGGATCCAGGATTTTGGAAACGACGGAATAATAACGTAATATATATACAAAAAAAAATACACGAATTGATAACCTCCTCCTGTGTTTTGGAAGTCGGTTGATAAATCACGCGTAAACATCTATTATGATAGACATAAAATCTTAAATATTTAAAGGACGGTTAGTGACAAGTCACTATAATCTATACTAGTGTAAAATATGGTTATAATATTATAACAACAGACTTTTTATTGTAAAGCATAAACCGGCTTCTAAATACAGGAAATCGTGACTCACTCGCAAAGAAAAATAGATTGTAGAGTGACAATAAAGAATTGGCGTTTCGTTGGATAAGTTTTTTGTATTATCCAAAAGTTTATCGTTTAGGTTAGTAAAATTGTGATTGTTATGTTATTGGTACTCCGCCAGACTGTCTGTCGGCCAAGAGTCGGCTGATAGTTTACTCCGAGTATCACTTAAATGCTAACGCTCTTACTAATAAAAACAATTAAACAACGGATAACTTATACAACGTTGCTGTCTTTGTCTAATAAATTGGAAAAGCCACTTAACAGGCATAGATAACAATGTTGCATTAGTTATCGTTGTTTAAATATTTTTACTAGTAAGGGGGTATGTATCTAACTATCGCGTATATATACGGCATGCCGAATCGATTGCACACGATTTTCACTAAAATCATAACCTGCTTTTGGAAAGTCTCTAAAGTATAAAACAACCTAAGGTAGAATTTAATCTTGGATAGAAGTAACTGAAGAGCTCAAAATACTTGGATAATAATATAATGATACAACAAAGTCCATGGCCGCTCTACACTTGTGATTCCACTGGGAATGACGCATTACATCTAAAGTGTACACTTCCTTTCTTTTACCAATGAAGCTAATAGCAATTATATGATAACAACAGTCATCAACTCAATGGTTTTATAACCCTCAATGGCCGGAGGTTAATTTGGAGCAAAACAAGGAACAATTATGATAATTAAAAGTAGACTCTTGAACTGTTGCGATGTGTATCGCCTAAAGCCGTTATTTTTGTGAATTACTTGAAACATGTACTTTATATATTTCAACAAGGTTCACGAATTATAAAAAATTTATTGCACAGTAATAAGTAGGTAATGCCTATGTACAAAATATACGTTTTTACTAAAAAGTTAAAACAACAATTAGTATTTATAATAGGTACCTATAATTATTATAGTTACCTATAAACTTAAAAAAATTCTATGTAAAGGTAGAAGACTTTTTCAAGATTTTTCTCGCAACTGAATCTTAATGAGTTGTACTTTTATGCATAGATAATGCTGGAAACCAACTATGCCTCTGCCTCTCTATTGTTTCTGCAATGCCTGAACTCTTGTTCACCCGAACATTCTCGGGCGTATGCTATTTCCTTGTATAATAGCCCCAAAGGAAGAAATCGATGGGGTTTAGGTCAGGTGAACGTGGAGGCCACCTATATGGTCCGCTGCGTCCGATCCATCTGTTGTTTCATTTAAATAATCTCGGACTTGCATTGCGTAGTGACACGGGGCGCCGTCATTTTGAAACACCATGGTTTGTCTCAGTTCGATTCTCACATCTTCCAGCAACAATGGAAGTTCATGTTGCAAAAAGTTTTTGGAATTGCAATGGAAGTTCATGTTGCAAAACCACAAGTTGACGCTAAAACGATGTTGAAACGTTGAAGCTCTCACTTCGTGTGGATTTTCAATCGCCCACGTATGGTAATTATGAATATTGAATATTCTAGATCTCTCAAATCGTGACTCATCTGACCATAAAACTTTATTGATATATCCTGGATCCTCTTGCTCTTTTCGTAACATGGTTTGGCAAAAATTAATGCGCAATTTGTAGTCTGAAGGCTCTGGAAATCCTTTGGATTTCCACAGCACGAGCCATACGTCTCGTACTCGTGGACGGATTTCGCTGAACTCCTTCCAGCACTATTTCTCTGCGATCGGTCAAATCTAGGGATTCCTTCACTACTGCCGCGTTGACCATGAATGCGGCCTGCCATTAAGGTGTTGTGCGTGTTAATAAAAACACGATGGTCGGGATGATTCGCAGGTTGCGGGCCACCACGACGTTGAAGTTGTTCGCGATACAGTCGCGCTGCTTCAAGCCCGTTTCCTCGTGCAAGTCCATAAAAATAATGCATTTCTGCATTGAATATGCAGACTTAACGTGTAACTCATCTCTTACACTTCCAAGTAAACAAAGTCCAAATCAACTTTTACAACCACTCACTTTTACAACCCATGATCCTCGAGAACGGATCGCGAAAAATTAAGTTAACTTAAATTAAACTAAATAAATAAAACCTCCAAATGTTTAAATATTAGCTTTACTATAGTAATTTTCGTTTAGTTAACAAACCAATTATAACAAAAGCCTTGGGAATGATAAAATGGTCAAAAAAATATTGATAATCAGATGGCTAATTTTAAGAATTTTCCACCTCGCTGTCTTTGAAGGCCGATTTTAGCCAAAGTAGCTTATTAGGTATTACTTTTTTAAATAATTATGAAAGGTAAGAGACTAGCGCATTTTTGTGGCCTATTAAGGAGCCATGAATTCACCTATTTCGTATTTTTATTTAAAGTTGAAAATTTTATTCATAATTCACCGAACATTTCCGTAACTTTCATCAAAGTTATGATCCCGATTATTTTATGCATGCAAAAATTAATAACTCGAAAACTATGCAAATTCTCGGAACATACATGGGGGTGATTCGGATACCCCAAGACACGAGGGACCTAATTATTTTTTAACGTCAATCTCCCGGCTATCATGTATGTATGACAAATTCTTTGGGCTAATAAAATCTTGGTATTCTGCTTCTGTAAGTTGAGTCATATTATGTAATACAGTTTTATTAATTTCCGGTATAAAATTCATTATTTTCGTATGGCAACTCCAACGTTGTTACAGATTCATCTTCTAAGTCTACTCTTGCCTCCATGTTGTCACATTTCACCGATATCGTCTGATTCTTGCCCCTAATAACAAAAAAAATAACAAAAAAATTGTTACCCATAACGAAAATGTTCTTGGAGCACTTGTCACAGGCACAGATTAATAAAAACGTACTACGTCACAGGCATAAAGCATTAAACCAACTTTAATGGATGCGTTTTTTGGGAATATTTTTTGGCGCATGCGCATTCATATGTGAGTGCGCATGTTTAATAAAGGTGCCGAAATTTTTGACATGCGCCAAAAAATGTTATCCCAAAGAACGTACCCACTGTTCTAAGGTCAAGAATTTGACGTGGGACAAAAAATGGAGAGCAGTAATTCTACTTATAATATAAATAAGAAGAAATTATTTTGGACTAGTAAAGATAGGTATATGTACTTACCATTATTTATTTAATCTGAGTATGTACCTATTTTTATTAAAATCTACGTCTCTTTATGTGTAGCGGGCATTAATCTTACCTATTGTGTATCACTACAACTATAGTGTTTCTTGGTGTCAAAACAGCAACATATTTTAAATCAGTGAAGAATGAAAATGTCTTCTCCACTTCGACCCTCACAGAACCTCTCGGAATGAATTTGGAGAAGTGACCCATAGCATAATACATGGGCTGCTTATAGAACTCCTGGGCTTCTGCGTTGACGATGATTGGGGAATCAACAAAATTCTTCGCCCAATTCGGACCTCCATGCATGTCCAAACAGAGGTTCCAATCTATCCATCCAATGAGGTTGTAATTTAAATCCTGCAAAGATGGAACAGGCTTAACTTAATGATGATTGATGGTATTCAATATACATATTAGTCAATCAAATCGATTACATTATGTATAATATGAAGCATGACAGAGTTAAGAGTAGGTACCTACTTTTTACCCGACTACGGCGAATCCAAAAGGAAGGGTAATGATTTTGGGAGTGTATGTATGTATGTTCCCTCATAGCGTCTAAACTACTGGTCCGATTTTAATAAATGAAGTGTCAATAGATTCGTAATGATGCCACGGGTAACATAGGCTTTATAAATTTTTTTCACAAAATGTTGTATTTCGAAAATTGAACCTCAAATTCGAAGAACCTACTTTATAAGGCTCGGCACTGTCGATGTCAAATCGCGCCGTCTGCATCTATCTTGGGTGTTGGGGTATATTTCTAGAAACTTCTCTAGGCCTTAGCTCATACCCAGACGCGACGCGATTCGGTGTAAGCTGACGCTTAGATGCCATTACCGTGCAACCACGGCTCTAGTTTGACCATTTTGGTACCTATGCATTTCTGAATTGTTTTATTGTTTCGGCCTTTTTAGACCCCTTTTTATAGATACTAGAAAAACTAAAATTTTTATAAACTATAACCTGACTACGTAGATTATATTGTCTACTAGTTGTTTCCCCCGGCTCCGCCCGCGTAAATATACTATCGAGTATTCCGCGGGAATACTATACTTTACCGAGATAAAAAGTAGCCTATGTTTTAATCCAGAGCCTAAACTACCACTATAGCAAATTTCATCAAAATCCGTTGAGTAGTTTTTAGCGTGAAAGACTAACAAACATCCATCCATCCTCACAAACTTTCACATTTATAATATTAGTAGGAAGAAGGATGTTACCCGGGCTATTATTACGAATCTATTGTAGTAGTAGTATTACCAGTAGTTTAGGCGCTACGGTGGAACAAACATACATACATGATACATAGACTTCCAAAATCATTACCCTTCCTTTTGTCTTCGCCGTAGTCGGGTAAAAATGAAAATAGATTATTGGGTAGTAGGTAAGTAGGTACCTAAATGGGTTACCAATCCTGTCTTTTAAAATACAATTAAAAATATTTTAAAATACTTTTAATCTTTTATTTTCCATAAAATTCGAAGGAGACCGTTAATGTTTGCGGTATAACTGTGGGTTGTGACTCGTTTTGTTATCGTTAAAAATTATCATTACGGACCATTCCATTGGACGAGATGTTTACTTAACTGTCTATATCTCAGACCAAATGAAAAAGTGAAGACAGAGTTACGCGAACCACACGATGAGGCCGCTATTGACTGGCCTAACGCCTGGCTGTGTTACACATTGTCCATGCACACACATGTAACGAAACTACACCTTGGCCTCTAGTCAAGATGCATTCGATAATTTCAACGGCGAACTTCGAAAGAAAAAATGTATGGGATTTGACACAAGTCATCGCTAAGAGACATCGCTTGCGATGCCTTATGTCAAATCCCATATATTTTGTTTTTGAACTTCGCCGTCGAAATTATCGAACGCATCTTGGCTAGGGGCCCTGATCTTGTAAGGCGGGCTGTCGCGGTATGTGACTTTTAGGGTTCCGTAGTTCACGTCTCGGTACCCTAACGCTGTTTGCCCACCGCCGCGCCGACGTCAACGGGACGTCAACGAGAACGAGATTATTTCTGGTCAAGATTGGATTGACGGGACGGGCGTGCGGTGGACAGACGGCTATAGTAAACCTATATATCGCTACTTCAGCGCCGTCATGTATTTAGGTTTCGTTATGTCCGTCCGCCCGTCCGTCTTCGGCTTACCGTCTTAACGGTTAGTGTTAGAAATTATGAAACTGCATGGATATGTGTATTTACCACGTTGACAAAGTGCTAAATTAAATTCACGAAAAATACTTTTTTGGGTACCTCCCCTACACGTAAAGTGGGGATAATTTCTTTTCTCGCGTCTACCCCATAGTTTGAGCCGTAAGGTATCATTAGATCGGTCTTTTAAAAACATTGAGAAATTACAAAGACGAATTTTTTTGTGAAAATAAACATGTAAAATATTGGTATAATGGCAAGGAACCCTACGTGCGTCTGAGGTATTATATTATATACAAATATCAAGAAATATAATAATTTATTATGAATTATGATATTACGAGGGCTGCACTAAAAGTATCGGGAATGGAATATTTCCACTGTTCCTGTCATATTAAAATCTTTCTAATTTAAAACTCCTTGGTTTCAAAAATCGAATACCGTGTATTTATTTAAAAAAAGATTCTCGGTCTTGTCACAAGATCTTGTCAAACTTGTTTAGTCGTTGAGAAAATGGAATTGACTCGAGAAAATTCTAGAGCGATGATTTATTATGACTTTCGAAGTGGTTTAACACAAAAACAGTGTGTTGACCGGATGATTTCTGCATTTGGTGATGAAGCCCCATCCAAAACCACAATTTATCGCTGGTTTGCTGAATTTCAACGTGGACGTGTCAAGCTCAGTGATGATCCCCGTCAAGGTCGTCCAAAAACTGCAGTCACCCAAAAAAACGTTGATGCTGTGCGTAAGCTGATTGAGGAAGATCGACATGTGACATACCGCAAAATTCAGGCAACTTTAGACATTGGCATGAGTCAAATACAAATAATCTTGCATGAACAATTAGGTGTAAAAAAGTTGTTTTCCCGATGGATACCGCATTTGCTCTGTGAAGAGCAAAAAGCGGCTCGCGTTACTTGGTGCGTCAGAACTCTCGAAAGATTCCACGCAGGATCCTCAAATGCTGTATACAACATCGTATCAGGTGACGAATCCTGGATATACGCGTACGAACCCGAAACAAAAAACCAGTCACGAGTTTGGGTGTTCGAAAATGAAAGCCAACAAAAATTGTTCGTTCACGGAGTGTTGCAAAAAAAATGGTGGCCACGTTTGTCTCCAAAACCGGCCATGTTGCGACTATTCCTCTTGAGGGACAAAGAACGGTTAATGCAGAATTGTATGCTAACATTTGTTTGCCACAGGTCGTTTCTGAACTCCGTAAAGAGAACTGCAACCGCCGCATCATCCTCCATCACGACAATGCGAGTTCTCACACCGCGCACAGAACAAAAGAGTTTATAGAGCAAGAAATCATAGAATTATTAGACCATCCGCCGTACAGCCCCGACCTAAGCCCTAATGATTTCTATACTTTCCCTAAAATAAAGAATAAATTGCGTGGTCAGAGATTTTACGCCTACAAAACGGCCATTTTGGAGACCCCAACTTCCGAATGGAATGGTTGCTTCAATGATTGGTTCCATCGTATGGAAAAATGTGTCAAATTTCGCGGAGAATACTTCGAAAAGCAATAAATACATTTTTAAATAGTAATGTTGTGTCACTTCCTTGATTCCCGAAATTTTTAGTGCCGCCCTCGTAATACTAATTGACCTCGACAGACGTGGTTGTCTTAACTATGAACTGGATAATAAATGAATAACAACCTACATACACCTAAAGTTTCTACACCTACACCTTCAACCGACACATACTACCGACCAACACCTACACCTACTGGTGATGTGTGAAAGATTTATCGACCACTGAGAGTTGCAAATTATTACAGTACTAATATCGGTATTAAACAATGGGAATCGGTATTAGAAAGGTAAAAATTGAGGGTTATATGTAGTTTTTAATGCCAAATGCCATAAAATAATATACTTAATGTCAAATGCCATCTCATCTATCTATATACATATACTTAATAAATTTGTAACAGGTCTCTGTCTGTACATGGAAGATAAATTTATGAACGATATAACCCAAAACAATCATTTTTAGAGTTTTTGTCTGTTTATCAGTTTGTCGTACGTTTGTGCGCGCTAATATCTTCTGAACGGATTTTGATGAAATTTGGTATGGTACTTGTTTAGAAGTCTAAAAGTAGCCTATGTGTTAAACCAGAGGGTTTAACACATCGGCTACTTTTATTGCGGAAAGATGTACGGTTCACGCGATATATTTTTTTTGCGCGTACGAAGTCAACGGCTTAACCGATTTGAATGCGGATTTCACTAATGCGTTTTGGTTTGCTCCACTCAAAACTTTGTGTTTGTTTCATTTCAATCGGTTCATAAATATAAAAGTTATGTCAATCTAAAGAATATAACATACACAATTTTATGGATAACTGATCAGTTTAATTGGCTGAAAGTTTACGTAGGTTACGTGTATTGATATATATTAATACCGAGTAATAAGTGAGAAGTTCTATTAAGGTTGTAGCGCTAACTCATAGTAAGCAACGCCGGTCATGGATTCAATTGGGATGGGTGACCACAATCCCAAATATTTTTAAGATCAAAGTCTATACGCGAAATACCTACTAACGTTTTCCTAATCAAGAGATTTTCGAAATCAATAAAACACGACGACGAACATATCCTTACTTATATGAGAGATGAGAGATGAACTCAATAGAGTTCTAGAGAAAATTTTTAGGGTTTGATAGTGCCTGCAAAAAATATAAATAGCATTTGCCCGCGGCTTCGCCCGCGTGAAATTGGGTTTTAAACGATATCTTTATAATAATTTAAAACTTTCATCCCCTATTTTACTTTCTAAGGGAATTTTTAAAAAATTCTTAGTTAAGTTAACCTTAGTTTCAAATTTCTAATTTCTAGCCTTAAACGTTTGGCCTGTGCGTTGATACATCAGTCAATCAGCACTGCCTTTTATTTATATATAAAAGATAGATAGCCTATTTATGTCGCAAAAAGATTATTGTTATATAAAAAAAAACAACAAGAAGTGATGTTTATTGGTCATATTATCAACAATTAATTATGATTTTTTATCAAAATATATCCAATATGTTTTAAACACTTGAGACAATAAATTGTCTAATTTATCGTCTCAAGTGTTTAAAACATATTGATAATAACATGTATAGTACATATACTACATAAAACACATGTAAGTATAGTACATATACTACATACTACTTTTACTGCACATAATTTCCACTAAAGGCTAAAGAGATAAGGCTGGGAATATATGATCCGGAATCTGGAAGGCCGGAGTAAATTTAGAGCGCAAAAAATAGAACTCTGCCTTAATACAATAGAGCTGAAAATCGAACACACAAGTGCTGAGTCAAATGTCAATGTCACATATTAAGACAGCTCGACATTCGACACTTACTACGACCACGACGTTTACATTTACCGAGAGAGTGATTCCTCAGGTGGATAATTTGTTCAGGTTTTGTGGAAATAGTTTGATTTATGACGATAATTATTGTAGAAGGTGTCGGAAAATATCAAGCCGTCTGGGAACTTTTATCGAAAACGCTGCCTAACCTAACCCGTTGGAGATAATTTATAAATTATAACAAAACAATATATGGTGGGATTGTTTCTCTTCTAAAGGTCTACATAAAAGTTCGCGACGGCATATAAGTAGTATCATTTAAGGATAGGTTACTTATACCCATTCTAAGTTAAAAAAAAACTCCAAATACTGTGGTATTTTCAGGAGCTATTTAGACGGTCATAATATTAATCCTCACCTAGGGGATTATATCTTGGGATATATATTTTACTCTGTGGTATTACTATTTACCAAATTCCAGTTGGTACCCATACTTATTTGCTATAGATGTTTTTTGCCACGAACACTTTCCCACGCGAGCGAAGCTGGTAAGCTAGTAAAATTATAAAATTGAAATAAATATAGTTTTTTTTTCAATTTTTTTTTTTTTTTGTGTAGGTTAGGTTAGGTTAGGTTAGGGTAGGCATCGCGTAGTGGTAGTGGTATGAAAAATAGCTAACAACCTATTCTCATACCTACGGAAAACACCTGCAAAATATCATAAAAAATCGGTCAAGCCGTTTCGGAGGAGTGCTGTACCTGGCAAACACTGTGACACGAGAATTTTATATACATAATATAAGATTAAAACTCAGGGCTTTTCATCCGTTATTGGATGATTTATACAGCATTCTCCGAGCGAAGTAACCACTCTTGATATACTGTAGTGCCTGGGACAGGGAGATTATTACCTCTATAATGTCATCTATGTAACGCTCTGCTCTTTTCCACGATCCTAGAGAAACTTTTTCCGATTGCCATGGAA
The DNA here is from genome assembly GCA_037179445.1 of Phengaris alcon alcon. NCBI lineage: Eukaryota > Metazoa > Arthropoda > Insecta > Lepidoptera > Lycaenidae > Phengaris > Phengaris alcon. The sequence continues at coordinate 408,494 of JAYRCH010000116.1, forward strand.
ATGAACCTAAAAAAAATAACGCAACTTTTAAAGCAAGAGGGGATTGCGTATTATGAAGGTATCAGTTGATATATTCCTGCATAGTTACAATGTCGACGAAGTTCCGGCTCGACCGGTTTCTAAACATTTTCAATTGCACTGGGACGCCTCAAAATGTTTAAACAAAGTGACCGTATCGACTGCGGCGTGGTCGAACTACGTATTTACACGTGAGTGTGTGTGCGTGCACACGATTCAACGACGTCGAGCGGCAACTCGGTCGATACTACATACATTAATGTCAAGTATATATATATATTATATAATATCAATACAAGTCATTCAAATCAAATCAAATATAAAAAAAAATCCCTTATTATATATCACGTCCCTACGTAAGCACTCGACTTAAAACTTTATTAATGAAAATGAAAATATTTTATTTCTTAATTTTGAAACAAATATTTTCAGACCTGTCCCCACTTGTTGACCTACAACCGCTTCGGGAACTAACCAGGCGAGAAGAACCGGCGTAAGAAACTCGCACGGGGCATTGATGATAATGTTTTTAAGAGTACAATTTATGGTCTGAATACTTTTTGCCATTAACGTCATATTGATCATTAATAAGGTTCTCATAATCACAACGATTTACGAGTCAGAGGAAGGCAGGCAAAGTACTCGAAAACCAAGAGTTTTAGACCACTACTACCTTCACATGCCTCTGTTGCGAGGATAAATTTGTTTGGATAAGTTTTCGTCACAGTTTCGAACACAATTGCCGGTACAAATTGATCTGTGTAGAAGTGGACACCGATTCCGTCAATATAGTCCAGCGCCTTCGGAGTTTCTCGCAACATCTGGAATTTCAAACGGTAAAGATAATATTAAAATTATAGCAGTAAACAACCGGCCAAGTGCCAGTCGGACTCGTGTCTCGGAATACATCATCGGTAAAAATTTCAACTGTCTAGCTATCATGGTTGAGGAGATACAGCCTGGTGACAGACGAACAGCCAGACGGACGGGCAGCGAAGTCTCAGTAATAATCCCGTTTTTACCATAAAAAGTACAGCACTAGCCCGACAGATGGAACCTGTTTCACAATATTTTAATAAGTTTCGTATAGCTGTTTCGGAAGTTTTGTCGCTGCTCACTTTATGTCGAGCGACATAGACAAAACATGGAAATAAGCTACCTGAAACTTATCAGAAGATTGTGAAACAGGCACTTAACCAAAATCAAAAGTAATTTGCACAAAAGCATTAAAACAAACAGGGATACATTTTATTCCATAGTTCCTACCAATAACGAAGGCTGGTTTTACTTCAGAGGGAAGCCCTAGGAAGGCCTAGTCGCTAGACGAGAGATTTGCAAGTGATTTTGAAACATCGATCTCTTATCATATCTTAAGAAATTTAGCACCGTATTAGGTGTGATCGTCAAGGTTCAAGCGTCGGTGTAGAGTTTTGTAGTGTCCGAGAGATAAAATAATATTATATTCCGTTTACTAACTCTTGGCTCGAGGTCTTTCAGAGGTAATCTACGAGGGAGGCCGATAAGGATGAAGTTCTTTAGACCCTACGCTACTGGTTCTTACAGATATTATATTGTAATCAAATGTTGATAAAACCCATAAAATATTTTCTTATAATACTCACAATATTAAACCAGTACGGAATAGTAATTCTTTGATCGTCTCCAGTGATAATTTTCAAGTCTTTAAATGTAGAGTTGCGTAATGTTGGACCCAGGTTGTTAACAATCCAATGACCCTAAAACATTGACGTATATATTATAGACGACGCATGTCGAGGCAAAAACTGTCCCCACTTAAATGGCCCCACTTTTGGAGTTGTTTGGAACCATTTTGAACTTTGAGGTATGGTGAAATCAAGATGGCGCGGCGCAACTTTTTCTTGTATGAAGATTTGTTCTGTCAAATGTACGACATAGTCCATCCTTAGTTTTGAAATTATTGCCCTAAAATATAATGATCAATATTCTTATTATTTTAATGCGTGTTGCCCGCAAAAGGAAATTAGCCTATTCCGCGGTAACCGTGTATTTTCTTGGGATAAAAACTAGCCGATTTTTTAATCCAGATTTCAAACTAGGGAACATACCATTACCCATACTACATAACCTGTTTAGGGTCCTCAAAGTTCAAAGTACTACGCTTGGAGTTTTTGATACGTAGTTAATATTATCTTTGTCAATATATTCTTATTTCTTTAAATATGGCACGTAGTTTTAATTATGAGCTAAATTATTATTTTTTACTTTCTGTTTGCAAATAATGCTTACTTTGAACCCCTATAGTTGTGGAGTACTACGTGAAAAGTAGGAAGGACGGTTCTCGGCATATTACGTGACCATTTGCGTGTAAGAAAGTTTCGCATTTTTAACATTAGTGCGATTTTCGCTCGTTTCACTTTTTATTACTAGTTTACTTAGTTACTTGCAAGTCTGTATATTTATAGTTACTTGCAAAACTTACCATATCTTTGACTGACCAGCCAAGTGAATTGAATTTTGATAGCGAAAATATTCCGTTGATGGGCTCATTGGTCGTAGTGATTCCCCATATTGGGATGCCGTTTAATTTATATTTTTGAACAAACCTGAAAACGTACAACTTACATTATCAAGGTATTGAATCTTTAAAAGTTAATTAAATACTTGTAAATAGACCACCAAAAACTATGGAAACCAACTATCGAAAGTCATGAGCTCGCCGAACGAAAAGTTTCTCAAGCCTATTAAAAGGGAACATTTATCTACTTTTATAAATGTGAAAGTTTGTGAGGATGGACGGATGGATGTTTGTTACTCTTTCAAGCAAAAAGTACAATACTGATTTCGATGAAATTTAGTATGATTCTATATTCAATCTGGATTAAAACTTATGTTTCTTTTTATCCTGCAAAAAGTACAGTATTCTCTTAATACAGTATATTACGCGGGCGGAGTAGTAAAAGCTAATAAAAAATATCTTACTTTAGATAATAGTCAGCATACGTCTGATAGTATTCCTTTTTGAGTTGGCCGAATCCCCCATACGTGTCTCCAGTCTTCATCCAAATTGGAGGGGACCATGTTGTGGCCACTATGTGAATGGCAGAAGTGGCAGCTTCCATAGCTGCCTTTATCATTGGAATCTAAAAGAATGTTGCTATTTATCGGTTTCAGTTTAGACGAAGAATATATATACTAGTACTTTAATATTTAATATTATAAGAGGAAAAATTTGTTAATAAGAGGAAATGTTTGTCTGCTTGTATGTTTGTTTGCGTTGAATAGACGCCGAAACCATTCGAACGATTTTGATGGAATTTGGCACAGATATAGAGTAGACTACGGAGAAGGACATAGGCTACTTTTATCGCGGAAAAATGTACGGTTATTGTGATATTGCGCGCACGAAGTAGCGGGCAACATCTAGTTCATTGTAAATTGGAAGACTTTTAGCATAGACATATTATATTAAAAAGAGGACTGTTAGGGATTTTATCGCGGTTTATTTGATTTTAGTTTATGCCGACGAACGGGAGACTGTCCTCCCGTGACCACCGTTCTGTAAAGTAGCCGAAAGTCACGATAAACTACAATGAATGTACTTAAGCCGTGATAAATTCCGTAACAGTATTTTAATTTACAAATATATAATTACTGCTACAAAAAATCTTTTTTGCAGCTGCAAAATACGGAGTATGAGCGATGAGTCTCAGATTAATAACTATAGCATAGATACTCGGCTATTCGAAATAGAAGAAATATATGATATCTTTCCTTATCCCACATGGTAATATTTATTATAATTGCAATAGAGTCGTAATTACAACGTAGTATTTAAAGGTGACTAAAAGATGACCAAGTGCGGCAGCATACAGCCAAATGACACGGATTTTCTTTCTCTTTCAATCTTATGGTTTTTGCCATTGATGTTTTGTGAGACAGATAGCTGCTTTCAGCTTCGATTTTAGTGCTCCTTCCATGTAAATTCTTAGGCTATGACGACATGAAGTTGAAAAATCCAAGGTATGAGATACTACGAGGGCTGCACTAAAAGTATCGGGAATAGAATATTTCCACTGTTCCTGTCATATTAAAATCTTTTTAATTTAAAACTCCTTGCTTTCAAAAATCGAATACCGTTTATTTATTTAAAAAAAGATTCTCGGTCTTGTCACATGGTCTTGTCAAACTTGTTTAGTCGTTGAGAAAATGGAATTGACTCGAGAAAATTCTAGAGCGATGATTTATTATGACTTTCAAAGTGGTTTAACACAAAAACAGTGTGTTGACCGGATGATTTCTGCATTTGGTGATGAAGCCCCATCCAAAACCACAACTTATCGCTGGTTTGCTGAATTTCAACGTGGACGTGTCAAGCTCAGTGAAGATCCCCGTCAAGGTCGTCCAAAAACTGCAGTCACCCAAGAAAACGTTGATGCTGTGCGTAAGCTGATTGGGGAAGATCGACATGTGACATACCGCGAAATTCAGGCAACTTTAGACATTGGCATGAGTCAAATACAAATAATCTTCCATGAACAATTAAGTGCAAAAAAGTTGTTTTACCGATGGATACCGCATTTGCTCTGTGAAGAGTAAATAGCGGCTCGCGTTACTTGGTGCGTCAGAACTCTCGAAAGATTCCACGCTCCTGCGTGGAATCTTTCGAGAGTTCTCGTTCGAGAGTTCGAGAGTTCCTCAAATGCTGTATACAACATCGTATCAGGTGACGAATCCTGGATATACGCGTAGGAACCCGAAACAAAAAATCAGTCACGAGTTTGTGTGTTCGAAAATGAGTTAAAGCCAACAAAAATTGTTCGTTCACGGAGTGTTGCAAAAAAAATGGTGGCCACGTTTGTCTCCAAAACCGGCCATGTTGCGACTATTCCTCTTGAGGGACAAAGAACGGTTAATGCAGAACGGTATGCTAACATTTGTTTGCCACAGGTCGTTTCTGAACTCCGTAAAGAGAACTGCAACCGCCGCATCATCCTCCATCACGACAATGCGAGTTCTCACACCGCGCACAGAACAAAAGAGTTTTTAGAGCAAGAAATCATAGAATTATTAGACCATCCGCCGTACAGCCCCGACCTAAGCCCTAATGATTTCTATACTTTCCCTAAAATAAAGAATAAATTGCGTGGTCAGAGATTTTACGCCTACAAAACGGCCATTTTGGAGACCCCAACTTCCGAATGGAATGGTTGCTTCAATGATTGGTTCCATCGTATGGAAAAATGTGTCAAATTTCGCGGAGAATACTTCGAAAAGCAATAAATACATTTTTAAATAGTAATGTTGTGTCACTTCCTTGATTCCCGAAATTTTCAGTGCCGCCCTCGTATCATAGACTAAGAATTTACTGTTATTTGTATCGACATTGTGTTCAATAGTATGCCATACCTTAAATTTTAGATCTTCAGGAGCTAATGTGTAATTTGACAAAGTACTGTCGTTCTCAGGTAGCTCATTGTAAGCGTACGCGTGCGTTGAAAAGTCCGTACCACCTACGGGCACCCGCATCATATTGTATTCCAAACCATATTCACTGAAATAAGACCTACGAAAAACAATAAACCATCATCATCATCGTCATCATATTCGACCACTACTCACTCCTGGCTGGGCACGTGAGAAGGAAAAGGCTGTAGTCTCACTAACCTACTGCTGTCCTAATAATATTCTGATAATAAAATAACTACAATTTTTTGTAAAAAAAAACTATAACCCGACTACGTAAGATATTTAGCCTTATTGGGCTATTATTACGAACCTATTGACACCTCATTGATTAAAATCTTACCAGTATTTTAGGCGCTACGGTGGAACAAACATACTACATGCGTACATACATACATAGACTGCTAAAATCATTACCTTCCTTTTACCTTTGCCGTAGTCGGTTAATTAAATAACTATCCTGCCATAGACACCTTCTTCATTACCCTACATCGTGCAGTCGGGTAAGAATAGTCAACTTTACGGTCGTTTTCAATAACATATCTTTAACATGCGTTTTAAAATCAAAGATAGGCCCTATTTATTCTTGTCCAACGAAGGATAGCATCCTTGCCCCTCGCCTATCCAAGCCTCTTGAAACGTTTCATTCGTTGCTAACTACATAACAATTCAATTCAGTTTCAGTTTTAAACAATTATATATTTATTTACAATTATTAAAAAACGCAAATATTGTAGATAAAATTGAGAATTAAAACTTAGGATTACTTTTTACTACTTATAGTTATCGTGTTTTTTTATCAAATTCAATAGTGAAACATAACAGTTTGACGCTAGAAGTCGCGTGAAAAGCAATGCATATTTTTAAATTAAATCAAATTTCGAAACAAATAGAATGTAACTATATTACGTAATAAGAGGTGGCACTCCGAATAAAAAATTGTTCGAAATTCAAAGTTATAGCTTAGTTTTCAAGTTAATTAATTAAATTAAAAAAATATACAAAAAACTGTACTAGTTTATTATTATCGTTTTTTTATTTTAAGACCAACTATTGAGTTAAAGTATTGAGTAAATAAAACAACAAAACAACTAAAATTCAATAATTTTTATTGCATTTGAAAGAAAATAAAATACAAAAGTAAGGCTATATTCCCAGGAGCATTTTTGTGGCCGCGACAGAAAAAAACTGCACTTTAAATATAACTCTGTATTACTATAATACAGCTTAAAATCGTGTACAGCTGTCAAATCTGACATTTGACACATGACACTTCAATTTTCAGCATTAAAATATGCATAGTTCTATTTACAGTACAGTTTTTTCTGTAGCGACCACATAAACCGCTAGTGGGAACGTAGCCTTAATGTCATTTGTTAAATAATTAATATTACGTTAAGTTCAAATTGATAAATACTACAGTGGTAAATAGCTAGCAGAAGTCAAGATGTTCCGCGGCAATTAGTGGGACTATATTTGGTAAATTGTTATTTACAATGCCCGAGGTTGTAAAAAGTGCTGCCCGAGAAATGATACTCAAGTTAAAGGAGTTATGTGAAGCAGAACAGCAGAGTCGAAAGGGTATTCTAATACCCATAAAATATACTGGCAATATTATGTTGGGCGAACACGGCACCACGTCTAGGGGACTTCTTTCATCAAATGGACTTTATCTATTTACATTTTAGAAGTTAAAACCAAATTTGGTTGTATTAATACAAGTAATTGATTCACAGCACTTATTCAGCCTAAATCTGTACGAAAATTTAGTCATCATTTAATTTCGACATAATATATTTCACACGTGCTTTATATTCATTTTGTATGATATTATTGATAACAATAATATCATACAAAAGGATAGTGATAACTGATACCACTATGTACATCGCAATTTATGATCATTTCAATTATTTCAATATCACTATCATCACTACCACAGTATTCCATTATGTATGTATTTAGAAAATAAAACCAATATAAAACTAATGCTCGAAATTGTTCTACGTGTTTTTTTTTTTATATTTGGCGGAAGGTAATATTGGTAATATACCATTGCCAGGGTCAAGTTAAAAAGGCGGAAAAAATAATTTTCGTATTAAGCTTTCAACACCGGTTTTCAAAATAGAGTACATATCGAAGAGTCCAAAGTATAGTCAAAGTCCAAATAAATCATCAATGCAGTCAATGAGACAAGTCAGTCGAATCAGTAAAGTGGTAGAAGCTTTACTAAAACTTCCTAGGGAGTTTTGAAGGGATCACAAAATAGCACGCTTTTTGAAGTTGTACGTACCACTTGCCCACACTTGTGCACGTTAACGAATATTTAATAGTTAATATTCTACTAATATTACACATTAAGAACCAAATTAACACAAAAATAAGGAAGATATACAAAAATAACAACGTCACACATTGATATCCTCGGCAAAACTAGGTTCTCCGTTTTGTTAAGGGCCGACATTGTTCCGAAAAAGTACAGTGTTTCCGTGGGATACTATATTTAGGCGGGCGTAGTCGCGGGCAATAACTAGTAAGTACTTAATCCTACTAATATTATAAAGGCTTGTGTTTAAACGCCGCCCAAAAATGTACCTATTTACTACCAATAAAATTTGAAACGTTTACCAAAATGGATAAATGGTCACCAAATTACGTTAAACTAAAATAATATCAAATAAATCAAATATTTCTTATTATTGAATGCCATAAAAATATATGGACGCCATAAAAATTCACTTCAGTCTAAATATTACATACATGTTGTCACTAAATAGATGTTACCAATATTTTATGTCACGAGTTTTAATTTGGTAGTTTTTGCTGGGCTAAAAAAGCTAACGATCGCTAGCACATTTTTTAAATACCGAATAATATACTGGGGTTCTCAAACATACGTCACTTGTTTATTGTTATATGAAATTAATTAAAATATGATAATATAGCCAAATAGTATATTATGTATGTCACTCTAGATATTGCTGTAAAATAAAATCATCAAAACTAAAATGAAAATGATGTTTTACGAAGATTTGTACTAAGATTTATCAATGGCACTTTGAGATCAATCAATCAGACACTTTATAAAAAACCAAAAAAATATTGGATTAACAGAGCTTTTTTAGATTTAGCTAGCCGCCCTATCTTTCTCTTCTCACCAATAGGGATATTTCTGGCTTCATGAGGTGGTTCCACGTACTTCAGCCTGATTGCTAAGCCCAATAGATGTTTACAGGTATACTGTTTTAAAAATGTAGGACAGTTACACCTACCGGTTAACCATTCGTCTCTGTTGATGCGTAACATGACTTTCCATTCACTGAAAAACTGTTCCTTAAAATCGTTGAAACTTTTCCAGTGATCATTTAAAGTTTTACATTCCATGTTATCATCAGCCGGAATTCGGTAGTATGTCGCTGAGTCAGTTGTCAGTTTAACGGGTAGTCTTTTAGGCAGTTTAGCCCATTGGTACGCTTCAGTCCATTTTTTGAGAGTAATGGTGGGTTGTTGGGAAACGGACTTATTATTAATATTATAAATATAAGACTACTCGGTCACCATATCTTTTGCTACCACCAGGAATCGCGACAACGAGTGACGCTCCCGTAAGGTATGTTCGTCTTTTATAGTTCGATTAAATGCTTCCAGAGCGTTGTTAGTTGCTGGAGTACCTGGAAGGACTCCTAAATACCAATTGCGATTCATAATCAGCCATTCTTCTTCAAAGTATTTAATAAATTCTTGTTGATCTTTCCACTTCCCCAAAAAACTTTCACAAGCACGGTCGAAGACATCAGAAGACGATGAACACTGTAAAGCATCTATGTCAGACATTATTTGCTTGTATAGTGATTTGTCTACTGACTTAACAACTCTTTTTTGGATATTTTTTTCGCATGTGCCCAACAAATTCTTATTTTGGCATTAGGTCCAAAAACTTTTAAGAATGCAATTTGTATGCGTTTTGCAGCATCAGATATCAATACTTCTGGAGTCAAGAATTCACGAATATTTGAAAATTTTGTCACAATTACCCAAGATCTTCCTTGTTTGCGTCTTCGTTTCGGTTGTAACTGATTATTTCCTTGGTCTGAATCAGACTCAGAATTATTAAGTAAAGGAGCTTCAACAGTACTTGGCCCTGCCAAAGCTACGTCGGACATCGTAAAGAAAGCGCGAGCCCTACGAGCATAATACGCAATAAACAACCATCCTTTAGCGCGCGCAGCGCAGCGCGGGGTTGCGCCCGCGGCCTGTGCCTCGCGCGCCGGTCGCGGTTGTGCAGGGTGCGGGGTGCAGGGTAAAGGAATAAAGAGAAGCAATTGTAATTTTAGTCTTACACTAAAGTTGTCTGTGACCAATATATTTATTTTGGATGACGTCAAACTAATTTAGAGTAAGGTTTTTGGTAGTAATATTAATTTTTGTATATGACATGATTTGGTGACCATTTGTCTATTTTGGGAAGCAAAAAGAATATTTGTGCAATGCGTGCAATTATTCTAATATTTGTTTTTTTATTTTGGATCACGATATGATTCACTTTAGGTCCCATTTTATAAAGTCAATTTAATTTTATTGGTGTTATTTATTTTATTCGGTGCTTAGGCTTAGGGTCTTAAAAATATTTCTGGTGACCGTCTAAATTATACCCTATTATAAATGTGAAAGTTTGTGAGAATGGATGGATGTTTGTTACTCTTTCACGCAAAAACTACTGAACGGATTTCGATGAAATTTGGTATGGTAGTAGTTTAGGCTCTGGATTAAAACATAGGCTACTCTTTATCCCGAAAAAGTACAGTGTTTCCGAGGGATACTGTATTTACGCGGGCGGAGCCGCGGGCAAAAGCTAGTATATTATTTTATTTATTTTATTTTATTTTGTTAGGAAGACCAACAGCTATCAGTGATAACAATATAAAGCTATTCTAATCATTAGTTTTTTTAAAGCCAGTTACAGGTCCTCACATGTAGAAACCGAATAGGTTAACATGAGTTAAACATGGTGTACACTAATACACGCTAATTAGACACAGTTTATAAATTATAACGAAAGAAACAGTCACAAGTGTAAAATCAACTATCAAGTGGTTAGCTTATATATAGCAATAGTACAATTAGGATAAAAGTTTAAAAAAAAAAAAACTTATTTAGACGCTTTAAAATTTAGAAGTACAAAGATAAAGTCAGCACTACATTACTGGAGCAAATATTGATAAAGTAATCGCTTAGCTGTCGCCACGCTAGTTGTGAATAAATCTAAGTCCACAGATTTACAGATTTTATTAAAATTGTTACCTGCGCGCAAGACAAACGAGTTCTTCCGATAGTTGGTCGTGACTACTGGTAGAAAAATAAGGGGGTTAGATCTAAAGATTCTTATAGGTGTATTTAAGTTGAGTTTTTCCAAAAGTTCAGGCGAATCGATTTTATTGGAAGCTATCTTAAGTAAGAAAACTAAGTCAGCAACATCACGTCGGATCCTTAACGGGACCAGGTGATGCCTTTTACATAGTTCTAAATAATTTTCTGAGTTATAATACATTTTTAATCTATAGCAAAGATATCGAACAAATTTCTTTTGAATATTTTCGATGCGATCTATGTATTCTTTGTACCTAGGATTCCAAACTTGAGAGGCATACTCCAAGTGAGGGCGCACTAGGTACAGTATAATGTTTTTATTGTTTTAATGTCCTTGAATGATGCCGCACATCTTAGAACAAAACCAAGCGCTTTGTAGGCTTTTGATACTATTTTATGTATGTGTATGTCAAATAGTAATTTAAAGTCATGATAAATGCCTAAATCACGAACTGTTGTGAGGCGCTGTAATGGTTGTTGCTTGAGCATATAACTCGTAGGTATTACGGTCAGTTTTCTTGAAAAGGTAACAACACAACACTTGGAGGGATTGAGATCCAGACCATTTAGAAGGCAATACTGCTCAAGACGCGAGATGTCAGCCTGGAGTATAGATGCATCAGATTGAGAAGATATAGTTAAGAATATTTTCATGTCATCTGCGAAGCAAAGTAATTATAATATGCTTATTGCTAACCCAGTTACCAAAATTTTATGAAATTCTCACCGGAGTCCTGAAAATGCAGGTTCGTAGCAGGACTTAGTTATACTGAGGACCAAATACCTCCACTTCGCTTGCAACATTCGAGATGTTGTAGGCTGTCGCAATATACTCTAGGATCTAGATTCTAGGTCCTAGGTCCTAGAGTCAACTTATATTCTAGATTTTAAGAGATACTGGATACATTACGAGGAGGTTGTATATTCCCTTGTTATCAAGTATTATGTGCTTAAGACATCGCATAGATTCCTTATTTGCTATCAAACAACATTACGCAAAATAAATACCTTCCTAGATTGGTCGCCGACCGGCGGTGTACCACATTTCCATCATATTACTATGCCAATCAGGTTTAAAAGTAGTACATACCGGGTTTGTCGGCAACCGTAGATGCCTACTTACGCCTAAATTTAATAACGTTTCTAAATCTTATATTGATTTCAATCTTCGATTCTCAAACAAAAATTGATGTAAATTGACGTTAAGTTGATCCTAGGATCGTTGAAATGTATTGGAATCATTATTTCAGATAGCTAAAATGAGATTAAGATTGATTATTAATTTCGGGCGTTCAAGTATGATCTCACGCGATAGAAGTAAAGCCTTTAAAATAACCCCTTCTATCTCATTCTCTACCACAGTAACTCCAAAGTGGTCCAGGTGAACCCCCAGGGGTCCACGGGAGACTCGACGGGGGTCTACGTTGGGCGTGACAAAAAATGGGGGTCTACAATCGTAAGCAGGGGTGCATGAAAATTAATTTGGTTTCGATAGTGAAGAACTAAAATGTTGGACTGTTATTTTAAATAATATGATACCTAAATTAAACCTTCTCCATAAGACAATTTATAAATAAATTTAAAAAAATGGATAGTTCCGAACTGGGAGTCGAACCCAGACCATGGCGGTATCGCGCCGAGTGCTCTACCAGTTAAGCTATCCGACCCTATGCCACTTTCCTTTTTCAATTTCATTTATAACTTTTTGAGTCACACCGTCCATCATACGGTAATACAACAACACAAACAATATGAGACCTAAATTAAACCTTCTCAATAATACAATCATCTCCTATCAATATAGAGAGATAATATTTTAAGAAGCTCAGCGACTGTTACTTGTAAAAACTTGCATATTTCATATTCAGTACAACGCGTCGAGACTTGTTGCCGCGCCGGCCACCGCCGTCCCGTCGGCAATGCGTGTTCAAACGTGCAAATTAATACGACTTGTGGTGTATGTACTACCAATCTTGTATGAACGTGTTTAATTCTTCACCAATATAAATACGAATGTCAAGGATAAACGTTACTCATTTGTTTCCGAAATTTCATAAGGAAAAGTGAATCGATATTAGTGATTACCAGTGTCGGAAAAGTAAGTACCTACCTGCCTATTCGTATACCTATATAATATAATATCGCGTGCCTAATGCTAAATGGGCGCATTTTTCAACATTTTGTATTAAAACATTTTGTATTTTTATTTATTATTTACAGGTAGGTAATTGATACGAAACATGACCGAATCTAAGAAGAAGTGTCGTCAGTACAGTGTTGAATATTTAAAATTTGGTTTTCTTCCATCACAGGCAGATAAGCGATTGCCCATGACATGACATGACATGCCTTTTATGCAAAAAAGTTTTGAGCAATGATGAAACCATCAAAGCTGGAAGAAGAATCATCACCTAAGAAGGTGTCATCCTGATAAAATAGGTAAAGATTTAAAATATTTTCAAACATCAAAGGAAAAAATATATGAAAAGAGACCCACCGTGCACAGTATGTTCGCTTCAACGTCTGAAAACAACGATGATGGCTTGCGGGCATCTATATTACAATATCTCAATACTTATAGCAAAATCTGAAAAATCATTGGATAACAGTTAATTTTACCTGCTGTTGAAGAGCTTTTAAAAACTGTTCTGCACAAATCTTCATTTGACATACTCAAAATAATTCCTTTGAGTAACAACACTGTACAAAGACGTATTGATGAAATGAGCTCTGATGTTGAAAGTTTCTTGTATGATTATCTGCAAACAACTCATTTTTATATTCAACTGGACGAGTCAACTTTACCTGGCAATGAAGCATTATTATTGGCATATGTTCGATTTGTTATAGGCGAAGAAATTCATGAAGAGCTACTATTCGCGAAAACTTTGAAGACGGACACTAAAGGTAAATCAATATTTAATGTCCTGAGTGATTTTTGTAAAGAAAAATCGATTCCATTTACAAACGTTATTTCGGTGGCAACAGATGGAGCTCCTGCCATGGTCGTGGGCTTATAGGCTATCTTAAAAGAATTATACCAGAGTTGCAACTGCAATTCACTGTGTTATCAACCGACAACATCTAGTAGCGAAAAATTTGAGTGATAGATTGCACCAATCGCTTCAATTTGTGATTATTGCAGTTAACAAAATTAGAAGCAATGCATTGAATACTCGCTTATTTGCACAATTGTGCGATGAAAATGATGAAAACTTCCAACGATTGCTGTTACATACCGAAGTATGCTGGTTGTCGTAAGGTGCATGTTTATCAAGATTTATGGATCACTTTTTGACTCAGTTTTAGAATTTCTAGAAAGTAAAGATCCTGATTTAAAAAAAACCTATTCCTTTTTAAAGCAGACATCGCGTATTTGACAGATTTCTTCAAAAAATTTAATGACCTCAACTTACAATTACAAGGGGACAGCTTTAATTTAATAAAAACAAAGAGTGTAATTTCAGCTTTTATTAATAAATTGAAATGTATGAAGGACAATATTGGTCGGCGCGAATTTTCACAGTTTTCAAACTTATCGCAGGTAGAATGCCTTGATGGAGATAATCAGACATACGTTCAACATTTGATTGCCCTGCAGGATGATTTTAAAATCAGATTTGAAGACATTCTGTCGATGGAAATACCACCATGGATCATAAATCCATTTGATGAAACGGAAGTGGAGAATGTAATATTACAAGAGGAGCTACCCGAGCTTAGCACTAATGAGGAGCTGAAAGTGACATTTAAAAGAGGGTATCAACAATTTTGGCTGCAGGCAGAAATACCTAAAAAATTCCTGGATTGTGGGGAATTGCGAAAAGCTTCTGATAGCGTTTCCCTAGATATATGTCGTCGAAAAAAATTTTAGTGCCGTTACAAACTTATTAACAAAAAAAAGGAATAGATTGAATATCACAGGACGGGGGGTTTTGCGGTTATTCCTTACAAAACTCAAGCCATATATTGATAATCTGCTGTCAATCCATCAAGTACATCCATCTCATTAAAATTATATATTTTTTGTATATAACGTAATGTAACTTCTACAATTACCATTGTAGAAGTTACATTACGTTATAAATAAGTGTTTAATTTTGATTATATTACGACTGTTAAAACAATAATAATTATTAGTGTAATAATTTATATAATTGAATATATAATATATATACCCACAACCCATAGATAGATAAATATAATCTTCACTTTTTTTTCGAGTTTTAGAAATTGGTAGTAATGTAGAATGTAGATGCAGGGTTTTCCACCGGATCCAGAAAAATTTTGAAAGTGGTCTATGAGACAAAAGAGTCTGGGAACCACTGATGATTTTTTTTACGTTTCGTTCAGTTTCAAATTACACCGATGCTATTGAAGTGTTTTCCCGACTACGGTGAAACCAAAAGGAAGGGTAATGGTTTTGTCAGTCTATGTATGTATGTTTGTTTCATCGTAGCGCCTAAACCACTGATCCGATTTAAACGAATGAGGTGACAATTGTTTCGTAATAATAGCCCGGGTAAAAAAGGCTATATAATTTACGTACTTTTTCGTTATAGTTTTTAAAAAATTTGTTGATTTGTGGCGAACCATTTAGCGGCACAGTCCTGAATCGCGCTATCAAAATTTTCACAGTTCGGAGCTATATCTTATCCAACATCTGAAAACTACTATACCCCTGTCAAGTGGTTTTCATATGTTGTGTACCGCTGCCTGACCTGACCTACCCTGACCAAGCATACCACCCGCTCGGTTGGAGATCTCCCTTTGGGCTTCCACTTATCCCACACTTTTAAAATCAGCTTTTGCCTTGCCTTATAAGGTATTTCTGCAGATCTCCAGGCAAGCTCTTCCAGTTAATCCCAGCCGCGTCCGTCACGGCTCCTCCGAAACCTTCAACCCGCTGATACCTTATCGTTGGATCCAAATTGAGAGTGGTTGAACATTTTTCTTCTAAAAAATATAATAGATTGGTTATTTTTTATTTGAATTTTATATTATACAGGTGTATACATCATTTGAAAGGGCATTAAATGTAGCAGTTTTTTAATAAAAAAAAATTGTGAATAATTTTCATTACCTACATGTATTCGTTAATCGAATATCACAGTCTAATATCGGCCTCACAAAGAGATTAAAATAACTTGTCTTCACACCCTGGATTATATTATATTTCATGGATTGACTACGTTCTCCGAAACATTCTGTATAATATTATAATTAATAATACCTTTTATATGCTTATAATAGAGTTTAACAAATGAAATAGCATGGCTCGCCAGAACGATTTAAAACAAAACTTCCAACTACCGACAAAAATAACGTAAAATGCAACTTACTCTGTTTTCCCCAAAGACCTTCTGTTTTGGCAAATCGAAGACCCTTCTAGAAATAAAAAATAAAATGATAATAATTGCACATACTCCCATTTCAATTACTCCCGAAACTGATACGATTTCGATTTACGAGTCTGATCCGATGTCGATTTTGATTAAGTTTCGATCCTGAAGCGTAGGTACTCCCGAACAAAATAAAATCGAAATCGAGATCGCGTTGAGATCGTGTCTTATGAGCGTCGTTAACTGTATCCGGTTGCTGAACGTCACGTCCAAAGTGAAAACAAGTGAGTGCCGTACTCTATGGCGAATATTAATAAAAATATGGAAAAATTATATATTTTTTACTTTAAATAACATTTTGTGTTTGTTTATTCAGATGAATCAGCCACAATCTCATGGAATGGTAGGTTTTTAAAGGTTATTTTTTAATTTGTCAGCAAAACTCAAGTGTTGTGCCTAAAACACATTCAATAACTACAATAACTGGCCATAAATAGGTAATTGGTAGTATTGTAAAAAGGTACCTAGTTAATTGTTAATTTTGGGGAAAATATAAGTGTTATATTTAATGTAAATGATACAATAACAAATTCGTGTTAAGTGTTTACATTTAGAAAACCCGAGCATAGTAACAATATCAACATAAGTAAGACATTTTAGTACTATTTATTGACTTTGTTTATTCAAAGACAGATTGAGACAAACTAAGTCTTCATATGATACGTTAATATAGGTAGATCATATTATGTAGACATCATTTGTCTCAACCCCTATCTTAAGTGAAAATATAATAGGTATATGAATTATTAGCGGCCAAATGTGTAAACGAATGGTAAAGGTTTTAAAAAACTTTACACATAACGGTGATATAATTTCAGTTAGTCGGATTATTCATATGAGTAGTTAAATCTGCGACTCATATGACAAATAAATAATTTTTAAGGCGATAATTGCATCGAAATTCCTCACAATCCATGTCCATTGCTAATGTGTTGAAGTTGGTGAATCTTCGTAAATTTTTCATTTCTCGAACGCCAATTCTATTAGCTCTTACAATAACATGAAATTATGCTGCAATACTACAGTAAAAATCACGTAATTTAGTTAAAATCCACTAAAACAAGCAAACTCGATACTGTAAATGAGACCTCTTTAGCTATCGTGTAATTTGACGTTTGTTTTCGATCCTGAAATTCGATTCTCAGTTGAATGATTTCGTCGGGAGTATACTCTCGATTGTGTCGGGAGTATACTCTCGATTGTGTCCGGGAGTAAGGGAGCTGTAAGAATCTACACCTGTCACCTATAACCTGCAATAATTTTATATTTTATTCCCTTGCCCTTTTGGTGATTTCAAATATGATTTAAAGTCATTGGCAACCATTTCTTCGCTGTCGAGTGTGGTTTTTTTGTATGGATTTTGGACAACCAATGTCTTTTGGCATGGTAGCGCTCGTAATTGTACTTTTAGATAAAATACTTGCCTTCGACGATGTGTATGCTACGAAGGTATTTCGTTTTGGTGGTTCCCTGACAAAATCATCGCAATACGTCGAGTTGCAAACACAAACGACTGACTGATTAGGTATTTCACGAGCTGCGCATTTGTTTGCTGAAAAAAAAACCTGTAATTGTAAGTAGTTGAAAGGTCTCGCATCCCTGAAGGGTTTATTTTAGGACCTACCATGATATTTTCGTTACGAGTTACCTACCAAAAAAGTGTTCGTTTTCCTAATGCTACTTAGGAAAACGAACTTATAGTCTAAATAGAATATCTGAATAAATAAAATCTAGAATAAATAAAACAATAAAGAATTGAAGGATGAAAATTATGAAAATTATATGGAAAAATGAAGGAATGAAATGAAATAAAATGAAGTGGAGACATTGATGTGTAGACTACGTCGCTCTTTTTGTTCTTTGTCTTTTTTGTTCTTTAAATCTATGCAGTTTTCAATAATTTGAAACCGACTTAAACATTTAGAAGATTGAGTACCTACCTAGAGAAATAGTTAAAATTTCAGTCAAATTATTTAGAAAATAAGTTAAATTTCATACTTTTTTGTGCATTTTTACTTTGGAGGTCGGTTTAATTTTTTGCTTAAAAATAATAAGTAATAATTTTCCCTTTTTAGTTATATTTGTTAAATTACTTTTAACACATTTTAAGAACGTTTAAAATAAACGATCGAATGTATAATAGAATACGCGCCAAGCTTCCATTAGTACTTATAGTATTGTACTTATAAGTATAGGATAATGATGATGATTACTGTAAGTTACATACCGTCAAACGGGGTGACTATGTGTCACATTTCAAGGTTATGTCGTGATAACAAAGCCAAATTAAATGAATTCGATAAGAAAAAAATACACTTATGATCTTTATTTATTAATTTTCATGTAAGTACTTTAAGTCACCACTATTCAAAGTAACATACTTTAGAAAAAAAAAAAAAAAAAAGTGGCACATTCTCACATACCATGGCGGGGTCAAAATGTGCCACTTCACAATCTCTTTCATAACTCAATCAAATACTGAAATGGCACAATGACACCTATTTGCAGTTCGAAAATGGTCCACCAGGAAACGATAAAAACAAAAACATGAGTGTTACTATGAAAAAAAAATCACAAAAAATGGTGAAATATTTTACATAAGTATCTTTTTTCATCAATTCTGGAATTCGAAACAGCCCTCTTTTTGAAATTAATATGGGTTCGTTTATACTATCAATTATTTTAGAATGGTTATACCAGATTACGTCTTCAGGTTTGGGCCATTTCCAAGTATTATGTCCAGCTTTTTGCATGTCTGAAATAAGCACAGAATCGGCTAATGTCTGAAGAACTTTTCCAGGATATACATTTTTGTCGTATTCAGCAAGAACATAACTTCCTGGTTTCAGTTTTGTTAAATCTACTTTCTTTTCAGACTTCTTCTCTGTAATCCCATTAATTTTTTGAAAGTCATTCTCTACGTCATCTTGTAAATCAGCAAAATCGATCCAATTCTCACTGCAATCGCTTTCTTGATAAGAGATATAGGACGAACAGGAGGAGTTACTTGTACTATCAGCTATAAAAACTGAGGCAGTTCCCTTTTTATTGGAACGTCGTTTGGCATTAGAGATTTTTCTCTTTTTCTCTGGTTTGTCAGGATGACGCCCTTTTAGTCTCCTCGTGTTTAGACCTGATCCTGATGGTTGAGGTTCAATACCGGTTGAACTTTGTGATGTCTCAGGCGCCTTCACGTTTTTTCCTTTTGTTGGTGGGTAAGGCTCTGAATCGGCGGTCTCAATGTTTCTTGCCGTTGTTGTTCGTATTGGTGAGTCAATCTCGCAGTTTGTAGTATGGTCAGAGTAGAACTGTACTGCATATGAAGGGGCAATAGGAGCTGTTTTTTCTAGTTCTGGTTCTATGTCTGCAGCCTCGAGGTTTTTTGGTATTGGTGAGTCAATCTCGCAGTTTGTAGTATGGTCTGAGTATAAGTGTTCTGCATAGGAAGGGGCAATAGGAACTGTTCTTTCTATATCTGGCTCTATGTCTGCAACCTCGAGGTTTGTTCGTGTTGGTGTGTCAACATCGCAGTCTGTAGAATGGTCAGAGTAAAAGTGTACTGCATAGGAAGGGGCAATCGGAGCTGTTCTTTCTATCTCTGGCTCTATGTCTGCAGTCACGAGGTGAGTTCGTGTTGGTGAGTTAATCTCGGAGTCCGTAGAATGGTCAGGGTCTGAATAGAATGCAGATGAGACGACTGTACGAGTTACGGTTGTATCGACCTTCCAAATCTGCAGCTGTAATGCCCCTTCCTGCTGGGACATTCACACGCCTTCTCCTTCGATACTGCCTCGTTTCAGTAACTTGCCTCCTTGTATTTCGTAGGGGTTCTAGAAAGCTTTCACTTAACAATTCTCGAACAGGTAAACTTGCTTCTAGCTGTTGGTCAGGCATTCTTTTCAAAACTGGATCTCTGTCTAATGGAAACAACCCACATTTCTTGAACCCTGATTTTAAGTTTTGGGAGGAATTGGGGTTCATATGAACAAACATTAATTGCTTTAAAAGCATAAGGAATTGATCCTTTGTAACACAACTGGTTCTGCTGTTGCGGGTGTTGCTCTTCCTTTTGTTTAATATTTTTCGCCAAGCAATTTTCATTGGGCGAAAGAAGGCAACGTCTAGTGGTTGTAGCAAATGAGTAGCATTTGGGGGTAGTGCAATAAACGCAATGTTATTTTCTTGACAAGCGGAAATAACCTGCGGGCTTAAATGTGAGCTAAGATTGTCTCCCACCAAAATTTTCTTACCCGTCTGTTTTTTTTATAATAGGAAGCATCGTGAATTCAAACCAGTCTTCAAAACATATGTTATACCACGCATTAGGAGGTCCATTTTCCGTCCAAGTTGCCCACATGTTTGTATACTACGTAGACGGGCGCTACTTCACCAGCTGCGCTACCACATATCATGATTGATGTAGATGCTTTTGAAGAATTTTTAATAATTTCTGGATATTTTGTTCCTCGCCTGGTTAATACTTTCGATGAACCAGGGTCATCTACTAAGCATGTTTCATCGTAGTTCCAGATGTTCGTATCTGGCACATTTTCTACCTCTTTTCCATAATGATTAAAAAAATCGTTTATGATTTCCTCGTTAATTTCTGCACGGCCATGCAAGATGTTTCTAGCCACCCTGTTCGACAGTTTGGTCTTGTGGCGTTTCATAAAAGAATGTGCCCAGTCTTTTCCAGGAAAGTTGTCATAAACATAAACATGCAGTTCCAGTACTGTGATTGGAAACCCAAACGACGACAAAGCTATTATATGAGAAATAAAACCTAATTCTTCCTCTTCACTGAAAACAGTTTGTCCTCCAGGCTTTCGGGCGCTTTGCCTTTTAATTTGGACGACAAAGTACTTCGATGTATGCCGTACTTTTCTGCTGCTGCAGGAAATTCTATTCTGCTGTTATATTGAAAGTGGCACATTTTCACCTGCGAAGTTTCGACGTATTACCTGCGAAGTATATTTTGATAAAATTCCCATATTTCAGTCAAAATAAAACATTGTCATATTGATTTCTAATCAGTTAATAGCCAATAAAATACACTATAAGCATAACATACCTCGATTACGATAGATTTTATAGATTTATCTGGGCAACTAAAAGTTTACACTTATTGACAAATACGACACGATTAACTGAAAACTTTTTTCAAACTGAATGACACTGACAGTTGACAGTAACTGTTTTGTGAAATGAACTAGAGATGGCAAAATGTTTATAAAATCGACTAATCTAAGAAAAGAGTCTCCTACGACAAAGTTGAAAAAGAAATCGGTATTATTCTAGTCCATCACCTCCATTGCACATTCTCACCTGCCTGGCATATAGCCACCACGTTTGACGGCAATAGCATATGCTTACAGTTCTTTATTCCATTAGGTATTGTATATACGATAATGATGATGATTACTGTAAGCTACATAATCGCATATGCTTGCAGTACTTAAACAATGTCGAAATTTCCAAACGCGAATTTTTAAAGACTGAGGAGTTCTGTTAAGTGCTTTTGGATCCTGGGTATACCTTGGTGCAGAATCTTACTTTTTGGTAGCATATGCTTGGGTTACTTCTGAAAAAGTCAAAATCACTATATATGTCCATATAAATTTCGAGGAGTTCCCTCGATTCCTCATGGATGCCATCATCAGATCACCGCTTTGGTGACAACGAGACCAATTTCGGATTATACCCAATATATCAAAAAAAGAATTTGATAATCGGGCCATAAACGACAGAGTAATGTTCAAAGATATCCGTGTCGGTGTAAAATATTATGAGAAGTACCTATTATATCATCATTATGTCATGATTTATTGTGTGATGATAGTGGTGATGATGATGATTACTTTAATTGACAAAGTGGCTTATGCTTGCAGTTCTTTGAGCAACGCCGAAATCCCCAAACATGTATCTATAAGGAGTCAGGAGTTCTGTTCAGTACTTTTGGATCCAGGGTATACCTTGGTGCAAAATCTTAATTTTTGGTAGCATACGCTTGGGTTACTTCAGAAAAAGTCGTAATCACTATATGAATCCATATAAATTTTGAGGAGTTCCCTCGATTCCTCATGGATCCCATCATCAGGTCACCACTTTTGTGAAAAAGCGACCAACTTCGAAGTAGGGTATACTTCGAAGTTGGTCGCTTTTTCAAATTTTACATCAAATTAGTATATAAGTTATCGTTGAACATACAAAAAAAATACATACAGCCGAACGTATATCCCTCCTTTTTTTGGAAGTCGGTTAAAAACTAGCAATAAACAATTTAAATGAAGAAAACATTAAGTACCTTTTAGTAAATTATTTACTAAAAGCTATTTACTAAATTCAACTTGCCATTAATAATAATATATCCCATTAATTAAAATAATAAAACATAAATATTTATTGATTCATTTGTTTTCCTTTAATTCAATACATAGTGAACCAACCAACAAACATGAACATTGAACCAGTGTTAGCAAGCGGAGAGTGGCATTATAGCCACTCTCCGTGGTTGCTAACGTACCAGGGCCGTAAAATTATGGTAAGTTCGAAAAAATTATAGTAGACAGAAGGAAAAATCGTGAAATTTGATTTTATCGTTTAAAATTATGTACTACTTACACATATATTTTTTCAATTAAATGATACTATTAGAATTTATTATTCTAATATTAACTCATAACGTATCGATATAAACTTTTATATTCAAAATTCAAATGATTAACAAGATGAACAAAGTACATATAATGTACAATCGAGGTTGTATTTTACTTTAGTTGTCACTTATTTCGACGTAATTGATACATTGTACACTACGAGCGCTGAATTGAAATATATCCTGCTGTATCGACAGCGGATAATTTTTCGCCAAATAACAAATTGAAAAAAAAAATTGCAAAAATTATTAGCTATTAGTATTGAATACGTAATTCAAAAAAATATAATATATTTCAACATTATAGTAACTAAAGGCATTATAGTATATAGTAAAAGAGAGTGTAATTATAGTATATCTACTATAATAATTATAGTATGGTTGCTCACACTGTTGAACAAGGTTTAGGCAGACCGCAGATAAATTATATTACGTAATGTAAAAAATTAATTTCTAATAATATTCAGTAGTAGGCAATGCATTCTTACCTCCATGTGCTTTAGAAATAGTGCTAATCGTAATAAACAATATTATTATTTTCATCATGATGTTCTTCTGACTTGATGTGGGTTTATCACAGTGTCACCTAAACACTATTGACTATTGAGATAGAGCGCTGTAATAATAACAAACTAGTGTGCGACAAGGATAACAATATGTCTTATGATACAATATAAGTAAGTACTAAAAGCGAAGATCGAGCTCGTGCCACAGAGTAAAAATATATGTATACTTACATACAGAGGAACCGCTTTCATAGAACGATCTAAATTTAATCAGGGTTGTCACAGAAGATGAGGGTTTATCTGTAGGTCGATTCTGCTACTTAAGTCTTACACTAATACAGTTTCGATGCAATCTCGATATGTATAAACAGCAAAATGGTAACCTCATAAACGTCAAAGCTAACATCAAACTCGTTTTGTTTGGTTTAAACTCCAAAAATCAGTTTATGATATTAAGACGATTCATTTATGATTAATTGAAAGATTAAGTTAAATACTTGCCGGATGTTACTTCGAGGTGTTTTCATCAGTAGCAATTAAAAAATAAAAAAATATATTTTTAAATCAACTTTATTTATCAATCTAAGTTTTTAATTTATGATATCGCTAGAATACGTTTCCCTAAGCCAAGTACTAAAGGAAATACTCCTTCAATGTATGAAATTAAATATGAGTCAAGTAGTCGACTACGGAGACGCAATAGGCTACTTGACTCATATTGAATTAGCCCCGTGGCTAATGCGTCTTTTTGAAATTATTCGAAAATTGTTTATCTACATCAGGGATTCCCAAAGTGGACCCCTTGGGGTCGATATCGGTTTACTAGGGGTCGATATAAATGAAAACTGATTTTTGGGGTCGATTAACACAAGTTCTTATTTAAAACTTTCAAGATAGGTAAGTAGGTAGTGTATTGTTTATGTTATGTTACGTGTACTAAGAATAATTAATATTTTTGTAGGAAATAGCATTGTTGTAGTAATGTAAAGTCTCAAGTTCGTACAAGATGAAAAACTCGGCAAGTCAGTGTGGACAAGTTTTGAGTGATGAAGACTCTCTCTCGAACAAGAACTCATTGTTCAAACGTACGTCTTTCAGGCGCGTTTTGACTTGCTCTCTATTTGACGCTTACGCAATTTAACACGAACGGTCAACAAGTCCAAACGTGTTTCTGATATTTTACTATTTAATGAGCTTGCACTTAGGTTGAAAGTTCATTTGCGTTTTGAAATTCGTTGGAGCTTGAACGATAATAACTCATATAAGTACTCATTTATTTCAAGAGATTACATAGCTAAATTGAGTGAAGTAAAGTGACTGAAAAAGAATTTACAAAATGCTGAGCTCCCTACGCGAGTTAATAGCGTAAACATACAATGTATGCAGCTTATGAAAAATTTACAGTGTTAGTACCAAACAGTTTTTATCCGGCACAGCGCATCAGCATTGCCCCACTGTGTGATAGTGATCAATTGAGCTATCTGTAGATTGTTTGCAACAGTTTGCAGTTGTCTCAGTTGTTTCAATTGTAAAAATTTACTAGTTTAATTTGTTTTAGTATTTGATTGTATTTTTTTTTGCCCTATGGTAAACTCAACATATTTTAAATAGGTAGGTATAAAAGTATTTGTAAAAATTACTTACACTTAAGTTGTTAAGTAGGTAGGTACCTAAACTTTGAAGTGTTTAGTTTGCTTTGGTTTTCGTTCTTATGCTGATAGGTACCTACTTACCTAATACAATTTTTCTATACCTAATTACCTACTATAGTTACTTACCTAATATAGGTATCCAAGTTTATCAATGAGTAAGTCAGTAATACCTAACAAACATCAATTACCTGGGTGTGATAAAAATAAGATAGTATGCAAATTTAACAGTTTATTATTGTTTTTTATTTAGGTAGTTTCTTATTTTTTTATTTGCAGGATTACTGAGAGTTCTATGATGGCGGACACGAAAAAAAATGCAGACAATACAGTTTGGACTACTTGAAGTTCGGATTTATTGCATCTCCATCAAATCAACACTTGCCGTTGTGTCTCATATGTGAAAAAGTATTCAGTAATGATGCCATGAAGCCTTCAAAAATGGATGACCACTTATCAAGACTACATGCTGACAAAAAAAGTAAGCCCTTGTCATTTTTTCAAGCACTTAAAGAAAAACTAGACAAAAAGCCATCCATAAGATCGATGTTTGCGTCATCATCTATTAAAGATGATGATGGTTTACGAGCGTCCTATAATATATCTTTACTAATAGCGAAGTCGGGGAAACCCTACACAATTGGAGAGCAGCTTATCTTACCAGCCATTGCGGAGGTCCTTAACAATGTGTTGCACAACCCTCACATGATATTTTAAAGAAAATACCTTTGAGCAATAACACCGTTCAGAGACGCATAGACGAGATGGGACGCGATGTGGAAAACATTTTATGCAAGTTCTTACAGACCAACAGATTCTCTCTCCAGTTGGACGAGTCTACATTACCCGGCAATGAAGCTCTGTTGTTAGGATATGTTCGATATATCAAAGATGAAAATATATGCCAAGAACTGCTTTTTCCTACATATTTAGAGACTAATACCAGAGGAGAATCTATTTTTCAGGCCGTGGAACATTTTTTTACTGACAAAGCTATTCCATGGAAGAACATTGTTTCTGTTGCGACTGATGGTGCACCGTCTATGGTTGGTCGTCATCGTGGTTTTATAGCTCACTTAAAGCGACAACTGGCTGACGTCTGGTCATTCACTGCGTGATTCACAGGCAGCATTTAGTAGCAAAAAAGCTGAGTCCTAGATTGCATAAGTCTTTACAATATGTAGTAAATGCTATCAACAAGATTCGAAGCAATTCTTTGAACTCTCGGTTATTTGCTCAGCTATGTGAAGAAAAGGACGAAGTCTTTACTCGATTACTTCTGCACACTGAAGTTCGCTGGTCATCAATAACTTAACTGGCCTGATTTCAATGAAACCGGCCACCGTCACCGAAATCGGTGTGGGGGAGTTATTTTAAATTAATATAACGTATTGAGCTATAAATATTAACTAAGCTAAGTAACTTATAAGTTAAAAGAAACTTGCAAATTTTTACTTGCTCAAAATCCGGCGCGTGCCCTGCGCCGTCCGTGCGACATAACACGACGTTATTATCTTTTTAATAACAATTCATCCAAAGTATGTGCTCTCTTAAAGGGACTAAACACTTGAGACGATAATTTTTATTTTATTATATTTTATTTTAAAAAAAATTATTGCATAAATGAATAGTAATCTTTAATATGAGTAACTTCTCAGAAGAAACAGTAGGTATATCAAGTCAATATTTTCATACAGCGATTTGTATACAAAATTTCGCACGTCTCGTGAAAACGCTCCATAGTCCCATACTAAAGTCGTACCGTCGTCGCTGTAACATCACGCCTAAGTTAAATTGTATGAAGTATACGGCCGCAGGAACATATTTGTAAATATCTCTGATATTTGTGCGTTTAAGTTCATATTTACCATAATGAATGTTTTTGTATATGATTTAAGTAAACTAATGATGTAGGTTTTGTTTACTAATTTAGCACAAAAACGTTTTAACGTTTTTGTACTTTTTAGATGTAGGTATCTAATTACTAAACTACACAATAAATATTTTTTTTTACATTAACCAAGTAGTAATACCTTAAATCTCAATATATCTGAGTATAATAACGAAACTAAATAGATTAGGTGTAGTCATCATCCCTATTGACTTATTTTGATAAGAATTCAAGATTGTTGATAATATGACCAATAAACATCATCTAACGATTTTAATATACTTACCTATGTTAAATATAAATATCTATTTTTAGTGACTTAAATTTTAAAGCTAGACATTAAGCTATCTATGCTAATAGATATACCTATTGAGCTATTAATTAAAATCTAAAAAGTAAAAAGAAACGTTATTAAATCTTTTGTAATAGACTTACTAAAAATTTTGTAACTGAATTAAATGCTCCATTTTAAATCCCCACACTAGACAATTGGGAATTCTACTCTCGTACATACTTATCTCTTTTATTAAAATCTTAAAAAAAGCCCTAATAAAAAGTACATGTCACTATTTTGGGGTATATAAAACAGTGTGCGCTCGCGTATATAAAGTGTTCCACAGGATCACTACTTTACACACTCGGAAGAAAAATTAGCCTTTGTTTTAATGCAGACCCTAAGCTGCTATACCAAATTTCAACAAAATCTGTTCAGTAGTTTTTGGTGAGAAACAGTAACAAACATCCATCCATCCTCACAAACTTACACGTTTATACAGTAAGTAGTAGTTAGGATAATGTAGTTTATAAATTTTAATATTTATTGAAGAATTTTTGGAGAAATATAAATAAAACACATTTGTGTAATTAAAAACTTGTTACAAGTGCCATCTGTTGGAGAATGAAAAAATTGTAGATTTATTAAAAATACTATTTAATTTTTCACAAGCGCCATCTGTCGGTGAATAGTAAGTAAAATACTCCTTCAAACCATTGGTGTAGGCAAGTTACATGATCTTGAACTGCCTAGTACTATTAGTCCTGACGATATTAATCTCCATTTTTCTACCACGACAGCACTAGATGGTCATACTAAATTACAATCCATCAGGTATTTAAACTGCTTACCTCGTCCCAATATAGTGCCACTTCAGTTTTCTCCTGTTGCTTCGGACGAAATCGACAAGATAATCAAGTCTATTGTTTCTAAAGCTACGGGATGTGATGACATTAGTCGTCGTAAGATTACTTCCATCCAAGTCCAACTTTTGCCTGCTATCACCCATATTATTAATTTTTCCCTGAAATCATCTGAATTCCCATCCTTGTGGGGCGCAAAGCTTTTGTACTTCCGCTTCCGAAAATCACCAACCCCAGTCATCCTACACATTTCCGCCCTATATCCATCCGTCCCTACCTATCGAAGGTTCTTGAAGCCTGCGTCCATAGGCAGTTGTCCAGATTTGTCTACCAAAACGATTTACTTTCTCCACTTCAATCCGGTTTCAGACCTGGACATAGTACAACCTCAGCTCTGTTAAAAGTGACAGGTGATATTAGAACAGGCTTCGAGAACTCTAAGATTACAGTCCTGGTGTTGGTAGATTTCTCAAACGCATTTAATCATGTCAATCATGACATCCTACTGGCAGCACTCTCATGTCTTTCAATCTCGTCTGAAGCACTAAATTGGATTTCTTCCTATCTAAGAGGGAGTCAACAGTCTGTACGTACAGATAAGTCGTCCTCCAATTGGCAATATCTTGACTCTGGCGTCCCCCAAGGCGGTATTCTATCTCCCCTTCTCTTCTCAATTTTCATAAATCTTGTTACTAGAATACTTCGCAGTGCGTATCATCTGTATGCTGATGACCTACAACTCTATGGCCAGGCAGAACTAGAATACCTATCAACTGCCATCGAAGTCGTAAATCGAGATCTTAATGCCATTAAAGATTGGTGTAATAACTTTGGACTAACCGTGAATCCGGCTAAGTGTCAGGCCATTCTATTGGGTAGTCCTAGATACTTAAGCAAAGTGAACCTAGGAACCCTTCCACCCGTTATCTATAACGGCTCTGTTATTCCTTTTAGTCCAAGCGTCAAGGATCTCGGTTTACACATCGATTCGACTCTTACTTGGCAGACTCATATTACAAATGTTTCTTGTAAGGTCACTGGCATCTTGCGGTCCCTCTATCGTATTAAAAATTTCCTTCCTCTCCCGGTCAAGACAATGCTCGTCCAATCACTTATTTTTCCCATCATAGACTATGGTGATGTGTGCTATTTCGATCTCAATGCCGACAAACTTAATAAACTTGATCGCCTTCTCAATTCTTGTTTAAGATTTATTTTCAATCTGCGAAAATTTGATCATGTTTCCGCCTATCGCTGTAAGCTGCACTGGTTACCAATACGACAGCGCCGCTCTGTACGGGCCTTGTGTATGCTGTACTCTCTGTTAGATCATCCAAATACTCCCAAATATCTAACTTCATCATTCCAGTATCTTTGCAGCAGTCACGACAAGATCCTCCGATCCTCTAACAACGCACTTCTTTTTTGCCCTTCCCATAGATCCGGTATCGTTCACTCGTCTTTCAACATACAGGCTATTCTTCTCTGGAATGCTCTTACTCTAGAAATCAGGATGTCCAAAACCAGAGACACGTTTAAGCTCAGAATCCGTGAGTTTTATGCGACACAATTGGCAGAATCCTAGTATATTATATTATTATTATTTATATATTATATAGTATGGTATTTATATTTTTTAATATTATATGGCATATTATTTGTATTTGTTAGTTATATACATATATTTTGTGTATTTATATTATACTACTTTATTTATGTGTTTTAGCTACATCTTATTATTTTATTTAGAGCTGATTATTGACTTGTTTTATTTTTTTTCTCTATTAGCACCTGCACAATTTTGCTTTTGTACGCCTAAATGTTGACTGGTAGAAAATGCCATATGGCATTAAGTCCGCCTATGTACCTGTTTTTGTGCATTAAGTGTAAATAAAGAAATAAAGAAATAAAAATTTAAATAAGCGCCATCTGTCGGAAAATAGTAAATATACAACACATTCGTCATTTACAAATTAAGTTTTAATAATGTGACGCATAGGTGGCGCTGAACAGCTTTAATTTCTAGCAGAAATAAAACGTTATCAACGTATCGTAAGCACCGAGTGCTTTTATTGTAGCTACAGCTGTAGGTAATGTGTCAGTAGCTCTACCTGTAAAATAAATTGGTACCTACAGAATGCCAAACATTGTAGAATGACTTTATCAGTTGCAGTTTGCACAATGCTGAATTCATAATAGTAATTGCATATTGAACGCAAATTAGTACTTACTACTTACTGAACGTATAATAATTACCCCACCTGTCAATGTCAACCAACAAACTTTATTTGGAAAAAAAAAACAAAAACACCAGGTTGCTTATGAGGGATTTACATGAGTCGATTTTCGCCACACTATTTCCGCCGCATGTCGAAAATCGACCATATGAATGATAATTCGGCTAGGTCGCAAGGCAATTTTGCCAACAACAAAATATGACGACGCGATTTGGTAAGCGAAAATCGACCCATGTAAATCTCGCATAAGCGTCAGACACACCGGGACGCGGCGCTGTATTTTTAAGATACCGATTCAAAATCGAACTCTTATCACAGCACAAGTCATTCTAAGAGCGCGTACGACTTTTAGCGTAATAAATAAAGTTCGATTTTGAATGGCTATCTTAAAAGTGCCGCGCCGCGTCGCTTTTCAGTGTGAGCTGACCCTAAGGGCACAATAAATAAAAGCCAAAATAACGTAAAACAATGCTTTATTAATTTAAATGTATAAATTAATACTTCTGAGATTAAACTTATATGGCCATAGCAATTTTAATGAGATTAGTTAACTTTCTTTAAAGGTATACCAAAAGAGCAAATTGCACATTACTAAGATACACATTATTCAAATGTTATTTATGGTTTGGAGAAATGGAAAAATATCATATATGATTTATTTGCTACACCATTCTCAAATCCATTAATAATAATTATCATAATGTGCTCGCACTACGTAATATCAAACAGTGGTTTTCTAGCAGAAGTCTAATAATATTATGCTTTAGAAGCGACACAAGATGATGCCATATTTTAATTCGGATATATTTTACAGCTAACTGAAGTTTTTATAAAACGATGAGCATTCATTTACGTTAGGGGTCACTCAGACAAAATAATATATTTAAGAGAAATGCATTTAAATACAAAAATATTTATGAGAAATAAGTGTATTTGGAGTTCTCAGTCAATCAAACGAATCTTCGACACACTGGTATAGTCTATTTTTATAAACTTCAACAATACATCTTATAGTAATAAGTACAAAATCAGTGTATTGAAAAAAAAAACAATATCTATTATTACAATAACATTGCGAATGACCCTGTTTGTCTATGGCTCAATATTTTTCACGATATTTGGATCGTGATCTAGAATTACGATATTTATCGTGTGTGTAGTATAACGCATCATGATACGGACCGCTGGAAGAAAAGAAAAATTTAGCGTAAGCTACACAGCATTCGCTTATGGACTAAATTCAGAGTTATTTTACCTCGTATTTACCCGACTACGACGAAGCCAAAAGAAAGGGTAATGATTTTGGCAGTATGTTTGTTCCACAGTAGCGCCTAAAGTCTGGTCTGATTTTAATTTCGGTGTCAATAGAATCGTAATTATAGGCCGGGTAACATGGGTCATGTAATTTGCGTAGTCGGGTTACAATCTATATAAATAAAAATTAAGTAACGAAATGTTTGTACGCGTATACCTTCCAAACGACTGCACCAAATTTAATAAATATTAATTTTATGTGTTCGTTATTATCAAAAGTAGGTTTGTATGAAAAGAATATAAAAAATTATAGCAAATATTTGAAAATCTCCGAAACAAAGTGAGTGTGCGCATGAGACTGTGAGACGCTAGTTTTTTTTATAAAAACTGTAATTATTCTATGAGAGTGATCCTTATGTCGTCGGTGAGGTAAAATAACTCTGAACGGAGTGTAGTATGTTCGCTAGTCCATGGCCTAGGGCGTGCATCTGTCGAGGAAGCGCGGGTAGAGGCACACGTCGCGGATGTGGTATCTGTCGAGCAGCCAGCACAGGAACCGCTCCAGGCCAAGGCCGAACCCGCCGTGCGGCACCGAGCCGAACTTGCGCTGGTCCGTGTACCAGTAGTACGGGGTCGGGTCGATGCCCTCCCGCTTGTAGCCTGTAAATTGAAATAATTTAGCAAGAGCGAAATACATCAGCTACGGCACACATGCAAAAATCAGTTGCTAAATTAAAAAGTTACAGGAATAGTTACAGGATTTTTTTGCTATGATTGAAAAAAGGAAATTACTGTTCAAATCCTTATGTCATCTGTAACATATTTTGTAATTACAATGATATATAAATGCAGTATTGAAGTGAAAAATAAAATTATATCAATTATTAAAATACAATATAGAGCTAAATAATAAACTAAACTAAAAATTAATACTAAAAAAAAGAAGACATCTACAAATATGACTATCTCTAAAAATATCTATAAATAGAAAAACTTCACCAGATCGTCCCCATCTGGCAGAGTACCTAGCAAACTGATAGTATTGCCTCGTTGGATAGCAATGGCTATCCGTTGTGCCAGGTAGTTCCCGGCTCTGGGGTCTCGGGTGGCTTCAGTAAGCTTTTTTGATATTTCTTTAATAAGCTTATGTGCGCCCTGACCCCATGCGACTAGGGTTTCCACCCCAAACGGTTCAAACATGAGGTCTCCGCTAAGGTTCTCATATTTGCGCTGCTTGAGGTTCTCTGCTTGGTTTGCAGCCGCGCCCGCACAGTTATAGGTGCCCTGGACATGGGACGGAGCAAGAGTATCGACACAAGTAGCGTCCCATACAAGAGCCCGTCCCACACTCCAAGGAACCAGGGTCATTCCATCAGGTCTCTTGCCATCGTCGCGCGACCGGAGACCACACACAGACCGGAGGGCTCCAGTATAGCTGGCACACCGGCGGTGACAAGAGCCCGACGAATGAGGTCATTCAGGCTGTGATACCGGGAAATGCGTCCAGCGCTTCGTGAGCAGCACAGCCCGTGGTGACCGTGGCTGTCTACGTTCGCGCCGCAACACACTCATGAGGGACGACATGGGGGGACGCAGGGCAGTGGCTATCCGAAATGTATTACGACCCAGCAATGTTCCAGTATTCGCTGATGGTAGTGCCTGCAGCCAAACGCCCGACTCTCACTTCTCCACATCCAAAAGACGAGCCCGCTCTGCAGGACTGGAAGACATGTTAAAAAGTCTATTCCGTACCAGTCTACAGATGGGCTTGTCCCAAAGCCTTTGGGAAAATGTGTTCTCGGGCACATTGCTGCCGGCACTAGCAATGTCCCAGGGGTCCTTGGCTTCGTCCGCAAAAGGAATAATTAAGGCGCAGGATGAGCGCTCTAATATTTTTAAAATAACTGCGTGGTTTGCGTGGACTGAGGACAAGAACGCCGGTAAGGCTACGTCAGACGTTTGTCGAATGCCCAGGCCACCGAACCATACCGGAAGCGTTGCTTGAGTCCATGAGCGGTGGTCAAAATTTATATAAAGAATGGAAGAAAGCGTATGTTTTATGGTGTCGTCTTAACGTTTGAGGAGTTGGGGGAACTTCCAAAGTTGGCAACACCGCAAGACATACGTAAATTTTGTAACAAATAAGCAATATCGAATTAAGGTAAAAGCCATGTGACAGTTAATTTGGAGAAATTATTTATGTAAGTAAAATCAATTTCGTATTTATCTTCATACATTATCAACTGCTGTGACATCACTCCTGCGTCATATTTTGTATAGAGCGTTTTAATACTCTCTAACAATCTCACTTTTGTGATGACTGTATTTCGTCAACGGTTGATCGTAGATACGTCATTGCGACAATATTTCCTGGATGATTACGTAATTTTCTAAAAGCAAAAAAAAAAACTATGAATGTTTCCCATTGGTGGATTTCATAACAGCAATATTTACCTGAAGGCAAAATTTGAAAGCACTTGTATAAATATTATGTTATGCATTTTACACAACAGAACTACATTTTTATTCTTAGGTATTTCTTCCACGGTTCAAGTTTTATTTCTGACTAGCTCGTGCTAAACAGAACCCTCTTTTTTTAATAAAAGGAACCCTAAGATAAAAGTAGCCTTAGTTACTCCTTATAATATCAGCTACGAGGGCTGCACTAAAAGTATCGGGAATGGAATATTTCCACTGTTCCTGTCATATTAAAATCTTTTTAATTTAAAACTCCTTGGTTTTAAAAATCGAATACCGTTTATTTATTTAAAAAAAGATTCTCGGTCTTGTCACAAGGTCTTGTCAAACTTGTTTAGTCGTTGAGAAAATGGAATTGACTCGAGAAAATTCTAGAGCGATGATTTATTATGACTTTCGAAGTGGTTTAACACAAAAACAGTGTGTTGACCGGATGATTTCTGCATTTGGTGATGAAGCCCCATCCAAAACCACAATTTATCGCTGGTTTGCTGAATTTCAACGTGGACGTGTCAAGCTCAGTGATGATCCCCGTCAAGGTCGTCCAAAAACTGCAGTCACCCAAGAAAACGTTGATGCTGTGCGTAAGCTGATTGAGGAAGGTCGACATGTGACATACCGCGAAATTCAGGCAACTTTAGACATTGGCATGAGTCAAATACAAATAATCTTGCATGAAGAATTAGGTGTAAAAAAGTTGTTTTCCCGATGGATACCGCATTTGCTCTGTGAAGAGCAAAAAGCGGCTCGCGTTACTTAGTGCGTCAGAACTCTCGAAAGATTCCACGCAGGATCCTCAAATGCTGTATACAACATCGTATCAGGTGACGAATCCTGGATATACGCGTACGAACCCGAAACAAAAAACCAGTCACGAGTTTGGGTGTTCGAAAATGAGTTAAAGCCAACAAAAATTGTTCGTTCACGGAGTGTTGCAAAAAAAATGGTGGCCACGTTTGTCTCCAAAACCGGCCATGTTGCGACTATTCCTCTTGAGGGACAAAGAACGGTTAATGCAGAATGGTATGCTAACATTTGTTTGCCACAGGTCGTTTCTGAACTCCGTAAAGAGAACTGCAACCGCCGCATCATCCTCCATCACGACAATGCGAGTTCTCACACCGCGCACAGAACAAAAGAGTTTTTAGAGCAAGAAATCATAGAATTATTAGACCATCCGCCGTACAGCCCCGACCTAAGCCCTAATAATTTCTATACTTTCCCTAAAATAAAGAATAAATTGCGTGGTCAGAGATTTTCATCACCTGAAGAAGCTGTGGACGCCTACAAAACGGCAATTTTGGAGACCCCAACTTCCGAATGGAATGGTTGCTTCAATAATTGGTTCCATCGTATGGAAAAATGTGTCAAATTTCGCAGAGAATACTTCGAAAAGCAATAAATACATTTTTAAATAGTAATGTTGTGTCACTTCCTTGATTCCCGAAATTTTCAGTGCCGCCCTCGTACACTCCATTTGTATAAACATAACACACCCACCTTCCATAAGTTCATCGTGGTCCCAGATCCTCATGGAGCCTCCCACGATCTCGCCGACGCTCGGCATAAGCAAGTCTACGGAGTCTGTGAGCCGGCGGTCGCTCGCGGACCTTTGCATGTAGAACGACTTGATCTCGGCCGGGAATCGGCACAGCATGATGGGCTCGCCGATCGCGTCCACCATCTGACGCTCCGGCATCTCGGGGATATCCTGCACATATTATTTTATACAGTCCCCAAACACGTTGCTCTGTCTTAACTATGAATGGCAATACATCATTAAATAGGTGGGCCAATAGTACAAAACCAATTTACGCTACAGTGATAAAGAGAGAATTCTAGAGTTTTAACGAGACAAAGGATTTGTCTCGTTAAAACTCTTTCGTTTGTCTGGAATTGCAGTAATTCATTTTTACCTCGTAGTAAACTAAAATCGGACCAGTAGTTTAGACGCTACGAGGGAACAAACATACATACATAGACTGGCAAAATCATTACCCTTTCGTTTGGCTTCGCCGTAGTCGGGTAAAAAAACACTTTGTATGAAGATTTTTTTTAATCTTCCACCACTGCTTATTTTTCATAGTTAGCGTAAAATTGCGTAAAATGAAATTAAGAATAATAAAACAGCACGTTAACTACATAAAAAATATAAAAATAACTAAATTGAGAGCACCAATTTGGAAAAAAAATCGCCAATTTTTTAAATAATCTTAAAGGTCATACCAAATTTTTATTTTAGTGCATGGGTTTCTCAGACGAAAATATCAAAAATTATGTCAACTACAACCCCATAAAGGATCGACATCGACTTGCCCTATAAACCTGTCTATTTAATAGCACTCACTTCTCCAAACTCGTAGAAGCTGCCATCCTCCTTAGTGATGTTGTGTTCACGAAGGTATTCTATCGCTTCCGCGTATTCCATGCGTTTGAACGGTTTTTTCGGAGTCTGAAACATGCAATCCGTTAGCTAGTGCAATAAAATATTTCCAACAACACAAATGAACAAATAATAAACTTCCACAGAAATTAAAAATTATAACAAGACAATGTTTTTTAATATTTTTGGTCAGGCTAAAGGCTTAAATGATTATAAATGTTGTTTCCACGTTTAGTTAGGACAATGCAGGCTGGCAAAGTCGGACCTACGCCTGATCTCTCACCAGTCGTGACGGTTATCGTCGGATACTGGATTATGAGAGTAGAGGAAGAGAGAGTGCACTTGTGTATTGCGCACACACTTGGGCACTATAAAAATTACTGCTGCGTAACTGGCATGGTTTCAATGAAACCGGCCACCTGCCGAAACCGGTGTGGGGAGTTATTATTATTATTGCAGTATTACTGTGATAAAAAAGGTACGTGCCCTCTGTGTAGGTTTTTTATATTAGGTACTGGTCAGGCTTTACTATAGAAAATAGATACGTTAATGAGGGCATCACAAGACAGACGGCAAAGATACTATTTATTTTCATATTACGCAGTGTAATATGAATTATATCCAGGCATTTATAGTATTTGCGCAGTCTATGACGCCCTTAAGTTTTACATGTAACAGACCTTAAAATTTGGGTTGAGCTCGCGCACAATAGCACCCTCAGGCGACTCGAGCACCCTCTGCACCACGTCCACCACCATGTCCTCTATCTTCTCCAGGAGGTCCTCGAAAGTTATAAACGGACTCTCTATTTCAACGTGGCTGTACCTGAAAGTAAATAATAATAATAAGAATTATTTTTACTATCACGGAATGGATTTGGATATAGTCCATAATCCAGATTTACATGGTCCTTTTAGCTCCTTATTTACTAGGCGTGACATAACGCACCCGTTATTTGACGCAGGTTACCTCGACACCATGGTATCTCTTAGATCAGCCAAGGCATGCCTGTCCATTGGCTATTATTGTTCCAAAAGGAGTGATAAACCCGCCGACTGAGGGCGTTTTATACTAGCTGTTTGTGAGCGCCAACTGGGCGGGACGAGCGCGCAGCGAACGCGTCGCGAACACACCGCGGCTGCACAGCGAGGACGTCGCTACGCGAAATACGCATTTTCTTCGTCGCCTGTCTGTAGCGGGTCCTATGGGATAATATATGGCGTCAACGCTGCCATTTCCAGCGATCTTGATGCGTGTCCGCAACGAATTCCCTGCTCCTACGCGGCGTGTTCGTTGCGCGCCCGCTCCGCTTTGAGGACGCAATATGCTAGTATGATAAGACCCTTACTGTCATGCAGTTTGGCTCGCTTTAAATAAGCCGTAAATATATTTATTTTCAAAACAGGACTTTTGCGCGTAACACATACGCGAAGTGAATAAAAAGCTTCACCATGTTGCGGAAAGTCACGTAAATTCCTCGCGATTTATTCAAATCTAACCCATTTATTTTCCTGGCTAAATTAATAATAATTATTTTAAAAAAGTATACTTACTCGGCAAGATGTCTGCGTGTTCTGGACTGTTCGGCGCGGTAGGACTGCGCGATGCAGTACACGTCGCCGAGCGCCGGCAAACATGTCTCCAGGTACAGCTGCGAACTCTGAGTCAGGTATGCTTGCTGGCTGTGGGTCAAATTTTGAATTTATTGTAGTAGTGTTAAGGTTTTTTTGCAAGGAAAAGAGCAGAGCCTTTTTGGTTATCTGGCAGATGTCAGCGATGAAACGAGGAAACATATATTTTTTAAATAATCTGTTGTACTATCAGGGAACTTCATCATTTAGCAGGTTGGTGGTTCTCATAATTTGTTCCACGAAGTATAGATATAAGGAGTCCGAACGTAATGTTGAACAAATGGTCTCAATTTAGGGGGCAGATTTTTTTGCCGGTAGGGCGCGCCACTTTTGAAGAAGTACTCGTTTAAATATACTTGGTGGAAAAGAAATAATAAAGAAGTTTTTGTTAAACATATTATTTATTAAAATAGTATAAATTACTGTGGCGGACCAATTAGCGCCACAATCCTGAATCGCGCTATCGAAGTTTTCTAAGATCGACACTATATATACGACATCTGAAATTCATACAAGTGGGCTTCGGCCTGACCGAGCATACCAACTCGCTCGGTCGGAGATCTCCCTTTGGGGCATCCACTCAACCCACATTACAAATAAGTAGGTAAGTTTATAAGTATAAATTATATTTACGTGTAATAATCAGTAAGAATAATAATAGTATCGGTACGTCCTGAATAGTTGCGCAGCTAGTGGCAGAAAAGAGAACTATGATCTGGGTTTATTATTGGGTACATAAATACTACGGAAAAGCCGTTCGGACTCCCTATATCTATACTTCGTGATTTGTTCGTATAGTAATGATGATACGCAGTCACAATAAAATTGACAATTACACACCAAAGTTAAATGTCCTAGTGTTATAATTAAAGATTTCAAAACTCAAGATAGGCTATGACGCAGGGGCGTGCGCTCCATATAGGCAGAAATGCAGTGCTTTACTTGTCATTCACAGATATTTTAATAAAACGTTCGTACGTTTTAGATGACTTTAATTAATAGTAAATTAATTTATTTAAAAAATATAATAACTTAAAAACGCCTAATATTTTATAAATAGCAACTCTGCCGTTGCGTTCTGCAGGACATATCATCGCATGTAT
This sequence comes from Phengaris alcon alcon, assembly GCA_037179445.1. NCBI lineage: Eukaryota > Metazoa > Arthropoda > Insecta > Lepidoptera > Lycaenidae > Phengaris > Phengaris alcon. The sequence continues at coordinate 447,650 of JAYRCH010000116.1, forward strand.
GTGTAATTTTCATACTTCACAAACGCACACACCCATGAATATCGACATGATTATATAGCGTTAACTCCCGCGGCAGGCGATGGCTCTCGGCTATCCGAACGCTTCCGAAAACCGCCGAACTGGCTTGTCGGAAATTATTCGTTGCCTATAATCCGAGTAAAAATAATAGACGGAAATCTAATAAATCACGTATGCACGTTTATGCATTTTTGTTTAGTAAGGTTTTATTTGTTTAAATAGAAGAAACGTTTTGTGTTTCGCGGGGGCCATATTGCATATTTCATGTGATAAGCATTGTTTACAGTTTAATCGCTCCAGTTTATTTATAGTTTTCTTAAAAGATTTTCATTTTAACATTTGAAAGTGTGTACATTTAACAGTTTATTACTGAGTTTCTATAATAATTGTAGTGATTTGCTTTTACTAGTGCGTTTGTTGATTTTTTAAAAATGTTATTTGATTGTGAGGTTTGTGTTGAAAATGTGTGTTTATTAAAAATTAAAAATAACAAGTTCTCACAATTGTCATTCAGTGAAAAGGTTCAAATTCTGTCTAAAGGTAGGTGTGTACCCGAGTTACAACAATTAAACCAGCAAAAAAATAATGTAACTCGAAAATTTCATGTTTAAAGTTATGAAACGTAAAACTGGCTGTGTGGTTGTGTACACACGATTAAATTATATTGTTTTCCTTGCATATTATTTAGTAATTTACATCGGGATATAGTAATCTCAAGTAACCGGAACCTTGAATATGTGAAAATTTAAGCTGACTGACTGGTGAGTAGTTATAATATTTTAAAATATGCTTATTATTTTACTTATTAGAATTTCTTCCGCCGCGACGATCGATCGCTGTTTTGTCTGCGTTGCCGTAGAAGATGTACATGAATAGTAGTACATCTAAGACTTGCTCTGTTGGCATGGTTTCGACTTGAGAGATCCGTCGCTTGGCTGTAGCTATGCTAAAAATCTATAAACGAAAAAGTTTTTGTGACCGAGTACTTCGCCGCATACCCAGTGTCATAATCCTGTGCACGCCACTGCAGCTATGACGTACATTTGACAGAACAAACTACCAGCTGTTGTGTACAAATGTTTTCTCTGACAGTCTGTTTTGATGTATCACTTCAATATATATAATATATTTATTTATTCAATGCTCACCCAAAATAGTCCAAGTTGAACAGAGTGCTGCCACCCTCACACTGGGTCTGCACCAGCGTAGGCGCCACCACCTCGGTGTAGTGCCGCGACGCGAAGTGCTCGCGGAAGGCGCGGGTCACCGCGGCGCGAGCACGCAATACTTTCGCCGTGTTCTCGCCGCGAATCATCATGTGCCTGTTAACAATTATTATTTATTTATAAGGCGCAACAATAAGTGGCTAAATGGACATTTCGTGCACTATTGTTATAGCTTTCCTAATAGAAATTCAATATGTTAAACAAAATATTTAAATCATATCATATAAGTATCATTATCTATAGAACTGTTAGTAATATCTATATATTAATACGTGAAACGAACATTTCAAGTAGTTTTACGAGAGTTGTGCGTATGGATGAGAGTGAAATTTAGCACAATTAAAGTTTATGCTGAAGGTGCGAAAACCTTAAATTAATAAAAATATCAGCAACACACACTACCATGGATTTGGTTCACATATACACGCACGTAGTAAAATTAAAAGCCAAAGACAGTTTGGACTAGACACACTGAATGAAATTTATAGTGTTGTACCCTTAAGAAGTTTAATCGATATTGTTGTCCCATCGAGAAAGTTATTAGTTGAAACCAAACCGAGTTTCGAATCGCCTTCAAACAAAAACGAGTATTTGAATTATCAAAACTATATCGATTTAAGGTAGATTCATTATTGTCTATCCCTATGAGCTTTGACGTTCGGTTTCATTGTGAAAGACATGAGTGAAATTTTATTTTTCGTAATTTTAATGGAACTGGGCTGATATTCTTTTAATTATTGCATTATTTATTATAAGTTTATAATTAATATCGCTACCTAAGTTAGCTCACACTACCAACCGTTCGTTTGATATAATTTTATTTTTTTATTTTTTATTTATTTAAACAGGGCATCGGCTTATAACCATTTGCCAGTGTCAAGTTAAAAAGGCGGGAAATATAACTTTTGTTTCAATTTTCAACACCGTATTCCTATATCGTCAAGTCTAAAGTCTAGTCAAAGTCCAAATATATAGTCAGTACAGTCCATGAGTCATGTCAGTCGATTCAGTAAAGTGGTAGAAACTTTACTGAAAGTTCCTAGGGAGTTTTGGCGGAAAACACAAAATAGTACGTTTTTAGAATTTGTACCACTTGCCCACACTTGTGCACGTTAACGAATATTTAATGGTTAATATTCTACCAATATTACACATTAAGAACTGAGATAACACAAATTTATGAAATATTACAAATTCCAAAACGTGGGTGACGTTACCCATTGAACTCCCCGGCAAAACTCCTATAATTTTATTACTTGTTGATGTTAATTTGTCAATCTGTCACAACATTTAATTTTTTTTAATTTTTCTACCTAAGAGGAAAAATAATAAATAAGAAGGTATTCACGGTTTTGGAGCTATTTTAGGGCCATCCTCACGGTCCAGTCTGCAAATCCAGCAGCCTGTCAATAATTTGTTTATATCTTTTCATCTGCATAGTAGTAAATATCCAGGCGGATTTACCAGAAGGCTGAGTAGGCTGAAGCCTAGGGCGGCAAATGTGGCCTGAACATTTTTTGTCTTACAGAAATATAAAAAACATTATTATTTGAATACAAAAATTACTCTCGAAAAGTTAACAAAACAATATTGTATACTGTAGACCTTACACTCTAACGTCTGAAATCTGAATACATAAAATTACTAAATGCTCTGTAAACTATACTTTTGTACAATATTATAAAATACAATTTATGACTAATATTTTTTAGATGAGAGCGGCGGGCGGCGGCGGATTCTTTTATATATTGCGAAGATATGCGACTCTACAGATTTTGACAGTGTGCTACTGTGTGTCATTTGTTTTGGTCCATAGGGATTTATCCAATAAAAACCAGCAAAATTAGAGACATTTTTGCTCGCACTCTCCGCTCATTCGCTTTCAACGTACAGAACATAATAATGTTATTTCTAATATTTAGTAGTCTATGGTATATTTTGCGCTATTGATTATTCCAAAGAATAAATCCATTAAGACAGGTATTTATTACAAAATTTTTGCTCGCTCAATCCACTCGCTCGATTTCAAAATATAAAACATAATATTATCATATATTTTTTACACTTTCAATTACCTATTTGGTACAAATTTCAACCAGTTTGTAAATATAACCTAAACAATTGTAAAAAACTACAATTATTGTACTCTTGATTAGTATAAGAATAATTTTGAGATGGACGTTTGGGGGGCAAAAAAAACAGGCGGACTTAATAGCCTATGAGTGGCAAATGTAAATCTGGCACTGTAAATATCATAGACATAATTTACACATTTTTATTGCGTATCTAAGAGGCAAAAGAACCCTAAAACCTTGAACTAAAAAATTTTAATATGAACTATGGTCGAATTTCGACCACAGAACGATCTCTAGTTGTTTTGTTTGTTTAGTTGTAGACCACCACCACCACCCACAACCACCACCACCACCACCATCATCACACTATACATCATGATATTATGGAAAATGTATAAAAAAATAACCTGTTATCAAGTTGAACATCAGGCAAAGCTTCTTCGTTAAGTACAGCATCAGCACCACCAGGTGGAGCCAGGCTGATCAGTTTCCAGTAATCTGCCATTAGCTCATGGCCACCAGGTGCCTACAATATTAAGTTACCACATGTTTCTAATGATACTCTCAATAATTCTGCATTCAGTTACATTAAGTAAAGAAGATTGTTCCAATTGCAACAAATAGACTGTTATGGAAAATAACAAAAGCATCTTCTTCTTTTGTTAAAGGCAAACAATGGTGAATGTTTACAAATTTTTTATAACGTGAGCTCTCTGTACTCTCCGTGGAAGAGAAAATTATTTCGATATGTACACTACTGTTAGAGGATTTGAAAATTTTCGGAACTTTGAAAGTGTGTAAAATCATAACTACTTTACTAATATTATATATACTAATATATATACTAATATTTTTGAATAAAAGAAAAACAAGTGTATCCTTATACATAATAGCTTTACTGAGAGAATGTTTCAAGTGATTTTACATATCTAGTAATATTCTCTATTGCCATTTGCATAAGAAAAAATTCTAAGAATGTTCACAAATAATAATGTTGAAGCAAAAAAATGTCATACCGTTTTACCTTCTGGCACTGCTTCAAGTTTACCATACACTGTAATGGAAGATTCTGTTGACAGCACCAGGGCGTTGTAGGTCTGACATAGTGCTCCATTCAAAACACATTGCAAGAATCCTGTGCCATCTCTAAGTGTAATAAATGCGAGTCCTTTTCCTTGACGTCGGAAACGATGAACCCATCCGTGCACACGGATACGTTGTCCTCTGTGTTCAGATGCTATAAAAATTAAAAATATTTCCTAAATACTTTTGAAAACATCCGTTGAAAGGGGAAAATCAAAGAAATAAAAATTACTAAGTTTTCCAAAAAATAGCTTTAAATTAAACAATATTTTAACTGCAGCAATAATAACAATATTATAGTAGTTATTAGTACATTATAATAATTATTGTTATCAATGACAATACTGCAACTGCAACTCAACACTGCAGATAAGATGATGCAATACCCAACTATACAGCTGATGTAATAACCTAATCCTCTTAAGTCACTCAATTTATAATTACCTTTAAATATTTTCACTTGTGTTGCCTTAGGTAAGGAGTGGTCTTCTGAAATGACAATTTTTTTCGCCTCCTCCAAATTTTGATGTCGTTTTTCAGAGTTTTCATCCTCGAGCTTAGCTTTTTCAGCTGCCTTGTAGTTCTCTCTGACCCATATTTTTTGGATCTTTTTTAACTGCGATTTAGCCGCTACAGCATATATTTTGTCTTCCTCTGTGGAATCTACGTAAATCGGCGGAAATGGTTCTTTTGCGGCGTGGCGCATTGCACGAATTATGGTCTTGTAGGGATTTCCTTCCGTACCATCCCCGGTTTCATCATTACCTCTTTTCTCGGAAGTGAATATTTCAGCTGCAAAGTCATTAGAGTCAGTTAAATTAAATTCCGTTTATTACAGGCTGCATAGGCCGATATTGTAAATACCTTAAAGACTACTTCACCTTAGATACATATTATTATATATAATAATATGTATGTAAGGTATACTAAACTTTTTAACACTAAACACGTATTGTCGCGAAGTGTTCGAGAGTGGTCCTCTAAATCTTCTTTAAGCTACTCCAATCGGCCAGAAGTTATCTTTTCCTTTCTAAAATATTGATATGGTTAAAATATAGGCTTACCAAGTGATATCTTGTCGATTTCAGGCATGTTTACCGCAGCGTTTAATAACGTAATCTTTATTAAAATTATTTACACAAGTGTTTTCATAAATGTACGAGTTACATGCATGAGCGTCCAGTAATTTTGTGTTCAATTTCTATGATCAAAATTTTGTTCACGTTTCAGTGACGAGTCACACACGCAACAGACAATTTTTGACTTTTCGTTACTTGACAGTTGACACTGACAGTGACTCCTTTTTTTTAATATGGCATCGGCTTATAACCATTTGCCAGTGGCAAGTTAAAAAGGCGGAAAATAGAACTTTCGTTACAATTTTCAACACCGTATTCCTAAGTCGTCAAGTCTAGTCAAAGTCCAAATAAATAGTCAGTACAGTCCATGAGTCATGTCAGTCGATTCAGTAAAGTGGTAGAAGCTTTACTGAAAGTTTCTAGGGAGTTTTGGAGGGAAACTCAAAATAGCACGTTTTTAGAAGTTGTACCACTTGCCCACATTTGTGCACGTTAACGAATATTTAATTGTTAATATTCTACCAATATTACATATTATGAACCGAAATAACACATATGAAAAAAATGCAAAATCCAAATGTCACCCATTGAATTCCCCGGCAAAACTCCATTTTTTTATTTTCAATGTGGCTTTCACTTTGTATATAGCCATTGACGAACAGAAAAAACAATAATTTATCGAAAACAAGGAAAGGAAAAAGGAATTCTGGACAGGATCAGTTAAAATAAATATTTACAAAGGAAGGGAAAGAAAGAAGTATGTAGATCAAAAATATATCTCAATGTTATTATGTAATGCGATGGTTACATTTTTCTGCTTTTTGGAGCGATTCTATGGGTCCTTGGGGCCCCAGTGCCAAGTATCTATTTAGGGATTTGGCTAATAAACTGGTTGACAAAACTAACGACCCTAACCTCAGCCAACGTATCAGTTTAGCCATACAGCGAGGCTGCCAGCTCTAGGTACTCTACCCGCACTCCGCAGCCTAGTTTTAGTTTTTTACATAAACAGCCCTTTTTTATTAATTTTCATTCAGACAATATCTTACTTATAAGTAATCTTACTATATTAATATATCTTACTAATAAATAGTTTTGATAATAATTTGGTTATTTTAATTCATTCATTATTATGTAATATCCTTGAATAAGTATTAAATAAATCTTTTTATCAGTAAAATAAAATCAGTTATTATTTTATAATTAATAGATTGTGAACTTGTGAACAATAAACAAATTACTGATGTAGGAAAAGGGATTTCTATCTCTATCAATAAATGAAGGAAATGGGTGCGGTTGTAAAGTGGACAAGTAAAGAACAGGCTGAGAGACGTTGAGAATTAAAGTGACGTAATAAAAAAAACGCCAGTTTTGATAAAACGTCACATAAAGTTTGCAAATTTGTCTATTTCACAATTGAGTCAAATTATTTTGGAGGTCTGCTTTGTAAATAATGTAGGTAAGTTATGTTTTTAATTGTTAGAATATTAAATAACTTTATATTTTCTCAAGACAAAAATCAACTTAGATTTATTACTTTTAGTAATTACACTTTTTTTTGTTTTTTTTAGGTCTATACTTTAATGAAATATTTTTTTCCAACAAGACTATTGATTAAGTACGTCTATTTGTTGCTAAATATTCTCCATTTGTTTTGTATTATTTCTAAAAAGACTTTTTAGTAGTGTAATTTAGATTTTTTACTGGGCATAAGTAGGTAAGTATTTGTAACTTTATGAAAGAAAAAACTTTTTTATTAAACAAGAAAATTTTCACGATTTAGATAAGTACCTACCTCAAATAACCTAACCAAGAGCATGTCAGGACATGTCTAAGAGGGTTCCGTAAATATAAACTATAACTTACTTATTTTACAACTTAAATAATCTATTTAATTATAATAAAGTCGTGCTAGTTACACTATTTATAACTCAAGAACGGCAGAACCGATTTGGCTTAAAATAGATGGGGAGGTAGCTTAGAACCAGAAGATGGACATAGGATACTTTTTATCCCGTTTCCGTGGGACGTGTCACGTGACATAAAACGTGGATTATCAAAACGCAACTGACATGGAATAACAAAACGCAACTGACAGCTAAACGTATGGTTGAAAATTTGACAATTAGAAATTTTGAAGGAGTTTTGCCGGGGAATTCAATGGGTGACGTTGTGGATTTTGTATTTGCTACATAAATTTGTGTTATTTCGGTTTTTAATATGTAATATTGGTAGAATATTAACCATTAAATATTCGTTAACGTGCACATGTGGGCAAGTGGTACAAATTCTAAAACGTACTATTTTGTGTTTTCCGCCAAAACTCCCTAGGAACTTTCAGTAAAGCTTCTACCACATTACTGAATCGACTGACATGACTAATGGACTGTACTGACTATATTTTATTTGGACTTTGACTAGACTTTAGACTTGACGATATAGGAATACAGTGTTGAAAATTGAAACAAAAGTTCTATTTCCCGCCTTTTTTACTTGACACTGGCAAATGGTTTTAAGATAAGCCGACGCCATATTATATAATTAAAAAAAAAGGTTGATGTGTTTGTTTCGAGTTTCTAGGGATTTATTTATTATCTTTTATAATTCTCTATACTAAACTGTTTCCGCCTCCCTCCGTTAAAACAATCATAACAAGCAACACCGTTTCCTGGATGCAGTAAAACAACAACTTCTGACGCTTATTTATTAGTGGTGATAGTTTTAATGATCCAGTCGGTGTAATGGGAGATTTTGGTGTAAACTCCGGGGTACATGGGCAGGCCGCACGCGTAGCCGAACGACACGAGGCCGACGACGACCCCCTTGTATATGAGCGGTCCGCCGGAGTCGCCGAAGCAGCCGTCAACGCCGTCGACGTCCGTCCGGCCGGCGCACAGCATGGACGTGGTGACGACGGCGCCAATGGTGCTGTACAGCATCTTGCACTCCTCGTTGTTGATGGAGAGCATGTTAGTGTACTGTAGCTGATCGGGTTGTGGTCCGTCTCGCTGGAAGAAGATATTAGATACTATGATGATTGATTAATTTATATTTTGTACCTTAGGGTCAGTTCACACCGCAACGATACGCGATGCTGCATTTTTGGGACAGTTAAATTCACTTCATCAGTCATGCACTGCACAATATGCGCTGTGCAGCGCGGTGCAGCCTGAAGGTCGATTCTGCTATTTAATCGACTTAAAAAAGGAGATGGTTAAACGTTCGGCTGTATATGGCTGTATGTATTTTTTTTTTGTATGTTCAACGATAACTCTGTTGACCGATTTTCAAAATTATTTTTTTGATGTAGAGGGTATAGACTTCGAAGATAGGCCAGTTTTCACAAAAGTGGTGACCTGATGATGGGATCCATGAGGAATCGAGGGAAGTACAAAATTTATCTGCTGATTTCGACTTTTTCTGAAGGAAACCAAGCATATACTACCAAAAAGTAAGATTTTGCACCAAGGTATACCCTGGATCCAAAAGTACTGAACAGAACTCCTGACTCCTTAAGCGCAATACACACTGAGCCCGCCGGGCCGCCGACAAAGCCCGGCGACACAACCCGGCGGCCTGTATGAAAAGAATCATGTCGGCAACATGCGCCCGCGCGTGTTGCCCGCCGACATGTTGGCGGCTTGGGTACGCCTGCGCTCAGTTGCCCGGCGACGCTCGACCTGTAGTGACGTGCTTGTAATTTTTTTACGACATGGAGTGGGACGACGAAAAATGTGTTACGTTAATTAATCTTTATCATGAGAAGGAGGTATTGTGGAATCCAAAACACCCAGATCATAAAAGTCGACCAAAGCGTTTCGACTCATTGAATGAAATAGCAAACCATTTTAATACAAATGTATCAGAAATAGAAAGAAAAATTAAAAACTTGACAAGTCAGTATTATAGAGAGAAAAAAAAAGTGACTGACTCAAAAAAGTCGGGTAGCGGTACAGATTGTGTTTATCAGAGCAAGTGGTTTGCATATAAATCATTTAGTTTTTTGCAAAACAAGAATACTCCTACTGCCACGATCAATTCTGTAAGTAAAAATGCATTTATTATTTTTAACCAATTTAAAAAAAAGGAGGAGGTTCTCAATTCGTCGTAATCTTTTTTAGGGTTCCGTACCCAAAGGGTAAAACGGGACCCTATTACTAAGCCTCCGCTGTCTGTCTGTCTGTCTGTCTGTCTCCAGGCTGTATCTCATAAACCGTGATAGCTAGAAAGCTGAAATTTTCACAAATGTTGTATTTCCGTTGCCGCTATAACAACAAATACTAAAAATTTAAAAAAAATTAAATTAAAAAAGAAATAAATTTAAAAAATTAAAATATTAAGATAGATGATGGCACGGAACCCTTCGTGCGCGAGTCCGACTCGCACTTGGCCGGTTTTTGTTTTTATTTTTTTATGTATGTTCCCCGATTTCTCAAAGACCCCTAGACCGATTTTGAAAATTCTTCTTTTGATTGAAAGAGTACACCTTCCAATTGGTCCCATAAAAATTTCATCCAATTTGGTTCAGTACTTTTTATTTTGTGAGCATTTTTTTGATTACTGCTATGTGGATGATGTAATTATCTTTTTATGTTTGTTACCTCATAACTTTCGACTGGGTGAACCGATTTTGATGATTCTTTTTTTATTCGAAAGCTGGTGTTTCCCTTGTGGTCCCATTGTCACCATGTGAATGTCTGATGATGGGATCTTGGAGAAATCGAGGGAAATCTTCAAATAATAACAGCAGATTAACCGGGATTGCTGCTATCGCATATCTATATAATATCACGACTGTACTCACTAAAAAGGGTAAAATAAAAAACTTAAAAAAAAAAATGAAACCGACTTCTTAAAAAACACAAAAAAGTGTAAAATAACTTTTCTTTCGGAAGTCGGTGACAAAAAAGCAAACGAAATAAGAAAAAAAAGTCACCGACTTCCGAAAGAAAAGTTATTTTATACTTTTTTGTGTTTTTTTAGAAGTCGGTTTCATTATATTTTTTTAAGTTTTTTATCCAAAATGTTTTATTGTACATAACAAAACAATTTCAAAAGTGCTGACCATGCATTATCTATACTTTCTATGTAACACAATACAACAGATTAAAAATATTTTAATTTCAGGAGACATCAAACGAGAGCAGTGTTGTACAACCCCAGCAAAATGATTCATCTCATTCATTTGACGATAACACGATTAAACGTCCCAGAAACAATCTAAACAATGAAATGATTTCACAAGCTCTGAATATTATGAAATCTGTCTCCGATCGACAAAATCAAACACAAGAAAAAGATGAAGACACTCTTTTTGGAGAATATATTGCAGCAAAACTGAGAAAAATGGATAAATCAACAAATGCAACAGTAAAACATCGAATTAATAACATTATTTTTGAAACCGAAATTGGATATCAGACAGATATGTATGCAGATTACGCAAGACCCTCTAGCTCCCGTAGTCATCCAGGGTACTATACAGGTTCTCCAAATGATCAGCCAAATGCATATCCTTCTAACCGCTCATCGTCTGTATATTCTTCTATTACGAGCCCGGATCATCAGCATTCTACCACCACAAATCCTGATAATCAGCCAAATACAATCCCTTCATCTCTATATCCCATCAACAGCCCTCATCCGCAACTTCCTGGAGTTGAATCTTCGGTACCAGTAGCGCTTAATGAAAGTTTTAATAGTGAACGTATAAGCAGCCAAGATTTAGAGAACGTTTTTAAATCCATAAATGAAAAATAATTTACTTTCTTTAAGATCTTTATTATATTGTTATAATTTGAAATAAATATAGCTTAGCATGAGAAAAGTTATCACGAAATAAATCTGTCTTTTGAAATGTTATGATTTAGTAACAGTCACTAATTGTAAACACAAATTAAAATATAAGTAACTATCATTATTATGTTTTTTATTAAATCTTTAAATTTAGATTTTGATTAAATTGATCATTGATCATACTGCCATTCTAAGCTTCCTACATCTGAGAGAAAATATTCAACCAACTCGTTCCTTGTATCTTCAGGACACAGATTTGTATTGACCTCTCTTGGCAAGGCAACAAAACAATCATTTTCAGGAGTTACTGTACGCCATTCACCTGGTATGATTTCTCCGTTATTATTTTCAGAATCATATTCGTTTCGCTGTATATTTTTTTTTATATAATTAAACAAATGTACACAGGCCAATGTCACAATAGCAGTTTTTTGTGGACATAGCTGAATAGGTCTCTTGAATATTTGAAATTTGCTGGTTAACTGCCCAAACACATTTTCAACTACTCTTCGTCCTCTAAATATACGATAATTGAAAACTCTTTTGGGAGATCTTTTTGTGTGATTACCATCGTAAGGTTTTATAATGTGGGTTTGTAATGCAAACGCATCATCACCCAAAAAAAAATATGGCACTGGTACATTTCTCCCAGGTAGAGGTTTGTTGTCCGGCAAATTTAAAGAATTGTTATTTAACATTCTACATAACGCAGAGTTATTAAAAACACCGCCATCTGAAATGCGACCCTGACATCCCACATTAGCGTATAAAAACTTGTAATCTGCATCCACTAATGCAAATAGTACAATACTGAAATAAGTTTTATAGTTAAAATATTCACTTCCACTTCTTGGTGGACATTGAATTTTTACGTGTTTTCCGTCCATTGATCCAAGGCAATTAGGAACATTCCATCTATCCAGATATCGATCTGCAACGTTTTTCCATTCGTTTGAAGTTCTCGGAATCTAAAATAAGAACATTAACTAAATTATACTTCGAACTAAATCAAACAGCACAAAAAAAATACATCTGTTTAAAATTTACATTTTGATTTATTTACAAAAGATAAACATTTAATGTTACCTTTACATACTCCGAAAGGCCATCGATTATAGCTTGGCATACTTCTGGGATAATGTATGAAATAATTTGAGGAGATACTTTAAACACGTTACAAAGGCTAATGAATGATTCGCCCGTACACAGGTATTTTAATGTTATTGCTAATCTGTCTTGTGGCGAAATTGCAATTCTGCAATTTGTATCTTTTTTAACTATTCTCGACCCAACAATATTCAATAAATATTCAAAGTCGGTATTAGTTAATTTCATGAATGTTTTAAAATGTATGGGATTTTGTACAATCAAATCATCTGCTTTCAAATCTCTTAATCTGTCATAATTGCTATAACAATTGCGACTCAGTAAACTAGGTCTAACCCAACAGCTTCGTTCCCTTTGGAGCGATCCAGCAATAATCATTCCATAAGCTGCTATCAACAGATCACTGCCATCGTCCATTTTTAACATTATTTCTATTTGCTGAATTATCGAAGATACACCACCAAAATTATATAACACAATAACACAATCACACAACCTTTATCGACACGCGGCAATCACTGACTGCCAAATAAATTTCTCATCTCAAGCCGCCGACATGCCGCCGACCAAATTTTCCAACTCGTATTAAGTAAAGCCGCCAACTAGACCGCCGACAAAAAGTTGCCGACATATGTCGGCGGGCCGGCGGGCTCAATGTGTGTTGCGCTTTATATATACATGTTTGGGGATTTTGGCGTTGCTTTTCAAATTAATATTATGCTCTTAAAATTTTCACATAAATACGTTGTAACCATCACATAATCACAAAAGATTTAAAAAAATGGGGTCTGAATAGGAACCAGTATAGCTAAATACACTGCACTAAGAAAAATAAATATACTAAAAAATTGTTGCTTATTTAGTCCCCTGTGCGAAGAGCTAAATATTTTAAATGAAAATAAATAACATTTCCAATTATAAGAAAAATAAGAAACGCTCTCAAATTTCTTCATAGATTTTTTACTCGTAGACAATCGTCGTCCGTCATTCCGCATCTAAACGTATTTGTGAAAGCACGGTGATACACTTTATCGCAAATATTATTTACGTAAAAAAGAGAGTGCGTAGTGTATACTGTGCTTGAACGAAATTGATACTTTTCGGACCGAAATAAAAGTAAGTACGGTTTTAGAATTTGTTTTAGAAATAAATCATAGTTTTTTGGACAATTTATAAATAATTATACTATCTTTCAAATGGTTATTTTTTGAGAGGTTCGAACAATAATCAATTTTAGGGGTTTTGATGATTACGAAGTTGTTAAGTAGGTATTAAATTTTTTAATTCAAGATTCAAGCCATGTTTTTTTATTATAAATCGACATGGTTATCAGTGGGGAAAATCCTGTCAAATTAGTCGCGCGCCTACGCGCAACTTACAGATTTCCACCCTAAACCCTTCTCATTGGGGACTGATGAGGGGTTGATGTACGTGTTTACGAATTAATCAATCTACCTAGACTTTGGGCCTTGGGGTCGGCTTAGAGTCTAACCGGATGCAGCAAAATATACCGATATACCATCCAATTTTTGGATAGCAGATGACATTTTTTGTGATAAATCGACTTAGTTGCCAATTTATACAATCAGAATATTGGTCTAGATACAGTGTTTGAAAATCAATCTGCTTGAATATTTATATATAAATAAATGCTGAAATATTTGTATTCATAGATGTCATAAATTCGGAGATTTGGACAAAAGACAAAAGAAAACTGCACACGTAGCAGTAAACAAAACAGCTAATGAGACTTTATAAGTATTTTTATTCAGAAATCATAAATCTTTTACAAAGATTTGATATTATGTCTTGTATTAGAAAATATAGAAGGTTTTTTTTATTAATAGGGAGAGCAACTTTGATGTCTCCGTAGGCGATGATGTGCAAAATGAAATTTGACTTGTAATTTGTAACAACGTCTATTGGTAAATTATTTTATTTGATTTACCTTAGGTACCTACCTACTAACGTTCCTTTTTTATTTCCAGGAGCAGGATTGCGCAAGACAAGGAATATAAGCCAAAAGGCAGACGAATAGTGGAGATTGGTTACCTTTTTGAGCTGCTAATCCATATTAGTAGCCACACTTCTCTTTTTGATTGCGGCATGGAGTATCTCAGCATAATTAAAGAAAAAAAAGCTGGCTTTAATTCGATATTTAAACTTCTTTGCAAAATGTGTGGTGAGAAGTTCACGCTTGAAACAGTGCGCAAAGACGATAGTAAAATGGACATCAATCAGGAATTTTATCTGGAATTATATCCACTGGTGCTGGTTATGCCCAGATTAATACTGTCCTTGCCCATGCTGACATCTCACCGATATCTCTGCGGTTGTATCAACTTACACTCGATCAAGTTTGCCAATGGTGAGAACAAACCGCAGACCATTGCATGATTGAGGCAAGAAAAGAAGAAGTCGAGCATGCTAAACGTATCGAAAATGTGACATCTCAAGGAGCGCCAATGATAGCTGTAATTGCGGATGCATGTTGGAGTAAGCGTTCATACGGCACAAATCATAATGCTTCTTCTGACGCTGCTGTAATTGTTGGACAGCACAGCAAAAAAGTGCTCTACAGTGGGGTGAAAAATAAATGTTGCGTGACACATTCTCGTTCAGCAAATAAAGGAATGGAGCCACCAGAACACGCATGCTATGGAAATTTCAGTGGTCCGTCAACTGCAATGGAAGCTGCAATTATAATGGAAGGTTTTAAAAGTTCCTTACCTGACCTGCATGGACTTATTTATTCCCATTTAATTGCAAATGGAGACGTCTTGGCCCTTTTGCTACTAAAAATATAATAATAAAAATAATATGCTACTAAAAAGTAAGATTCTGCACCAAGGTATACCCAGGATCCAAAAGCACTGAACAGAACTCCTGTCTTTAAAGATACGCGTTTGGAAATTTCGACTTTATTTAATTGTTTAAAGAACTGCAAGCATATGACATTAAGTAACTTACAGTAATCATCATCATTATCTTATACATATACAATACATAATGGAGGCTTTGCGCATTTTGCATTTATATATTCGATCGTTTATTTTTAAAGTTCTTAAAATGTGTTAATGATAATTTAACAAATATCACTAAAAAGGGAAAAGTTATTATTATTTTTAAACAGCAAATGAAACTGACTTCTAAAGTAAAAATTCACAAAAAAGTATTTCCCTTTTAAATTTGGATGAAATTTTAACTATTTCTCTACTCAATCCTCAAAATTTTGAAGTCGGTACCTACATTAGATGAGTAATATTTAATTCATTTTTCGAAGATTTCTGTTGAACAAGGCTGAGCATAATATTTTAATTTTTACGACGCGCACAAGGTTCTTACGTGGTTATAAGTTGCTATTAGGTACATTATTTTTCTAATCAGACCTAGATGAGACAGAAGTTGAGTTAATTTCTATGGCAATTTTCTGATTATGAGCATAACTATTTAGTATCACTTTATTATAGTACCCAATCCACTAGTCACTTAATTTATTCTCTTTAATTTACTCCTCTCTCCTGTTACTCCTAGACTAGCAAGTCGTCATTTGTTTAAATGTAACTTTGTACTTACATAAGTGGAACCCCAGCCAATCAGAGTACAAACAGAATTTTCTGGTAATTCGGTGCCCTCCTTGATAATAGTTGCTTGTCCAACGTATTGACTAAACGTTATCTTCTTGGCAACCGCCACTACTGCGATATCGTTCATGTAGTAGTACTTATCGAAACCGTAATGTATGATTATCTTCTTCACTTTGTGGAGGACACCGCCGTGACTTCTGTATGATGAGCCAACTCTTACCTTCCAATATTGCGGCAAGGAAAAGCTGAAAAACATTACGATCTTATTTACAATGAAAAAAGAAACCTATATGCCTTAAGGCTTAAGCCTGAGCTACCTGAGAGCTTGGCTAAGAGCTAATAAACATAGCCGGGCACCGTTAATCAAATAGTTAACTTCGTTAATTGTTAATCCGCTACAAAAAAAGTTAGCTTTGTTAAACGTTAAAGCGTTACATTTCGGAAGAATTAGCGCAAGTTAACGTTAATCGTTAATCCGTTAATAAGTGTAAAATAGCATCTTTCTATCGTTGCGTTAGTGAACTTATAAAACCTGTTGGTTTAGGTTCTAATTCATTTATCAATTATCAACACGCAAATGATCACTGACAGTAATTTATAATAACAACAAACAAACAAACAAAACACTCGTCACTCTAAGCACCGACGCTAAGTAATGAAATGATCAAACGAAACAAATCTCTTCGCAGTTTTCTTTCTCACTTGCACGCGCCGGCAAAATATATCTAGTTTTGTTTTTGTTTCACTCGCTGCCACGCGCCGCCCGGCACTTGTCGGCGCCATGTGGTAACTATTAGGCATTGGATTAACGATTAACGGACTTCTGCATATTAACGGAAGTTAACGTGTCCGTTAACATTTTTAAAAGTTAACTTAAAAGTTAATCCGTTAATCAAAATGTTAACTTCGTTAATTAACGATTAACGGATTAACGAGTTAATGTCCAGCTATGCCTATAAATAAGTAATAACTCTCCCCTACTTACAGCTCTAATTATTCAGTAAACAAGTAGGACTAAACGCTAAAACACTATTGTCCTGGTTCAACAGAAGAATCTTAAGAATTCAGATATATAATTCCTATCTATACTAATATTATAAAGGAGAAAAATTTTATTATTTGTTTGCATTAAATAGGCTCCGAAACTACCGGACCGATTTTGATAAACTTTGGCAAAGATATAGAGTAGACTACGGGAAAGGACATAAGCTACTTTTTATCGTGGCAAAACGTACAGTTCCCGCGAGATTTCCTTTTGCGCGCTCGAGCCTCGAAGTTGAAGGCAATATCTAGTAGCATGCAAACTGAAATGGCGGTCTCTGCGCACATGCCAGTGCCTACGCCCAACGCAGAGTCCGAAATTTTGGGGTCAACGTTGTCTGTACTTACTTTCTCCGCACATCCTCTCTGTAATCAAAGCAGTGTGCTGTGGATATGACGTGCCGCGATGTCAGTATGACGCCGGCGCAGTACTGCTCGTAGCGCGTGTCGTCCCACGCGTCCAGCAGCATCTGCGCGATGATGGGGTACTCCTGGATCAGCGCAGGCGAGCCGTTGAGCACGCGCGTGTAGTACTGGGAGATGGCTGGAAAATGGCAGGAGTTAGGGTTTTTTTACCGACTACGGTGCAGACAAAAGGAAGGGTAATGATTTTGGCAGTATATAATAGGTATGTATGTTTGTTCGACTGTAGCGCCGAAACTACTGGTTTCCGATTTCAATAAAATATGATGATATTTCCATAAACAATGTCGAAATTTCTAAACGTGTATCTTTAAAGATTGAGGATGTCTGTTCAGTGCTTTTAGATCTAGCGTACACCTTGGCACAAAATTTGACTTACTATAAAAGTAGAAATTTCTATAAATGTCCTTATAATTTTGTGGAGTTATCTCGATTTCTCATGGATGCCATCATCAGACCTTGGTGACTAAGGGGCCAATTTCGAATTATATTCTTTACAACAACAAAATAATTTTGAAAATGCTTCGACAAACGGCAGAGTAATGTTCAAAGATATACCTACGTCTCGGTGTAGAATACAATGAGAAGTACATATTATTATCATAATAATGTGATGGTGTATGGCGCTGATGATGATGATTACTTTGATTGACATAGTGGCATATGCTTTCAGTTTTTTAAACAACGGCGAAATCCCCGAACATATATCTATAACGACTCGGGAGTTCTGTTCAGTACTTTTGGATCCAGGCATACCTTGGTACAAGATCTTTATTTTTGGTAGCATATGCCTGGAATTCTTCAGATAAGGTCAAAATCACTGTATATGTCCATACAAATTTAGAGGAGTCCCCTCGATTGTCATGGATCCCAACATTAGGTCACCACTTTGGTGTCAAAAAGAAACAAACAAAAACAAACAAAAGGGGATTATACCCTTTACAGCAAAAAAGATTTTTGAAAATAGGTCCGTCCACAGGCGGCGGAGTAATCGTTGAACATACAAAAAAAAAATTATAAACAGCCGAATGTATAACCGCCTCCTTTTTTGGAAGTTGGTCAGTTAAATTTTTACGATTTTATTAAATGTATTTCTATATGTTTATATATATAAATGGGCACAATATATTTTTCCGTAATGTAGGTGATTCAAAAAACAATAAGCAACAATAACCGAGTACCTACACATTAAAAAAAAAACTAATAACCTAATCAAGAGCATGTCGGGACATGTCTCAGGAGGGTTTAAACAATACGTAAAACAGTAAGTTTTAAACATAAGTGGTGGTGTTATATATATATATATATATATATATATAACACTTATATATAATATACTTATATTATATATAAGTGTTCCAAAATTATTAAAACGCCGTACGTAAATAAACACTGGTCATTACCATCCATCATAGTAAAAAAAGAGTGTTATCAACATCTTTTTCTTATAATGTTTGCCTATGTTTATATATAACACTTATATATAATATACTTATATTATATTATTATAAGTGTTCCAAAATTATTAAAACGCCGTACGTAAATAAACACTGGTCATTACAGAACCAAAATAATATAACGTCAAATAATTGTATAGGTACTATAAGTAAACACTATTTATAGCTTATTTGAATAATATTCTAGAATGTTGGGTATCTATTTTTATGTATGGCAACATTAATATATATAATATATAATATATAATATATATATATATATATATAGGGTGACTTGGGGCAATGTCGAAAATGGGGAAAATCCGATAATTTAAAATAACTACCAAAACTTACCATATTTTTCGCTCTAGCAACAATAGTCTTGTCGCCATGTTTTTCATCTTTCTCGCGTCACTTACATCAAACGGCTTACGACAAGTGCAGCTAATTAAAATATTTTTTCCTGGATGCTCTGAATTTTCGCTGTTTTGTGGCTTATCGTAATTACCCCACGGGACTTATCTTCGGAACCAGGTTAGTAAACTTAATGATTCTTACATGTATCGATAGACAATCGTTTTTGGTGCTGTGTTTTTTAGGTTATGTTACGCTATCTACTGGATTTGTATTTATTTCGTTATTACCCCGCAAGGGGTAATTCCGAAACAAACACAAATTTCCAGTGGTTGGCAACCTGTGGTAAATAATTATCAGTCTGCGTTGTCTTTGATTAGATTGACTGGACGGACGATCGTACCTTGAGTATCTTACAACAGCGAAACCAAGAAAAGAACATTGGAATAATAGGCTAGTTGACTCATTTTTAACGTAGGTCTTATATAGTTAATATTTGTTCTAGTATACCAATATTTTAATGACCCCTATGGAACCTCAAAATTGTAGTTTAAAATTGTGTTTTTCCTAAACGAGCAAAAACGCTGTCCGCCATGATAGTCTAATCATCTGTGCTCTGACGTCATCCGGTTGTACAAAGTTTGACATTACCTATGTAAAACTAGTAGACGTCAAAATTTTAGCGGGAGGTTATGTTCGCGTTTATTATGTCAAATGTTTGTGAAATAATAAATGTTTACAATCTTATTCTACTTCTTCTTTTGGCAATGTCAGATTTTATATATATATATATATATATATATATATATATATATATACTGGTCGCTGTCTGTACATGGAAGATATATAATACGTTTATTAAACTCACTAATACTACAATATGATATACATTTTATCAGTTATGATAACAAAATCAATTGTACCATAAAAGTAGGTAAGTACTAAAAAAAAAATAATAACTACTCCAAAACTTAAAATGCTACAAAAAAAAGAAATCTCCCAGGTCATCCCCACCAGGCAGAGTTGACAATGTTTGTTATTACACTCGTATGACGTGATACCATGGCCGACAGCGTTTTCAGCGTTTCAAATCAGAACCAAAATTTATCTTTTTTTAAATTGTATTTTAAACCATATCTTGCGCTTTTAATTAATAAAATCTATACATATATTTGATTTTCCTGAGGCAAATACTGTGAGAAATACTCATTTATTGTATAAAATTTGATATGAGTCAAGTAGCCTATTAGTCAGTTAATTTATCATATTGTAGGGCTTTGGACTTAAGCGCGTTAAGGTTAGTTTAGCAGTTTCAATTATACAGCCTGTTAGAATAAACAGTGTTATAAGTACTTCAAATAATCGAACAAGCCCGTCAAAATGAACAACTTTTCCTTTAGGACTAATGCAGGAAAAAAAATTTGTCCGACTGACATTTTTTGTATGGAAAAGTCAATTTTTTTCGAGTTCGAAGCATTGGTCCCATAAGAAAATATGTTTATTTCTATAAATAAGTAATTTTTTTTTTCAGGAAAAATGCCTCGTACGTACGTGAGAAAGAAAATTCCATCATACACGCTTGATGATATGGCCAAAGCACTTGATGCAGTGAAAAGCAGTGAGCTGAGCTTATACGCTGCATCAAAAAAGTTTAAAATTCCTACAACAACTCTGTTTGACAGAATGAAAGGTAATTGTCAAAGTGTTGGAAGACCTCTTGCTATACCAATTGCTGATGAACAGAGATTGGCCCATGCTATTACAATAATGGAGAAATGGGGGTGGGGCTTATCGAGAAACGAGATACTGGAAATAGTCGCTGAGTATGTCAAATTAAATAATTTGAATACCCCTTTTACTGATGATTTACCTGGACCCGATTGGTTTATCAATTTCAAGAAAAGACATGGGCTTTCTATTAAAAAGCCACAACCAATTGAATATGTAAGGAAAAAAATGACAGACCCTTTTGTGATCGCTGAATATTTCTCACTACTCGAAAAGACATTGATCGAATTGGATTTGCTCGACAAACCCGAATTGATTTGGAATCTGGATGAAACCTCGGTGTGTCTAGACCCAACAAAAACGAAAGTAGTCGGCAAAATTAACAGGCCTTGCTCTAGAACAATTTGCGGAACGGGAAGACAGAATATAACGGTCTTAGCCGCCGTAAGTGCATCCGGGAAAAAAAATACACCTCTGATCGTTTACAAGGGGAAACAGATGTGGGATCAGTGGATGGCCAAATCAGAAGACTTTGATTTTGAGATATCGTATACGACCAGTACCAAAGGCTGGATGGAGACAACCATATTCTATAACTATTTGAAAGATGTCTTGATTCCATCTTTCGGAGAAGAGCGTCCAGTATTGTTGATATACGATGGGCATTCTACGCACGTAGACCCAAGTGTCGTAGAGCTGGCCGTCCAAAATAAAATAACTATCTTGAAACTTCCACCTCACTCTTCCCATTTACTACAGCCACTTGATGTGGCTGTTTTCAAGTCTTTTAAAACAATGTGGGACACAAAATTAGTCGACTGGCAGCGCCACAATATCGGCAAAAAAATGCCAAAGAATGTTTTTGCCCAAACGTTTGCGGAGACATGGCAACGTACTGATACTGAAGTAATAAAAAATGGCTTCAAGAAATCCGGTATTTACCCGCTCAACTCAAATGTTATTCCAGAAGACATATACGATCCAGCTATATTGCAAAAATTCAAAACAAAGTCTACCAGTTCACAAACGCCACTGGAAAAAAACCAAGTAAATTCTTTGAAAACATTATGTATTGATAATATGAATAAGATATTCAATACGACTCACTCTACCGCTGAGAAATCGAATTCAAATATTAGTGAGCAGCAGAAAAAAGTCAGCTTCGAAGAGCTCCTTTTAGAAAGGGTACGACAAGATATACAAAGCCAACCAGTAAAAAGGAAAAGAATAGCTAAGGGTGCTGAAGTTATCACCCAAAGTATTTTCAACAAAAGTAAAAATAACAATGATCAGGAAAAATCGAAGCCAAAGAAGTCAAATAAATCTCAGAAACCTAAAGAACAGTTAACACCTACCAATTCTAATGGCACTTCTAACTATGTTAATTTGGCTGAAAAGGATAATATACAGGAAGCTAAGAACATGAAGACAATTACTGAAATAATGCTGAAAAGTAAAAAGAAATGTACTAAAAAAACCATTGAACCCTGGATTACTGATGTTGCAATAGAAAATACTACAGATTTGGTTGATATAAATGCAAATTTAGATTTTGATGATATGGGCGTAGATAATATGTTTGAACAGATATCAAAAGAGTACAAAATTACGGAAGACTTGAATTATGATTCTATACAAACAGAATGGCAGTACAACAGTGACAATCAACAGTATTTGAAAAATATATGGACACTTGATACAGAATATAAAAAAGAAGGGGACGAAGATAAACAGATGGATATTTTAGACGAAACCACAGGATTTATACGGACAGTAATACTTACTAACGCTGTAGTGGAGACACAAGCAAAGACTGAGAATACTGAGACAAAAGCTGAAACAAAGATTGAGACAAAGACTGAGAGAAGTGTGACCCAACATAAAAATAAAATGAAAAAAAAGTCTATGAATTTGAAAAAGTGGGAAGACCAATGTACAACTTCAGAAGATTCTATTATGAGCGTTCACAGTGATAGCGACATAGGGGAGATAATATCATTAACTGATGACGAAGATCAGTACGAAAAAATTAAACAGATTAATGATGAAAGAGAATCTAATATTTTTGAAGAAATAAGACACTTAGACGAAATAGAAAATAAACCAAAACGAGCACGAACTGAAAATAAACCTAAAAAACTTAAAAATAGAAACTTCACGACTCTTGGAAAGCTTGAACAGGGAAAGACATTACTCACTCAGTTAAATAAAATAACTAGGAAGCAAGAGAATATGAAAAATAAAGAAAATGAAGAGGAATCAATAAATAAAAATAAAGAAAAAGAATATGATATCGGAGATACAATATTAGTTCGATATTATACAAAAAAAACATGGAAATATTACATTGGTATTATAATAGACATACATAAAAATAATGGCGATAAGAAATACAAAATATCTTTTTATAAAACTATGCCAACGCAGAAATGTCTAAAATTTTTAAAACCAAAAAGAGCTGACATAGATTTTATACCAATCGATTTAATAGTTAGACAAATAGAAGTGATCCAAATAAGGGAAAATCCCGAGGAGTTCATACTAAATAATGAAGATGATGAAGTGTACTTTTAAAAAAAAAGTGATTTCGTTAATTTCATAAGCTAAAATGTTTTTTAATTTCACTCAAGACAGGTTGTGACTGTGTTTGTATTTTTATTAATAAAAGATCTTTTTTATTTCCGTCCCGTTGCGTTTTATTACTCTATTTTTTAGCATTCTCTATCAATTGTTGCAATGGTTACATCCTTACCAAAACTTTAGTTCAAAAATTGTCAAGTACAAAATGTTGAGAAACTCTGAACCCCAGGCGGGGTAATTCCGAAAATAAAAATTATTTGACACCTGTTCTGGCCTAAGCAAATATAATAAATATTTTTTGAATGATGAGGGGTAAAGACGAATAAAAAGGAAATTGATACTTTAAATCCAAGTGTCGTAAAAGCTATTTTTTATAGCCATTCGGAATTGCCCCACGATATTTCGGAATTTCACCTAACCATAAAAATAAAGATATAACAAATGAAATGCATTTTATCTTTGAGATTTAACAATATTTAAAAGAAAACGATATCATAAGAACTAGAATATACTTATCTATTAAAAAAACTATCAATATATCGTAAGTAGATACATGCATTATAGTAAAAAGATTTAAATTAAATTATCATACCAACTAATCACAAAATATGCCGGAATTACCCCAAGACTTGAATTATGATTCTATACAAACAGAATGGCAGTACAACAGTGACAATCAACAGTATTTGAAAAATATATGGACACTTGATACAGAATATAAAAAAGAAGGGGACGAAGATAAACAGATGGATATTTTAGACGAAACCACAGGATTTATACGGACAGTAATACTTACTAACGCTGTAGTGGAGACACAAGCAAAGACTGAGAATACTGAGACAAAAGCTGAAACAAAGATTGAGACAAAGACTGAGAGAAGTGTGACCCAACATAAAAATAAAATGAAAAAAAAGTCTATGAATTTGAAAAAGTGGGAAGACCAATGTACAACTTCAGAAGATTCTATTATGAGCGTTCACAGTGATAGCGACATAGGGGAGATAATATCATTAACTGATGACGAAGATCAGTACGAAAAAATTAAACAGATTAATGATGAAAGAGAATCTATTATTTTTGAAGAAATAAGACACTTAGACGAAATAGAAAATAAACCAAAACGAGCACGAACTGAAAATAAACCTAAAAAACTTAAAAATAGAAACTTCACGACTCTTGGAAAGCTTGAACAGGGAAAGACATTACTCACTCAGTTAAATAAAATAACTAGGAAGCAAGAGTATATGAAAAATAAAGAAAATGAAGAGGAATCAATAAATAAAAATAAAGAAAAAGAATATGATATCGGAGATACAATATTAGTTCGATATTATACAAAAAAAACATGGAAATATTACATTGGTATTATAATAGACATACATAAAAATAATGGCGATAAGAAATACAAAATATCTTTTTATAAAACTATGCCAACGCAGAAATGTCTAAAATTTTTAAAACCAAAAAGAGCTGACATAGATTTTATACCAATCGATTTAATAGTTAGACAAATAGAAGTGATCCAAATAAGGGAAAATCCCGAGGAGTTCATACTAAATAATGAAGATGATGAAGTGTACTTTTAAAAAAAAAGTGATTTCGTTAATTTCATAAGCTAAAATGTTTTTTAATTTCACTCAAGACAGGTTGTGACTGTGTTTGTATTTTTATTAATAAAAGATCTTTTTTATTTCCGTCCCGTTGCGTTTTATTACTCTATTTTTTAGCATTCTCTATCAATTGTTGCAATGGTTACATCCTTACCAAAACTTTAGTTCAAAAATTGTCAAGTACAAAATGTTGAGAAACTCTGAACCCCAGGCGGGGTAATTCCGAAAATAAAAATTATTTGACACCTGTTCTGGCCTAAGCAAATATAATAAATATTTTTTGAATGATGAGGGGTAAAGACGAATAAAAAGGAAATTGATACTTTAAATCCAAGTGTCGTAAAAGCTATTTTTTATAGCCATTCGGAATTGCCCCACGATATTTCGGAATTTCACCTAACCATAAAAATAAAGATATAACAAATGAAATGCATTTTATCTTTGAGATTTAACAATATTTAAAAGAAAACGATATCATAAGAACTAGAATATACTTATCTATTAAAAAAACTATCAATATATCGTAAGTAGATACATGCATTATAGTAAAAAGATTTAAATTAAATTATCATACCAACTAATCACAAAATATGCCGGAATTACCCCAAGTCACCTTATATATATATATATATATATATATATATATATATATATATATATATATATATATATATATATATATATTATATATATAACACTTATATATAATATACTTATATTATATTATTATAAGTGTTCCAAAATTATTAAAACGCCGTACATAAATAAACACTGGTCATTACAGAACCAAAATAATATAACGTCAAATAATTGTATAGGTACTATAAGTAAACACTATTTATAGCTTATTTGAATAATATTCTAGAATGTTGGGTATCTATTTTTATGTATGGCAACATTAATTCGCCCTCCACACGCGCACGCAGAAAATTACAAATTTACAAAAATATAGGAAGAGTACGCAAGTCGGCTAGGTACCTCTAATAAAAAAACAGCTTTAAAACCTTAAGTTGCTTAGCGCCACCTATTGAAGTTTTTTTAAAATATAAGATAACCTATGACGTGCTTCAAACATAGTCCTAGAGATGGCGTTTTTATTTTTATAATAAATGGCTAATTTTGTAGATTCGATACACTCAGTGTCATCTAACGGTCAGCGAGAGAATTAAAAAATGATGTACGTTTTTAAAGTATGGGCTTTGTTACTCTATAGTCTATAGTAATAATTCCTCCATGCTATGAAGAAATTTCTCATATTATCATTATTTAATGATGATTCATCTGATATGTTGCTATTATATTTACCCGACTACGGCGAAGCCAAAAGGAAGGTTAATGATTTTGGCAGTCTATGTATGTATGTATGTACTACTAGTCCGATTTTGACGTGTTTGTTTGTTCCACCGTAGCGCCTAAACTACTGGTCCGATTTGTTGGAAAAATGAAGTTTTATTATATCTGAAATGAAACAAATTGTGAACGTAAAACGAGACACTCGAAGTGGCCCTTTTAGAGTTTCATTGTACTACAAGGATGAAGGAACCTTTATAGTTTCACTCTGTCCGTCCATCTGTCTGTCTGTCCGTCGTCTGTCCTCCCTGTACTTACTTAGTTCTGTAATTAATAATTATGAATATTAATGGATTGGTATAGTTATAAATTGTGTAGGTATAGTCCTCTAGTTAGGCATCATAAAATAATATTAATTTTATATTTTAGGGGTGGGGATGAAAAAAAGGTAAATACATAATATGAAGTGGAGATGAAAAAAGTTTTTTCATTCTATCCCTTCGTGTGGGGTATCGATGAATAAGGTTAGATTTTAAACATGACTTTTTCACAAAGTTAACCATTTTCGAGTAATCGGCCTCCAAATCTCGGCATTTTCAAACTATAACAGATGGAAACTTGCAAGTTTCCACGCTGATCATACTAAAAACTCTTTGGGAAATTATTTTGAGCGTAATTGGACAATAATTTTTGAAGTAAAGTTAAATAAAACCTATTGCGAGTTGATAGTTACGGAACCCTCCTCAGATTGTTAATCTCTTGGTTAGGTTGTCAGCCCGCACGCGGACAATGATTTAATATTGCGGATCTCCGCATGCGGTTGGTGCGGTTGGTTGCGCATTCCCTTTGTAGGGATAGACGAAAAGACGTATACAGAGTGCTTAGTGTAAGTTTTTCTTTTCGCATTCGATAATAAGCGCGTTTGGCGTTTACTAGGAATTTGTATGTGATTTGTACAGCGCCACCTAGTTGTAAACGCGACAACTAGGTCAAATCACATACAAATTCCTAGTAAACGCCAAACGCGCTCACGATCGAATGCGAAAAGAAAAGCTAACACTTAGCACTCAGAGCGATAATTTATAGGTTACTTAATACTTATTGTACAGCGGAACATACTACTTATTAATTACAACGGAACTTAATACTTAAACATTACATTCCGTTATTGTTATTGATTAAAGTTTGTTATAAGTAAGGTATGTCGTATGTGATAGCAAATGGGAAATGGGTGACTTACTTAGAACAAAGCTCACGCATAATATCAAACACTGTAGCACTTTTGTAAACATGTCTTTATTTACTATTCACACTATGATAAAATTATTTTAATTTTGTCACCTAATTTAGGATCTTTTCTAGATCAATATTTTCACGTAATATAATACTTCACACCTTCATAGTAAACCGGTAACAGAATAATACTACGATGTGATTTCACTACACCGATGACCGATGAGTAACCATCGACTAAGTTTTTACTCAGTAAAAGGGAACTTTCAACTATTTACTATCCAATAGACTTTTATAGCACACTCGCAAAGTTTTGATACGTGTAATTGTTGATATTTTAAACAAATCCGCTATAGTTCTCAGTATTAGGTACCTACAATATATAATATCTAATAATATAATATCTATGGACGCTTTCACACCACGTCACTCCGGTCTCCGGTCCCGTGGTAAGTTCTCGAAGAACTTGTGTTACGGGTAGCAGACAACGGAAAATACTAAAAAGCCCGAAACAAGATTGAGAAAACAGGGTAAACTATGAGCTGAAAGCCGAAGTGAAGTAATTGACATTATGTTTTGGTAGTTAGCAGGCGGGATCCATTTGTAAATAATAAATCGTACAAAAATAAATGGGCCCCGCCTGCGTCTACCGACAGTGCTTCTCGAATGCCTTACGCACACATGTTTAAAAGTTGATTCTACATCAATTCATTCGTTGCGTACGTTACATCTGGATATTATTTATTTAATCTGAGGTCTAAGTTAAATACGAGAATTGAGGTTCTGACCGAGCTTGCCGCTTGTTCGATAGTACCTACCTACTTGATGAGAATATTATGTAGACAATTATGGTGCAGTTGCTTTTCTTCACTTTTCACTTGCACGCTTTCAAAACAGCAAACGGAACGGAAGATGGCAAAAATAATTAGGAAGTAGTTAAGGCTATAAGTCATAACTTACAGCCTATTAATTACTTTATGTAGTTACGACCAAAAACGTACCGATATCTTAAATAATCAAGAAATAAATATATAACGACTAAGAATTGTAGAGCGCAGTATACGAGTATATATCTATATACATACAAATAAATAAAATTGAAGTGTCTGTTTGTAATTTCAAATTTATCAGCTTAGGATGAAATGCATAATATGATAGTACTTACACGGTACCTACACCAAAAAGTCAATTATCAAAATTATTGTCTGTCTGTTCATCTTTCTGTTTGTTCCGGCTGATCTCTGAAAAGGCCGGGCCGATTTTGACAGGACAGGATACTGGCAGATAACTGATCTTATAAGGTATAACTGAGGCTACTTTTATCTTAGGGTTCCGTTTGCATAAAAATAGGGTTCCGTTTTTATTATTAGTTCCACCGTTCTACTCCACGCAAACGAAGTTGCGGGTACCAGCTAGTATTGAATATAATGACGGTAGACCGTTGTAGCTCAGAGCAAGGCATCAATCACATTCCACGCAGAAGGTAACAGTTACAGGCGACTAATGACTTGCGTAGTCTGTGCTCTGTTAACGAACCCATGCTGCCAATTCCCATGCAGGATTAAATGATATTCCTAATGCCCGCTCTACACTTCCTTTGATTTTTAGGGTTCCGTAGTTTGTCTCAGAACTCTTATGGTTACGTCATGTCCGTCCGGCCGTCCGTCTTCGGCTTACCGTCCAAACGTGCTAGAAAGATGAAACTTTGCACGGATAATCACATATGTGTATTTACCACTTCAACAAAGTGTTAAAATAAAATCACAAAAAATATATTTTTTTTGGGTACTTCCCTACACGTAAAGTTGCTACGATGATTTTTGTTTTAGGAATCAGTTTGCGAGATATTCAGCTTGTAAGCCCATTTTTTGTCATGGCTGACTCAAAAAATCTTAAAAAATCATGATGGTAGTGAACTTTAAAGGAAAACTATAACGGCTTATATGTATAACTTTGTTAGTTTAGGAGTTATAGATACTTAATTTGTAATATGCGCTTACTTGGAAAACTTCGTACAAAAATAGCGAAATAATAAGTAGATAAACATGTAAAATATTGGTATAATGGTACGGAACCCTACGTGCGCGAGTCCTACTCGCACTTGGCCGGTTTCTTTTACATCAGATACACATTTCGAAATCCCTCTTACTAGAGAACGTTAACGAGCAGGATTGATGTTTTCTGTTCTGATCACTATTAAATTGAGATTCTGTGTAACATAAAATCAGTTGGTCGGACTATGAACCGACCGTTAGCCAATCCAAATAAAGTTCAATGGGGAGACAGGGATTTAAGCCAAATAGAAAAATATACTAAATGTTGTAATGTTAAATTAAGAGAAATTGGCTTCCCTCATGAATTTCACAAGTGTCGTGATAATATGTATTGATAGGAGATAGATGTATTAATAATGATAGGGTTTACTTGGCCGCAATAGACGCATTTTATGATGACATTGTAACATTGTAACATCGTTACAAGTGGCTGCTGCTGAGTGCTGACAGCTATGTTGGTCGTGGTGGTGGTGGCAGTCAACACCGTGGTCGTCCTGTTGTCGGATGGAATAAGTATGTTCGTAACGCTCACAGGGATGCTAGGCAGAAATGTTGGACCGGTCTGGTACGGTAGGCCCAGTAGTTTTTTTTATTTTTTACTCTTTATAATTCAGGAGTTTTGTCGGTGACCGACTATGCCACCCCTACGAGACTTAAAAAACAATAAAAATATAATCATAATATAATAAAACATAAAACATAATCAGGTATTATACACTTAAACACTATTATCAACTAATTCTAAATATATTTCTATGTATAGATAAAATTCGGGCCTCCCTTGATTTAGGTGAGGTCAGAAAACTATTACATACTCCTACATTTCTTGAAACGTCAAGACCGAGGCTACTACGACCAAACTCCATCAATACATGTTGGACATGTTCTTTTTTTTTTTTTTTTTTTTTTTTCTCCATCCCCCTAACGGAATCAGGGCTTGTTTTTTATCTTTTGTTATTTCTTCCTCTTTTAGTTCTTTTACATTTGTATAATCTTATATCTACTGTTTTTTATATATACATTGATTGTTTCTTGCATAATTATTACTATGCACTTGTCAATTTTACATTGTAAAAGGTCAACATCATTAATTAAACACAGTAATATAATAGTATCCAATAAAGTAATATGCAATAAATTTAACTCAATTTAAAATGTCAATAAAGTAATCACATAAAATAATCAATAATAATAAATTACAAATAAAATTCAGTCAAAATGTCAAAAATAATACAGAAAATAATACAACGGCACACACATTCAACTTAAACCTACTATCACAGTGAAACTTAATCTAGAGCCTACACTAATATCACACCAATTTATCACAATTAATTTTGTTAACATACATAGCAATTTTCTTACAAAAGGAAAGGAAAATTTCCCTCCTTTTTCCCCCCAGGATGGAAGACAGGCTCTCACCCGTAATCGATATGCCCAATTTTTGTTCAGTATCGTATCTACTGTTAGCAAAAATCGGGCACTCGAGTAACAGGTGAGGAACCGTCTCCTCAACTCCTGGCTGACATGAACACGACGGGTCCTCCTTCAACTTGAATCTGTTCAGGTAGAAGGCGAACCCGCCGTGTCCAGTCAGTATCTGTGTAGTGTTGTGCGTTATCTTATCTTATTGACTACTTTGTATGCAGCAGCAGCGCTTGGGAAAAAGAGCTTTGTGGTTCCGGCCGTCCCTCCCACTTCGTATCTCCTGTCCCATTCCTCAACCGTATCCTCTCTTAAGATACGCTTGACGAATGAAACAGGACACAGATCGTAGTCAGGTTTCCTTTTCAATCGCAGCGCGGCCTCCTTGGCTAATTCGTCAACCCTCTCATTCCCTCTCAACCCTGCGTGTGCCTTAATCCAAAACAGGGAGACCTCCCGCCTCTGCGATGCAGCTTTTCGGAGGGCCTCCCTTGTTTGCACTGCCAGGGGATGAGGGGAACTAAGGGTGACTGCCTGGAGAGCCGATCTGGAATCGCTAAGGATACCGACCTTCGCCATTCCACTCTTGCAGGCTATACTTACTGCTCTCTGGAGCGCTAGAAGCTCGGCTTGGTAGACGGTACAATACGGCGGCAACGCAAGCTTGACGGCCTTCGTCTCGACCTCACCCTTCCATACGGAGAGTGCGGCTCCGACTCGACCCTCAATCTTGCTGCCGTCCGTATAGATCCTATGGACGTGGCTGTTAACCACGTCTGCATACGAGTCCTCGTCTACTAACCCGAACCTCAGCTCTGCCTGCTCTGCCGGATGTGGGTCCTCGATCGCTAGAGCCATTCGCTCCACCTCCCTGTCTTTCAACGCCGGGTGCGGTACCCCCTTCTTGATCTCATAGAGCCTCGAAGCTTCGAGTATCCTGAGATCAAGAGGGAGTATCCCAGCCAACAGCATTGCAGAGTTCAGGGAGACGGTCCGATATGCTCTGCAGATCTTCTGGGCAAAACCCCGTTGGACGGAGTTGAGCCTTTTCTGGACCCCCATCTTTTCCACGGTGGGTGCCCACGCTGCCGATGCATACAAAATAGTCGGCTCTATCACGGCCATATATATGGTTTTAACTATCTGGGGGTTAAGCCCCCATCCTACCCTGGCCGCTTTGCTAGCTGCTTATATCTGTTGATAGCCTTTTTACATACAGTTCCTACGTGAGTGTTGAAGGTGAGTGCGCTGTCAATAGTTAAGCCCAATATTTTTATGTTGTCATGATATTTCAGGTTGACACCCCCCATCGAGAGTCTTGGCACGTCGAATTTTAACCTCCGCGTTATCAATAGTGCGCATGTTTTGTGGGGGGCAAACTTTAACTTGTTCAACTCCCCCCACTTACTAATTGTCTCTAAGGCTCCCTTGGCCTTCCTCTCTATTTCGAGGGCCGTTTCTCCTCCGAACACCAGAACTATGTCGTCGGCGAAAGCCTGGCAAAACACATCCATCTCCTCTAACATCCATAGCAGGGGGTCCAACAAGAGGTCCCACAGGATAGGTCCACCTATGGACCCCTGCACGCACCCCTTGTTGGTCTCCCTGCTCACTTCCATACCAGCATATCTCACATTCACTCCTCTTTCACTCAGATAGCTGCTGATCACCCGCCTCAGGTTCCCCGGACACCCAACCTCAGCTAACCTAACCTTTATGGCCGGCCACCAAGCACTGTCGAAGGCCCCCTCTATGTCCAGCGACACCACGACAGAGATTTTCTTCTCCTCCCTCTGTTTTCTGACGTGGTTCAACAACCTGTAGAGGGCGTCTTCGGTGCTCCTTTGGGGCATAAAGCCATATTGATTAGGGCTGATCTTGGGCAGCAGGTAAAACCTAAGTCGGGCGACCAGCATCTTCTCGAAGATTTTGCCGAGAACAGGCAAGAGGCCGATCGGACGATAGGCTTTTGGTACCCGGTACGATTCCCTGCCCGGCTTCCTTAGCACCACCACAGTCGCCCGATTCCACTGTTTGGGGAAGCAGGCGACGGTGAGGCACCTATTCAGCAGAGCAAGGAACCATTACGGGTTACATTCCACAGCGCGTTGGCAGATGTCCGACGTGAGTCCATCCGCCCCGGGGGCCTTTTTGGGGTTGAAGGACCTTACGGCTCTCTTCAACTTCTCCATGATGAAAGGAGGGTCGTCCGGACCCGCCGGCGGTTCGGTGTCCAAGGACTCCGCCCGCCAGCGCGTCCGCCGGTGTTCCTCACTTTCATCACTTTCCTGGTCCTCGGGGTAGAAGGTCTCCGCCAGCCATTCTGCGGAGCTTCGGGCGTCGAGGGTTTCACCGTCCCTCGTAAGGGGCAGATCCTCCTCCCTCCCTCTGACTCTGCTCAACACCCTGTAGATGCCCTCCCAGACCCCCTCCCTATCCTGTTTCCGGCAAAACTCCTTCCAACTCTCAGTCTGTGCATCTTTTACTGCCTTTTCATACTTCTCTTTCGCTTCCAGGTACAGTCCAACTACGCGGTCTCTGCGATCAGGCGCAGCGTTACGGATCCTGCGTTTCCTCGTGGCGACTTCCTTCTTCAGCTGCACGAGCTCATCATTCCACCACGACAAGGTGAATCTCTGTGTGTATTTTTTGGTCGGCATTGTGTCTCTGCATGTCTGTGTTATGACTCCTGTGTATCTGTCTATTATTTCTTCTATTTGTTGTGTGCTGTGTATTGTTTCCATGTTCTGTAGAGTCAATTGTTGCACATGTTCAGGTGTTCCACATAATGCACAATTCGGCGATTCAACCTTACCCATCATAAATTTAAAAGTATTCGATGGAGTGCGGCCGAAGCGCATCCTAAGCAGAGCTACTATTTATTTTCTAGGTAATATTACCCAGTAGTGGTAATATTTATAATGAAATGCATCAGTCTAGAAAAAAATTTCAAAGTAAATTACAATATTGTCAGAATAATCAGGAATTAATTAAAATGTTTTTGGAAACAAACAAAAAAGTTAAACACAAAGCCTAGCGTTCCGATGAGTATTACGCCATCAGTGATGCGAAACATATCGCGAATCTGTTTAGATGTCACATTCAAGTATAATATAAATATCCTCTCCGCTCCGCTGAATAGTGAGCATGAGAAGACCAGGGGTGCAGAGGCCGTAGTGTTAACAGTGCCTGAGCGCGTAACAGCAAAACAAGTTGCTCTAAAAATAAAAGGTATGACACGAGGAAAGTCGCCCGGATACGACGGCCTCAGCATATGTAGAACATTTTCAATACGCAGGACCACATCTCCCAAGGCCCTTGGGACTGTTTTTTACGCTATATATTAGCCACTCCTACTTGCGAAACGAGCTGATGAAGACGGTAGTAGTTCCTATAATTAAGAATAAGACTGGACATAGTTCCGATAAGTGCAACCACCGCCCGATATCATTAGCTACAACCACATCTAAGGTACTTGGATGAATGCTTGAGAGACAACTTAAAAAAACATCTAAATTTGCATGATGCACAGTTCGGTTTCAGGCCAGAACTCTCAACAGAAAGTGCGATTAGGTCTCTCAAGCAGATTGTCTAGTATTACACAGATAGGAGTACGCCCGTGTGTGTAGCCTTTCTAGATCTCTCCAAGGCATTTGATCTGGTTAGGTACGATATCCTATGGCATAAATTAAAAGACGCAGGTGTGCCGGGTGAGTAATTTAACATTCTTAAATATTGGTATGACCACCAAACTAACCGGGTCAAATGGCTCCGTGAACTCTCTGACGAGTACAGGCTGGAGTGTGGAGTGAGACTGGGGGGAGTAACGTCTCCTTCGCTCCTTCAACTTGTACGTGAAAAGGCTGATTGCTGAGCTGCTGAGTGACACCAGAGTAGGCTGCTCGATTCCGATTGATGGCCTCTATGTTAACAGTATTAGTTATGCATATGATATGGTGTTGCTCATGATCATATTGATGGGCAATAGCCTATACCCTCAGAAAAATGATTGGAGTGTGTGAGGAATATGCGAGGACGCACGGTCTCGTATATAATGTAAGAAAAAGCGAACTTTTGATATTTCAATCCAGGGGTGGAACGTGAACTGGGAGATGTGGCGCCAGTGCTGCTCAATGGTGTTGCTCTTTGAAGAGTAAAAGAGTTTAAATACCTCGGCCATGTGGTCACCAAGGATTTAAAAGACGATGGAGACATCGAAAGGGAGAGGTGAGCGATAGCGGTCCGCTCACCGCTGTAACATGTTGGCACGCAGATTCGCATAGCAGGTGTAGTACAGATGTTAAAATTACACTGTTTAAAGCGTTTTGCCAAACTCTGTATACCTGCAATCTTTGGGTCAGCTACACGCAGCGGGCCATCAACGCTCTCCGAATTCAGTACAATAACGCGTTCAGGGTGCTGGTGGGGCTTCCTCGCTGCTGTAGTGCGTCTGCGTTGTTTGCACATGTACACAAAGACGGTTTTCACACGACGGTTTTGAAACGTTTCATTCGTTGCTAACTACATAACAATTCAATTCAGTTTCAGTTTTAAACAATTATATATTTATTTACAATTATTAAAAAACGCAAATATTGTAGATAAAATTGAGAATTAAAACTTAGGATTACTTTTTACTACTTATAGTTATCGTGTTTTTTTATCAAATTCAATAGTGAAACATAACAGTTTGACGCTAGAAGTCGCGTGAAAAGCAATGCATATTTTTAAATTAAATCAAATTTCGAAACAAATAGAATGTAACTATATTACGTAATAAGAGGTGGCACTCCGAATAAAAAATTGTTCGAAATTCAAAGTTATAGCTTAGTTTTCAAGTCTTAATTAATTAAAAAAATATACAAAAAACTGTACTAGTTTATTATTATCGTTTTTTTATTTTAAGACCAACTATTGAGTTAAAGTATTGAGTAAATAAAACAACAAAACAACTAAAATTCAATAATTTTTATTGCATTTGAAAGAAAATAAAATACAAAAGTAAGGCTATATTCCCAGGAGCATTTTTGTGGCCGCGACAGAAAAAAACTGCACTTTAAATATAACTCTGTATTACTATAATACAGCTTAAAATCGTGTACAGCTGTCAAATCTGACATTTGACACATGACACTTCAATTTTCAGCATTAAAATATGCATAGTTCTATTTACAGTACAGTTTTTTCTGTAGCGACCACATAAACCGCTAGTGGGAACGTAGCCTTAATGTCATTTGTTAAATAATTAATATTACGTTAAGTTCAAATTGATAAATACTACAGTGGTAAATAGCTAGCAGAAGTCAAGATGTTCCGCGGCAATTAGTGGGACTATATTTGGTAAATTGTTATTTACAATGCCCGAGGTTGTAAAAAGTGCTGCCCGAGAAATGATACTCAAGTTAAAGGAGTTATGTGAAGCAGAACAGCAGAGTCGAAAGGGTATTCTAATACCCATAAAATATACTGGCAATATTATGTTGGGCGAACACGGCACCACGTCTAGGGGACTTCTTTTCATCAAATGGACTTTATCTATTTACATTTTAGAAGTTAAAACCAAATTTGGTTGTATTAATACAAGTAATTGATTCACAGCACTTATTCAGCCTAAATCTGTACGAAAATTTAGTCATCATTTAATTTCGACATAATATATTTCACACGTGCTTTATATTCATTTTGTATGATATTATTGATAACAATAATATCATACAAAAGGATAGTGATAACTGATACCACTATGTACATCGCAATTTATGATCATTTCAATTAATTCAATATCACTATCATCACTACCACAGTATTCCATTATGTATGTATTTAGAAAATAAAACCAATATAAAACTAATGCTCGAAATTGTTCTACGTGTTTTTTTTTTTATATTTGGCGGAAGGTAATATTGGTAATATACCATTGCCAGGGTCAAGTTAAAAAGGCGGAAAAAATAATTTTCGTATTAAGCTTTCAACACCGGTTTTCAAAATAGAGTACATATCGAAGAGTCCAAAGTATAGTCAAAGTCCAAATAAATCATCAATGCAGTCAATGAGACAAGTCAGTCGAATCAGTAAAGTGGTAGAAGCTTTACTAAAACTTCCTAGGGAGTTTTGAAGGGATCACAAAATAGCACGCTTTTTGAAGTTGTACGTACCACTTGCCCACACTTGTGCACGTTAACGAATATTTAATAGTTAATATTCTACTAATATTACACATTAAGAACCAAATTAACACAAAAATAAGGAAGATATACAAAAATAACAACGTCACACATTGATATCCTCGGCAAAACTAGGTTCTCCGTTTTGTTAAGGGCCGACATTGTTCCGAAAAAGTACAGTGTTTCCGTGGGATACTATATTTAGGCGGGCGTAGTCGCGGGCAATAACTAGTAAGTACTTAATCCTACTAATATTATAAAGGCTTGTGTTTAAACGCCGCCCAAAAATGTACCTATTTACTACCAATAAAATTTGAAACGTTTACCAAAATGGATAAATGGTCACCAAATTACGTTAAACTAAAATAATATCAAATAAATCAAATATTTCTTATTATTGAATGCCATAAAAATATATGGACGCCATAAAAATTCACTTCAGTCTAAATATTACATACATGTTGTCACTAAATAGATGTTACCAATATTTTATGTCACGAGTTTTAATTTGGTAGTTTTTGCTGGGCTAAAAAAGCTAACGATCGCTAGCACATTTTTTAAATACCGAATAATATACTGGGGTTCTCAAACATACGTCACTTGTTTATTGTTATATGAAATTAATTAAAATATGATAATATAGCCAAATAGTATATTATGTATGTCACTCTAGATATTGCTGTAAAATAAAATCATCAAAACTAAAATGAAAATGATGTTTTACGAAGATTTGTACTAAGATTTATCAATGGCACTTTGAGATCAATCAATCAGACACTTTATAAAAAACCAAAAAAATATTGGATTAACAGAGCTTTTTTAGATTTAGCTAGCCGCCCTATCTTTCTCTTCTCACCAATAGGGATATTTCTGGCTTCATGAGGTGGTTCCACGTACTTCAGCCTGATTGCTAAGCCCAATAGATGTTTACAGGTATACTGTTTTAAAAATGTAGGACAGTTACACCTACCGGTTAACCATTCGTCTCTGTTGATGCGTAACATGACTTTCCATTCACTGAAAAACTGTTCCTTAAAATCGTTGAAACTTTTCCAGTGATCATTTAAAGTTTTACATTCCATGTTATCATCAGCCGGAATTCGGTAGTATGTCGCTGAGTCAGTTGTCAGTTTAACGGGTAGTCTTTTAGGCAGTTTAGCCCATTGGTACGCTTCAGTCCATTTTTTGAGAGTAATGGTGGGTTGTTGGGAAACGGACTTATTATTAATATTATAAATATAAGACTACTCGGTCACCATATCTTTTGCTACCACCAGGAATCGCGACAACGAGTGACGCTCCCGTAAGGTATGTTCGTCTTTTATAGTTCGATTAAATGCTTCCAGAGCGTTGTTAGTTGCTGGAGTACCTGGAAGGACTCCTAAATACCAATTGCGATTCATAATCAGCCATTCTTCTTCAAAGTATTTAATAAATTCTTGTTGATCTTTCCACTTCCCCAAAAAACTTTCACAAGCACGGTCGAAGACATCAGAAGACGATGAACACTGTAAAGCATCTATGTCAGACATTATTTGCTTGTATAGTGATTTGTCTACTGACTTAACAACTCTTTTTTGGATATTTTTTTCACATGTGCCCAACAAATTCTTATTTTGGCATTAGGTCCAAAAACTTTTAAGAATGCAATTTGTATGCGTTTTGCAGCATCAGATATCAATACTTCTGGAGTCAAGAATTCACGAATATTTGAAAATTTTGTCACAATTACCCAAGATCTTCCTTGTTTGCGTCTTCGTTTCGGTTGTAACTGATTATTTCCTTGGTCTGAATCAGACTCAGAATTATTAAGTAAAGGAGCTTCAACAGTACTTGGCCCTGCCAAAGCTACGTCGGACATCGTAAAGAAAGCGCGAGCCCTACGAGCATAATACGCAATAAACAACCATCCTTTAGCGCGCGCAGCGCAGCGCGGGGTTGCGCCCGCGGCCTGTGCCTCGCGCGCCGGTCGCGGTTGTGCAGGGTGCGGGGTGCAGGGTAAAGGAATAAAGAGAAGCAATTGTAATTTTAGTCTTACACTAAAGTTGTCTGTGACCAATATATTTATTTTGGATGACGTCAAACTAATTTAGAGTAAGGTTTTTGGTAGTAATATTAATTTTTGTATATGACATGATTTGGTGACCATTTGTCTATTTTGGGAAGCAAAAAGAATATTTGTGCAATGCGTGCAATTATTCTAATATTTGTTTTCTTATTTTGGATCACGATATGATTCACTTTAGGTCCCATTTTATAAAGTCAATTTAATTTTATTGGTGTTATTTATTTTATTCGGTGCTTAGGCTTAGGGTCTTAAAAATATTTCTGGTGACCGTCTAAATTATACCCTATTATAAATGTGAAAGTTTGTGAGAATGGATGGATGTTTGTTACTCTTTCACGCAAAAACTACTGAACGGATTTCGATGAAATTTGGTATGGTAGTAGTTTAGGCTCTGGATTAAAACATAGGCTACTCTTTATCCCGAAAAAGTACAGTGTTTCCGAGGGATACTGTATTTACGCGGGCGGAGCCGCGGGCAAAAGCTAGTATATTATTTTATTTATTTTATTTTATTTTGTTAGGAAGACCAACAGCTATCAGTGATAACAATATAAAGCTATTCTAATCATTAGTTTTTTTAAAGCCAGTTACAGGTCCTCACATGTAGAAACCGAATAGGTTAACATGAGTTAAACATGGTGTACACTAATACACGCTAATTAGACACAGTTTATAAATTATAACGAAAGAAACAGTCACAAGTGTAAAATCAACTATCAAGTGGTTAGCTTATATATAGCAATAGTACAATTAGGATAAAAGTTTAAAAAAAAAAAACTTATTTAGACGCTTTAAAATTTAGAAGTACAAAGATAAAGTCAGCACTACATTACTGGAGCAAATATTGATAAAGTAATCGCTTAGCTGTCGCCACGCTAGTTGTGAATAAATCTAAGTCCACAGAATTACAGATTTTATTAAAATTGTTACCTGCGCGCAAGACAAACGAGTTCTTCCGATAGTTGGTCGTGACTACTGGTAGAAAAATAAGGGGGTTAGATCTAAAGATTCTTATAGGTGTATTTAAGTTGAGTTTTTCCAAAAGTTCAGGCGAATCGATTTTATTGGAAGCTATCTTAAGTAAGAAAACTAAGTCAGCAACATCACGTCGGATCCTTAACGGGACCAGGTGATGCCTTTTACATAGTTCTAAATAATTTTCTGAGTTATAATACATTTTTAATCTATAGCAAAGATATCGAACAAATTTCTTTTGAATATTTTCGATGCGATCTATGTATTCTTTGTACCTAGGATTCCAAACTTGAGAGGCATACTCCAAGTGAGGGCGCACATAGGTACAGTATAATGTTTTTATTGTTTTAATGTCCTTGAATGATGCCGCACATCTTAGAACAAAACCAAGCGCTTTGTAGGCTTTTGATACTATTTTATGTATGTGTGTGTCAAATAGTAATTTAAAGTCATGATAAATGCCTAAATCACGAACTGTTGTGAGGCGCTGTAATGGTTGTTGCTTGAGCATATAACTCGTAGGTATTACGGTCAGTTTTCTTGAAAAGGTAACAACACAACACTTGGAGGGATTGAGATCCAGACCATTTAGAAGGCAATACTGCTCAAGACGCGAGATGTCAGCCTGGAGTATAGATGCATCAGATTGAGAAGATATAGTTAAGAATATTTTCATGTCATCTGCGAAGCAAAGTAATTATAATATGCTAATTGCTAACCCAGTT
This sequence comes from Phengaris alcon alcon, assembly GCA_037179445.1. Lineage (NCBI taxonomy): Eukaryota > Metazoa > Arthropoda > Insecta > Lepidoptera > Lycaenidae > Phengaris > Phengaris alcon. The sequence goes on from JAYRCH010000116.1 coordinate 488,727, forward strand.
ACCAAAATTTTATGAAATTCTCACCGGAGTCCTGAAAATGCAGGTTCGTAGCAGGACTTAGTTATACTGAGGACCAAATACCTCCACTTCGCTTGCAACATTCGAGATGTTGTAGGCTGTCGCAATATACTCTAGGATCTAGATTCTAGGTCCTAGGTCCTAGAGTCAACTTATATTCTAGATTTTAAGAGATACTGGATACATTACGAGGAGGTTGAATATTCCCATTTGTTATCAAGTATTATGTGCTTAAGACATCGCATAGATTCCTTATTTGCTATCAAACAACATTACGCAAAATAAATACCTTCCTAGATTGGTCGCCGACCGGCGGTGTACCACATTTCCATCATATTACTATGCCAATCAGGTTTAAAAGTAGTACATACCGGGTTTGTCGGCAACCGTAGATGCCTACTTACGCCTAAATTTAATAACGTTTCTAAATCTTATATTGATTTCAATCTTCGATTCTCAAACAAAAATTGATGTAAATTGACGTTAAGTTGATCCTAGGATCGTTGAAATGTATTGGAATCATTATTTCAGATAGCTAAAATGAGATTAAGATTGATTATTAATTTCGGGCGTTCAAGTATGATCTCACGCGATAGAAGTAAAGCCTTTAAAAAAACCCCTTCTATCTCATTCTCTACCACAGTAACTCCAAAGTGGTCCAGGTGAACCCCCAGGGGTCCACGGGAGACTCGACGGGGGTCTACGTTGGGCGTGACAAAAAATGGGGGTCTACAATCGTAAGCAGGGGTGCATGAAAATTAATTTGGTTTCGATAGTGAAGAACTAAAATGTTGGACTGTTATTTTAAATAATATGATACCTAAATTAAACCTTCTCCATAAGACAATTTATAAATAAATTTAAAAAAATGGATAGTTCCGAACTGGGAGTCGAACCCAGACCATGGCGGTATCGCGCCGAGTGCTCTACCAGTTAAGCTATCCGACCCTATGCCACTTTCCTTTTTCAATTTCATTTATAACTTTTTGAGCCACACCGTCCATCATACGGTAATACAACAACACAAACAATATGAGACCTAAATTAAACCTTCTCAATAATACAATCATCTCCTATCAATATAGAGAGATAATATTTTAAGAAGCTCAGCGACTGTTACTTGTAAAAACTTGCATATTTCATATTCAGTACAACGCGTCGAGACTTGTTGCCGCGCCGGCCACCGCCGTCCCGTCGGCAATGCGTGTTCAAACGTGCAAATTAATACGACTTGTGGTGTATGTACTACCAATCTTGTATGAACGTGTTTAATTCTTCACCAATATAAATACGAATGTCCAGGATAAACGTTACTCATTTGTTTCCGAAATTTCATAAGGAAAAGTGAATCGATATTAGTGATTACCAGTGTCGGAAAAGTAAGTACCTACCTGCCTATTCGTATACCTATATAATATAATATCGCGTGCCTAATGCTAAATGGGCGCATTTTTCAACATTTTGTATTAAAACATTTTGTATTTTTATTTATTATTTACAGGTAGGTAATTGATACGAAACATGACCGAATCTAAGAAGAAGTGTCGTCAGTACAGTGTTGAATATTTAAAATTTGGTTTTCTTCCATCACAGGCAGATAAGCGATTGCCCATGACATGACATGACATGCCTTTTATGCAAAAAAGTTTTGAGCAATGATGAAACCATCAAAGCTGGAAGAAGAATCATCACCTAAGAAGGTGTCATCCTGATAAAATAGGTAAAGATTTAAAATATTTTCAAACATCAAAGGAAAAAATATATGAAAAGAGACCCACCGTGCACAGTATGTTCGCTTCAACGTCTGAAAACAACGATGATGGCTTGCGGGCATCTATATTACAATATCTCAATACTTATAGCAAAATCTGAAAAATCATTGGATAACAGTTAATTTTACCTGCTGTTGAAGAGCTTTTAAAAACTGTTCTGCACAAATCTTCATTTGACATACTCAAAATAATTCCTTTGAGTAACAACACTGTACAAAGACGTATTGATGAAATGAGCTCTGATGTTGAAAGTTTCTTGTATGATTATCTGCAAACAACTCATTTTTATATTCAACTGGACGAGTCAACTTTACCTGGCAATGAAGCATTATTATTGGCATATGTTCGATTTGTTATAGGCGAAGAAATTCATGAAGAGCTACTATTCGCGAAAACTTTGAAGACGGACACTAAAGGTAAATCAATATTTAATGTCCTGAGTGATTTTTGTAAAGAAAAATCGATTCCATTTACAAACGTTATTTCGGTGGCAACAGATGGAGCTCCTGCCATGGTCGTGGGCTTATAGGCCATCTTAAAAGAATTATACCAGAGTTGCAACTGCAATTCACTGTGTTATCAACCGACAACATCTAGTAGCGAAAAATTTGAGTGATAGATTGCACCAATCGCTTCAATTTGTGATTATTGCAGTTAACAAAATTAGAAGCAATGCATTGAATACTCGCTTATTTGCACAATTGTGCGATGAAAATGATGAAAACTTCCAACGATTGCTGTTACATACCGAAGTATGCTGGTTGTCGTAAGGTGCATGTTTATCAAGATTTATGGATCACTTTTTGACTCAGTTTTAGAATTTCTAGAAAGTAAAGATCCTGATTTAAAAAAAACCTATTCCTTTTTAAAGCAGACATCGCGTATTTGACAGATTTCTTCAAAAACTTTAATGACCTCAACTTACAATTACAAGGGGACAGCTTTAATTTAATAAAAACAAAGAGTGTAATTTCAGCTTTTATTAATAAATTGAAATGTATGAAGGACAATATTGGTCGGCGCGAATTTTCACAGTTTTCAAACTTATCGCAGGTAGAATGCCTTGATGGAGATAATCAGACATACGTTCAACATTTGATTGCCCTGCAGGATGATTTTAAAATCAGATTTGAAGACATTCTGTCGATGGAAATACCACCATGGATCATAAATCCATTTGATGAAACGGAAGTGGAGAATGTAATATTACAAGAGGAGCTACCCGAGCTTAGCACTAATGAGGAGCTGAAAGTGACATTTAAAAGAGGGTATCAACAATTTTGGCTGCAGGCAGAAATACCTAAAAAATTCCTGGATTGTGGGGAATTGCGAAAAGCTTCTGATAGCGTTTCCCTCGATATATGTCGTCGAAAAAAATTTTAGTGCCGTTACAAACTTATTAACAAAAAAAAGGAATAGATTGAATATCACAGGACGGGGGGTTTTGCGGTTATTCCTTACAAAACTCAAGCCATATATTGATAATCTGCTGTCAATCCATCAAGTACATCCATCTCATTAAAATTATATATTTTTTGTATATAACGTAATGTAACTTCTACAATTACCATTGTAGAAGTTACATTACGTTATAAATAAGTGTTTAATTTTGATTATATTACGACTGTTAAAACAATAATAATTATTAGTGTAATAATTTATATAATTGAATATATAATATATATACCCACAACCCATAGATAGATAAATATAATCTTCACTTTTTTTTCGAGTTTTAGAAATTGGTAGTAATGTAGAATGTAGATGCAGGGTTTTCCACCGGATCCAGAAAATTTTTGAAAGTGGTCTATGAGACAAAAGAGTCTGGGAACCACTGATGATTTTTTTTACGTTTCGTTCAGTTTCAAATTACACCGATGCTATTGAAGTGTTTTCCCGACTACGGTGAAACCAAAAGGAAGGGTAATGGTTTTGTCAGTCTATGTATGTATGTTTGTTTCATCGTAGCGCCTAAACCACTGATCCGATTTAAACGAATGAGGTGACAATTGTTTCGTAATAATAGCCCGGGTAAAAAAGGCTATATAATTTACGTACTTTTTCGTTATAGTTTTTAAAAAATTTGTTGATTTGTGGCGAACCATTTAGCGGCACAGTCCTGAATCGCGCTATCAAAATTTTCACAGTTCGGAGCTATATCTTATCCAACATCTGAAAACTACTATACCCCTGTCAAGTGGTTTTCATATGTTGTGTACCGCTGCCTGACCTGACCTACCCTGACCAAGCATACCACCCGCTCGGTTGGAGATCTCCCTTTGGGCTTCCACTTATCCCACACTTTTAAAATCAGCTTTTGCCTTGCCTTATAAGGTATTTCTGCAGATCTCCAGGCAAGCTCTTCCAGTTAATCCCAGCCGCGTCCGTCACGGCTCCTCCGAAACCTTCAACCCGCTGATACCTTATCGTTGGATCCAAATTGAGAGTGGTTGAACATTTTTCTTCTAAAAAATATAATAGATTGGTTATTTTTTATTTGAATTTTATATTATACAGGTGTATACATCATTTGAAAGGGCATTAAATGTAGCAGTTTTTTAATAAAAAAAATTTGTGAATAATTTTCATTACCTACATGTATTCGTTAATCGAATATCACAGTCTAATATCGGCCTCACAAAGAGATTAAAATAACTTGTCTTCACACCCTGGATTATATTATATTTCATGGATTGACTACGTTCTCCGAAACATTCTGTATAATATTATAATTAATAATACCTTTTATATGCTTATAGTAGAGTTTACCAAATTAAATAGCATGGCTCGCCAGAACGATTTAAAACAAAACTTCCAACTACCGACAAAAATAACGTAAAATGCAACTTACTCTGTTTTCCCCAAAGACCTTCTGTTTTGGCAAATCGAAGACCCTTCTAGAAATAAAAAATAAAATGATAATAATTGCACATACTCCCATTTCAATTACTCCCGAAACTGATACGATTTCGATTTACGAGTCTGATCCGATGTCGATTTTGATTAAGTTTCGATCCTGAAGCGTAGGTACTCCCGAACAAAATAAAATCGAAATCGAGATCGCGTTGAGATCGTGTCTTATGAGCGTCGTTAACTGTATCCGGTTGCTGAACGTCACGTCCAAAGTGAAAACAAGTGAGTGCCGTACTCTATGGCGAATATTAATAAAAATATGGAAAAATTATATATTTTTTACTTTAAATAACATTTTGTGTTTGTTTATTCAGATGAATCAGCCACAATCTCATGGAATGGTAGGTTTTTAAAGGTTATTTTTTAATTTGTCAGCAAAACTCAAGTGTTGTGCCTAAAACACATTCAATAACTACAATAACTGGCCATAAATAGGTAATTGGTAGTATTGTAAAAAGGTACCTAGTTAATTGTTAATTTTGGGGAAAATATAAGTGTTATATTTAATGTAAATGATACAATAACAAATTCGTGTTAAGTGTTTACATTTAGAAAACCCGAGCATAGTAACAATATCAACATAAGTAAGACATTTTAGTACTATTTATTGACTTTGTTTATTCAAAGACAGATTGAGACAAACTAAGTCTTCATATGATACGTTAATACTGCAAAATTGACATAATATGTAACTAGTTATTATTATTTATTGGAATTCTTGATGACTTTTAATTTCAATAAAATTTAATCAATAATTATAATTTATAATTTACGTTAATATAGGTAGATCATATGTAGACATCATTTGTCTCAACCCCTATCTTAAGTGAAAATATAATAGGTATATGAATTATTAGCGGCCAAATGTGTAAACGAATGGTAAAGGTTTTAAAAAACTTTACACATAACGGTGATATAATTTCAGTTAGTCGGATTATTCATATGAGTAGTTAAATCTGCGACTCATATGACAAATAAATAATTTTTAAGGCGATAATTGCATCGAAATTCCTCACAATCCATGTCCATTGCTAATGTGTTGAAGTTGGTGAATCTTCGTAAATTTTTCATTTCTCGAACGCGAATTCTATTAGCTCTTACAATAACATGAAATTATGCTGCAATACTACAGTAAAAATCACGTAATTTAGTTAAAATCCACTAAAACAAGCAAACTCGATACTGTAAATGAGACCTCTTTAGCTATCGTGTAATTTGACGTTTGTTTTCGATCCTGAAATTCGATTCTCAGTTGAATGATTTCGTCGGGAGTATACTCTCGATTGTGTCGGGAGTATACTCTCGATTGTGTCCGGGAGTAAGGGAGCTGTAAGAATCTACACCTGTCACCTATAACCTGCAATAATTTTATATTTTATTCCCTTGCCCTTTTGGTGATTTCAAATATGATTTAAAGTCATTGGCAACCATTTCTTCGCTGTCGAGTGTGGTTTTTTTGTATGGATTTTGGACAACCAATGTCTTTTGGCATGGTAGCGCTCGTAATTGTACTTTTAGATAAAATACTTGCCTTCGACGATGTGTATGCTACGAAGGTATTTCGTTTTGGTGGTTCCCTGACAAAATCATCGCAATACGTCGAGTTGCAAACACAAACGACTGACTGATTAGGTATTTCACGAGCTGCGCATTTGTTTGCTGAAAAAAAAACCTGTAATTGTAAGTAGTGGAAAGGTCTCGCATCCCTGAAGGGTTTATTTTAGGACCTACCATGATATTTTCGTTACGAGTTACCTACCAAAAAAGTGTTCGTTTTCCTAATGCTACTTAGGAAAACGAACTTATAGTCTAAATAGAATATCTGAATAAATAAAATCTAGAATAAATAAAACAATAAAGAATTGAAGGATGAAAATTATGAAAATTATATGGAAAAATGAAGGAATGAAATGAAATAAAATGAAGTGGAGACATTGATGTGTAGACTACGTCGCTCTTTTTGTTCTTTGTCTTTTTTGTTCTTTAAATCTATGCAGTTTTCAATAATTTGAAACCGACTTAAACATTTAGAAGATTGAGTACCTACCTAGAGAAATAGTTAAAATTTCAGTCAAATTATTTAGAAAATAAGTTAAATTTCATACTTTTTTGTGCATTTTTACTTTGGAGGTCGGTTTAATTTTTTGCTTAGAAATAATAAGTAATAATTTTCCCTTTTTAGTTATATTTGTTAAATTACTTTTAACACATTTTAAGAACGTTTAAAATAAACGATCGAATGTATAATAGAATACGCGCCAAGCTTCCATTAGTACTTATAGTATTGTACTTATAAGTATGGGATAATGATGATGATTACTGTAAGTTACATACCGTCAAACGGGGTGACTATGTGTCACATTTCAAGGTTATGTCGTGATAACAAAGCCAAATTAAATGAATTCGATAAGAAAAAAATACACTTATGATCTTTATTTATTAATTTTCATGTAAGTACTTTAAGTCACCACTATTCAAAGTAACATACTTTAGAAAAAAAAAAAAAAAAAGTGGCACATTCTCACATACCATGGCGGGGTCAAAATGTGCCACTTCACAATCTCTTTCATAACTCAATCAAATACTGAAATGGCACAATGACACCTATTTGCAGTTCGAAAATGGTCCACCAGGAAACGATAAAAACAAAAACATGAGTGTTACTATGAAAAAAAAATCACAAAAAATGGTGAAATATTTTACATAAGTATCTTTTTTCATCAATTCTGGAATTCGAAACAGCCCTCTTTTTGAAATTAATATGGGTTCGTTTATACTATCAATTATTTTAGAATGGTTATACCAGATTACGTCTTCAGGTTTGGGCCATTTCCAAGTATTATGTCCAGCTTTTTGCATGTCTGAAATAAGCACAGAATCGGCTAATGTCTGAAGAACTTTTCCAGGATATACATTTTTGTCGTATTCAGCAAGAACATAACTTCCTGGTTTCAGTTTTGTTAAATCTACTTTCTTTTCAGACTTCTTCTCTGTAATCCCATTAATTTTTTGAAAGTCATTCTCTACGTCATCTTGTAAATCAGCAAAATCGATCCAATTCTCACTGCAATCGCTTTCTTGATAAGAGATATAGGACGAACAGGAGGAGTTACTTGTACTATCAGCTATAAAAACTGAGGCAGTTCCCTTTTTATTGGAACGTCGTTTGGCATTAGAGATTTTTCTCTTTTTCTCTGGTTTGTCAGGATGACGCCCTTTTAGTCTCCTCGTGTTTAGACCTGATCCTGATGGTTGAGGTTCAATACCGGTTGAACTTTGTGATGTCTCAGGCGCCTTCACGTTTTTTCCTTTTGTTGGTGGGTAAGGCTCTGAATCGGCGGTCTCAATGTTTCTTGCCGTTGTTGTTCGTATTGGTGAGTCAATCTCGCAGTTTGTAGTATGGTCAGAGTAGAACTGTACTGCATATGAAGGGGCAATAGGAGCTGTTTTTTCTAGTTCTGGTTCTATGTCTGCAGCCTCGAGGTTTTTTGGTATTGGTGAGTCAATCTCGCAGTTTGTAGTATGGTCTGAGTATAAGTGTTCTGCATAGGAAGGGGCAATAGGAACTGTTCTTTCTATATCTGGCTCTATGTCTGCAACCTCGAGGTTTGTTCGTGTTGGTGTGTCAACATCGCAGTCTGTAGAATGGTCAGAGTAAAAGTGTACTGCATAGGAAGGGGCAATCGGAGCTGTTCTTTCTATCTCTGGCTCTATGTCTGCAGTCACGAGGTGAGTTCGTGTTGGTGAGTTAATCTCGGAGTCCGTAGAATGGTCAGGGTCTGAATAGAATGCAGATGAGACGACTGTACGAGTTACGGTTGTATCGACCTTCCAAATCTGCAGCTGTAATGCCCCTTCCTGCTGGGACATTCACACGCCTTCTCCTTCGATACTGCCTCGTTTCAGTAACTTGCCTCCTTGTATTTCGTAGGGGTTCTAGAAAGCTTTCACTTAACAATTCTCGAACAGGTAAACTTGCTTCTAGCTGTTGGTCAGGCATTCTTTTCAAAACTGGATCTCTGTCTAATGGAAACAACCCACATTTCTTGAACCCTGATTTTAAGTTTTGGGAGGAATTGGGGTTCATATGAACAAACATTAATTGCTTTAAAAGCATAAGGAATTGATCCTTTGTAACACAACTGGTTCTGCTGTTGCGGGTGTTGCTCTTCCTTTTGTTTAATATTTTTCGCCAAGCAATTTTCATTGGGCGAAAGAAGGCAACGTCTAGTGGTTGTAGCAAATGAGTAGCATTTGGGGGTAGTGCAATAAACGCAATGTTATTTTCTTGACAAGCGGAAATAACCTGCGGGCTTAAATGTGAGCTAAGATTGTCTCCCACCAAAATTTTCTTACCCGTCTGTTTTTTTTATAATAGGAAGCATCGTGAATTCAAACCAGTCTTCAAAACATATGTTATACCACGCATTAGGAGGTCCATTTTCCGTCCAAGTTGCCCACATGTTTGTATACTACGTAGACGGGCGCTACTTCACCAGCTGCGCTACCACATATCATGATTGATGTAGATGCTTTTGAAGAATTTTTAATAATTTCTGGATATTTTGTTCCTCGCCTGGTTAATACTTTCGATGAACCAGGGTCATCTACTAAGCATGTTTCATCGTAGTTCCAGATGTTCGTATCTGGCACATTTTCTACCTCTTTTCCATAATGATTAAAAAAATCGTTTATGATTTCCTCGTTAATTTCTGCACGGCCATGCAAGATGTTTCTAGCCACCCTGTTCGACAGTTTGGTCTTGTGGCGTTTCATAAAAGAATGTGCCCAGTCTTTTCCAGGAAAGTTGTCATAAACATAAACATGCAGTTCCAGTACTGTGATTGGAAACCCAAACGACGACAAAGCTATTATATGAGAAATAAAACCTAATTCTTCCTCTTCACTGAAAACAGTTTGTCCTCCAGGCTTTCGGGCGCTTTGCCTTTTAATTTGGACGACAAAGTACTTCGATGTATGCCGTACTTTTCTGCTGCTGCAGGAAATTCTATTCTGCTGTTATATTGAAAGTGGCACATTTTCACCTGCGAAGTTTCGACGTATTACCTGCGAAGTATATTTTGATAAAATTCCCATATTTCAGTCAAAATAAAACATTGTCATATTGATTTCTAATCAGTTAATAGCCAATAAAATACACTATAAGCATAACATACCTCGATTACGATAGATTTTATAGATTTATCTGGGCAACTAAAAGTTTACACTTATTGACAAATACGACACGATTAACTGAAAACTTTTTTCAAACTGAATGACACTGACAGTTGACAGTAACTGTTTTGTGAAATGAACTAGAGATGGCAAAATGTTTATAAAATCGACTAATCTAAGAAAAGAGTCTCCTACGACAAAGTTGAAAAAGAAATCGGTATTATTCTAGTCCATCACCTCCATTGCACATTCTCACCTGCCTGGCATATAGCCACCACGTTTGACGGTAATAGCATATGCTTACAGTTCTTTATTCCATTAGGTATTGTATATACGATAATGATGATGATTACTGTAAGCTACATAATCGCATATGCTTGCAGTACTTAAACAATGTCGAAATTTCCAAACGCGAATCTTTAAAGACTGAGGAGTTCTGTTAAGTGCTTTTGGATCCTGGGTATACCTTGGTGCAGAATCTTACTTTTTGGTAGCATATGCTTGGGTTACTTCTGAAAAAGTCAAAATCACTATATATGTCCATATAAATTTCGAGGAGTTCCCTCGATTCCTCATGGATGCCATCATCAGATCACCGCTTTGGTGACAACGAGACCAATTTCGGATTATACCCAATATATCAAAAAAAGAATTTGATAATCGGGCCATAAACGACAGAGTAATGTTCAAAGATATCCGTGTCGGTGTAAAATATTATGAGAAGTACCTATTATATCATCATTATGTCATGATTTATTGTGTGATGATAGTGGTGATGATGATGATTACTTTAATTGACAAAGTGGCTTATGCTTGCAGTTCTTTGAGCAACGCCGAAATCCCCAAACATGTATCTATAAGGAGTCAGGAGTTCTGTTCAGTACTTTTGGATCCAGGGTATACCTTGGTGCAAAATCTTAATTTTTGGTAGCATACGCTTGGGTTACTTCAGAAAAAGTCGTAATCACTATATGAATCCATATAAATTTTGAGGAGTTCCCTCGATTCCTCATGGATCCCATCATCAGGTCACCACTTTTGTGAAAAAGCGACCAACTTCGAAGTAGGGTATACTTCGAAGTTGGTCGCTTTTTCAAATTTTACATCAAATTAGTATATAAGTTATCGTTGAACATACAAAAAAAATACATACAGCCGAACGTATATCCCTCCTTTTTTTGGAAGTCGGTTAAAAACTAGCAATAAACAATTTAAATGAAGAAAACATTAAGTACCTTTTAGTAAATTATTTACTAAAAGCTATTTACTAAATTCAACTTGCCATTAATAATAATATATCCCATTAATTAAAATAATAAAACATAAATATTTATTGATTCATTTGTTTTCCTTTAATTCAATACATAGTGAACCAACCAACAAACATGAACATTGAACCAGTGTTAGCAAGCGGAGAGTGGCATTATAGCCACTCTCCGTGGTTGCTAACGTACCAGGGCCGTAAAATTATGGTAAGTTCGAAAAAATTATAGTAGACAGAAGGAAAAATCGTGAAATTTGATTTTATCGTTTAAAATTATGTACTACTTACACATATATTTTTTCAATTAAATGATACTATTAGAATTTATTATTCTAATATTAACTCATAACGTATCGATATAAACTTTTATATTCAAAATTCAAATGATTAACAAGATGAACAAAGTACATATAATGTACAATCGAGGTTGTATTTTACTTTAGTTGTCACTTATTTCGACGTAATTGATACATTGTACACTACGAGCGCTGAATTGAAATATATCCTGCTGTATCGACAGCGGATAATTTTTCGCCAAATAACAAATTGAAAAAAAAAATTGCAAAAATTATTAGCTATTAGTATTGAATACGTAATTCAAAAAAATATAATATATTTCAACATTATAGTAACTAATGGCATTATAGTATATAGTAAAAGAGAGTGTAATTATAGTATATCTACTATAATAATTATAGTATGGTTGCTCACACTGTTGAACAAGGTTTAGGCAGACCGCAGATAAATTATATTACGTAATGTAAAAAATTAATTTCTAATAATATTCAGTAGTAGGCAATGCATTCTTACCTCCATGTGCTTTAGAAATAGTGCTAATCGTAATAAACAATATTATTATTTTCATCATGATGTTCTTCTGACTTGATGTGGGTTTATCACAGTGTCACCTAAACACTATTGACTATTGAGATAGAGCGCTGTAATAATAACAAACTAGTGTGCGACAAGGATAACAATATGTCTTATGATACAATATAAGTAAGTACTAAAAGCGAAGATCGAGCTCGTGCCACAGAGTAAAAATATATGTATACTTACATACAGAGGAACCGCTTTCATAGAACGATCTAAATTTAATCAGGGTTGTCACAGAAGATGAGGGTTTATCTGTAGGTCGATTCTGCTACTTAAGTCTTACACTAATACAGTTTCGATGCAATCTCGATATGTATAAACAGCAAAATGGTAACCTCATAAACGTCAAAGCTAACATCAAACTCGTTTTGTTTGGTTTAAACTCCAAAAATCAGTTTATGATATTAAGACGATTCATTTATGATTAATTGAAAGATTAAGTTAAATACGAGAATTGGGGCTATGGTTCTCTTTTTTTAATCTGTACTCGTACCTCGTGGTAAGGAGAGTGTACGAAGCAGAGGTACTAAACTAAACCCTTCTGACAATTTTTCATCTGAAAACCACTACAGGGAGCTTCGGCCTGACCGAGCATACCACCCGCTCGGTCGGAGATCTCCCTATGGGCTTTCACTATGACTTAGGTATCCCATTCGGCGCTATATAAGTATTATACAACATCTGAAAACCACTACAAGTGTTTCGGCTTGTACCGAGCATTCTGACAATTTCAAAAATATAAGAAACTTTCACTACTTAAATCCCATAAATTTAACAGAAACGTTCCGTTTCACTACTACATATGTGTTTAATGTGTTTGTGTCGTCACATCCTTGCCGGATGTTACTTCGAGGTGTTTTCATCAGTAGCAATAAAAAAATAAAAAAATATATTTTTAAATCAACTTTATTTATCAATCTAAGTTTTTAATTTATGATATCGCTAGAATACGTTTCCCTAAGCCAAGTACTAAAGGAAATACTCCTTCAATGTATGAAATTAAATATGAGTCAAGTAGTCGACTACGGAGACGCAATAGGCTACTTGACTCATATTGAATTAGCCCCGTGGCTAATGCGTCTTTTTGAAATTATTCGAAAATTGTTTATCTACATCAGGGATTCCCAAAGTGGACCCCTTGGGGTCGATATCGGTTTACTAGGGGTCGATATAAATGAAAACTGATTTTTGGGGTCGATTAACACAAGTTCTTATTTAAAACTTTCAAGATAGGTAAGTAGGTAGTGTATTGTTTATGTTATGTTACGTGTACTAAGAATAATTAATATTTTTGTAGGAAATAGCATTGTTGTAGTAATGTAAAGTCTCAAGTTCGTACAAGATGAAAAACTCGGCAAGTCAGTGTGGACAAGTTTTGAGTGATGAAGACTCTCTCTCGAACAAGAACTCATTGTTCAAACGTACGTCTTTCAGGCGCGTTTTGACTTGCTCTCTATTTGACGCTTACGCAATTTAACACGAACGGTCAACAAGTCCAAACGTGTTTCTGATATTTTACTATTTAATGAGCTTGCACTTAGGTTGAAACTTGAACATCACCCGGGTGATGTTAGGGAGGGTCAAACCCTCCCATCGTCTACAACCAAACAAACTAGCCACCAGGCTAGTTATAGTCCGACTTAGCTACAGCGGTCTTAACCCGACCCTTAGCATAGACCCGTTCGAAAAAAAAAAAAAAAAAAAAAAAGGTTGAAAGTTCATTTGCGTTTTGAAATTCGTTGGAGCTTGAACGATAATAACTCATATAAGTACTCATTTATTTCAAGAGATTACATAGCTAAATTGAGTGAAGTAAAGTGACTGAAAAAGAATTTACAAAATGCTGAGCTCCCTACGCGAGTTAATAGCGTAAACATACAATGTATGCAGCTTATGAAAAATTTACAGTGTTAGTACCAAACAGTTTTTATCCGGCACAGCGCATCAGCATTGCCCCACTGTGTGATAGTGATCAATTGAGCTATCTGTAGATTGTTTGCAACAGTTTGCAGTTGTCTCAGTTGTTTCAATTGTAAAAATTTACTAGTTTAATTTGTTTTAGTATTTGATTGTATTTTTTTTTGCCCTATGGTAAACTCAACATATTTTAAATAGGTAGGTATAAAAGTATTTGTAAAAATTACTTACACTTAAGTTGTTAAGTAGGTAGGTACCTAAACTTTGAAGTGTTTAGTTTGCTTTGGTTTTCGTTCTTATGCTGATAGGTACCTACTTACCTAATACAATTTTTCTATACCTAATTACCTACTATAGTTACTTACCTAATATAGGTATCCAAGTTTATCAATGAGTAAGTCAGTAATACCTAACAAACATCAATTACCTGGGTGTGATAAAAATAAGATAGTATGCAAATTTAACAGTTTATTATTGTTTTTTATTTAGGTAGTTTCTTATTTTTTTATTTGCAGGATTACTGAGAGTTCTATGATGGCGGACACGAAAAAAAATGCAGACAATACAGTTTGGACTACTTGAAGTTCGGATTTATTGCATCTCCATCAAATCAACACTTGCCGTTGTGTCTCATATGTGAAAAAGTATTCAGTAATGATGCCATGAAGCCTTCAAAAATGGATGACCACTTATCAAGACTACATGCTGACAAAAAAAGTAAGCCCTTGTCATTTTTTCAAGCACTTAAAGAAAAACTAGACAAAAAGCCATCCATAAGATCGATGTTTGCGTCATCATCTATTAAAGATGATGATGGTTTACGAGCGTCCTATAATATATCTTTACTAATAGCGAAGTCGGGGAAACCCTACACAATTGGAGAGCAGCTTATCTTACCAGCCATTGCGGAGGTCCTTAACAATGTGTTGCACAACCCTCACATGATATTTTAAAGAAAATACCTTTGAGCAATAACACCGTTCAGAGACGCATAGACGAGATGGGACGCGATGTGGAAAACATTTTATGCAAGTTCTTACAGACCAACAGATTCTCTCTCCAGTTGGACGAGTCTACATTACCCGGCAATGAAGCTCTGTTGTTAGGATATGTTCGATATATCAAAGATGAAAATATATGCCAAGAACTGCTTTTTCCTACATATTTAGAGACTAATACCAGAGGAGAATCTATTTTTCAGGCCGTGGAACATTTTTTTACTGACAAAGCTATTCCATGGAAGAACATTGTTTCTGTTGCGACTGATGGTGCACCGTCTATGGTTGGTCGTCATCGTGGTTTTATAGCTCACTTAAAGCGACAACTGGCTGACGTCTGGTCATTCACTGCGTGATTCACAGGCAGCATTTAGTAGCAAAAAAGCTGAGTCCTAGATTGCATAAGTCTTTACAATATGTAGTAAATGCTATCAACAAGATTCGAAGCAATTCTTTGAACTCTCGGTTATTTGCTCAGCTATGTGAAGAAAAGGACGAAGTCTTTACTCGATTACTTCTGCACACTGAAGTTCGCTGGTCATCAATAACTTAACTGGCCTGATTTCAATGAAACCGGCCACCGTCACCGAAATCGGTGTGGGGGAGTTATTTTAAATTAATATAACGTATTGAGCTATAAATATTAACTAAGCTAAGTAACTTATAAGTTAAAAGAAACTTGCAAATTTTTACTTGCTCAAAATCCGGCGCGTGCCCTGCGCCGTCCGTGCGACATAACACGACGTTATTATCTTTTTAATAACAATTCATCCAAAGTATGTGCTCTCTTAAAGGGACTAAACACTTGAGACGATAATTTTTATTTTATTATATTTTATTTTAAAAAAAATTATTGCATAAATGAATAGTAATCTTTAATATGAGTAACTTCTCAGAAGAAACAGTAGGTATATCAAGTCAATATTTTCATACAGCGATTTGTATACAAAATTTCGCACGTCTCGTGAAAACGCTCCATAGTCCCATACTAAAGTCGTACCGTCGTCGCTGTAACATCACGCCTAAGTTAAATTGTATGAAGTATACGGCCGCAGGAACATATTTGTAAATATCTCTGATATTTGTGCGTTTAAGTTCATATTTACCATAATGAATGTTTTTGTATATGATTTAAGTAAACTAATGATGTAGGTTTTGTTTACTAATTTAGCACAAAAACGTTTTAACGTTTTTGTACTTTTTAGATGTAGGTATCTAATTACTAAACTACACAATAAATATTTTTTTTTACATTAACCAAGTAGTAATACCTTAAATCTCAATATATCTGAGTATAATAACGAAACTAAATAGATTAGGTGTAGTCATCATCCCTATTGACTTATTTTGATAAGAATTCAAGATTGTTGATAATATGACCAATAAACATCATCTAACGATTTTAATATACTTACCTATGTTAAATATAAATATCTATTTTTAGTGACTTAAATTTTAAAGCTAGACATTAAGCTATCTATGCTAATAGATATACCTATTGAGCTATTAATTAAAATCTAAAAAGTAAAAAGAAACGTTATTAAATCTTTTGTAATAGACTTACTAAAAATTTTGTAACTGAATTAAATGCTCCATTTTAAATCCCCACACTAGACAATTGGGAATTCTACTCTCGTACATACTTATCTCTTTTATTAAAATCTTAAAAAAAGCCCTAATAAAAAGTACATGTCACTATTTTGGGGTATATAAAACAGTGTGCGCTCGCGTATATAAAGTGTTCCACAGGATCACTACTTTACACACTCGGAAGAAAAATTAGCCTTTGTTTTAATGCAGACCCTAAGCTGCTATACCAAATTTCAACAAAATCTGTTCAGTAGTTTTTGGTGAGAAACAGTAACAAACATCCATCCATCCTCACAAACTTACACGTTTATACAGTAAGTAGTAGTTAGGATAATGTAGTTTATAAATTTTAATATTTATTGAAGAATTTTTGGAGAAATATAAATAAAACACATTTGTGTAATTAAAAACTTGTTACAAGTGCCATCTGTTGGAGAATGAAAAAATTGTAGATTTATTAAAAATACTATTTAATTTTTCACAAGCGCCATCTGTCGGTGAATAGTAAGTAAAATACTCCTTCAAACCATTGGTGTAGGCAAGTTACATGATCTTGAACTGCCTAGTACTATTAGTCTTGACGATATTAATCTCCATTTTTCTACCACGACAGCACTAGATGGTCATACTAAATTACAATCCATCAGGTATTTAAACTGCTTACCTCGTCCTAATATAGTGCCACTTCAGTTTTCTCCTGTTGCTTCGGACGAAATCGACAAGATAATCAAGTCTATTGTTTCTAAAGCTACGGGATGTGATGACATTAGTCGTCGTAAGATTACTTCCATCCAAGTCCAACTTTTGCCTGCTATCACCCATATTATTAATTTTTCCCTGAAATCATCTGAATTCCCATCCTTGTGGGGCGCAAAGCTTTTGTACTTCCGCTTCCGAAAATCACCAACCCCAGTCATCCTACACATTTCCGCCCTATATCCATCCGTCCCTACCTATCGAAGGTTCTTGAAGCCTGCGTCCATAGGCAGTTGTCCAGATTTGTCTACCAAAACGATTTACTTTCTCCACTTCAATCCGGTTTCAGACCTGGACATAGTACAACCTCAGCTCTGTTAAAAGTGACAGGTGATATTAGAACAGGCTTCGAGAACTCTAAGATTACAGTCCTGGTGTTGGTAGATTTCTCAAACGCATTTAATCATGTCAATCATGACATCCTACTGGCAGCACTCTCATGTCTTTCAATCTCGTCTGAAGCACTAAATTGGATTTCTTCCTATCTAAGAGGGCGTCAACAGTCTGTACGTACAGATAAGTCGTCCTCCAATTGGCAATATCTTGACTCTGGCGTCCCCCAAGGCGGTATTCTATCTCCCCTTCTCTTCTCAATTTTCATAAATCTTGTTACTAGAATACTTCGCAGTGCGTATCATCTGTATGCTGATGACCTACAACTCTATGGCCAGGCAGAACTAGAATACCTATCAACTGCCATCGAAGTCGTAAATCGAGATCTTAATGCCATTAAAGATTGGTGTAATAACTTTGGACTAACCGTGAATCCGGCTAAGTGTCAGGCCATTCTATTGGGTAGTCCTAGATACTTAAGCAAAGTGAACCTAGGAACCCTTCCACCCGTTATCTATAACGGCTCTGTTATTCCTTTTAGTCCAAGCGTCAAGGATCTCGGTTTACACATCGATTCGACTCTTACTTGGCAGACTCATATTACAAATGTTTCTTGTAAGGTCACTGGCATCTTGCGGTCCCTCTATCGTATTAAAAATTTCCTTCCTCTCCCGGTCAAGACAATGCTCGTCCAATCACTTATTTTTCCCATCATAGACTATGGTGATGTGTGCTATTTCGATCTCAATGCCGACAAACTTAATAAACTTGATCGCCTTCTCAATTCTTGTTTAAGATTTATTTTCAATCTGCGAAAATTTGATCATGTTTCCGCCTATCGCTGTAAGCTGCACTGGTTACCAATACGACAGCGCCGCTCTGTACGGGCCTTGTGTATGCTGTACTCTCTGTTAGATCATCCAAATACTCCCAAATATCTAACTTCATCATTCCAGTATCTTTGCAGCAGTCACGACAAGATCCTCCGATCCTCTAACAACGCACTTCTTTTTTGCCCTTCCCATAGATCCGGTATCGTTCACTCGTCTTTCAACATACAGGCTATTCTTCTCTGGAATGCTCTTACTCTAGAAATCAGGATGTCCAAAACCAGAGACACGTTTAAGCTCAGAATCCGTGAGTTTTATGCGACACAATTGGCAGAATCCTAGTATATTATATTATTATTATTTATATATTATATAGTATGGTATTTATATTTTTTAATATTATATGGCATATTATTTGTATTTGTTAGTTATATACATATATTTTGTGTATTTATATTATACTACTTTATTTATGTGTTTTAGCTACATCTTATTATTTTATTTAGAGCTGATTATTGACTTGTTTTATTTTTTTTCTCTATTAGCACCTGCACAATTTTGCTTTTGTACGCCTAAATGTTGACTGGTAGAAAATGCCATATGGCATTAAGTCCGCCTATGTACCTGTTTTTGTGCATTAAGTGTAAATAAAGAAATAAAGAAATAAAAATTTAAATAAGCGCCATCTGTCGGAAAATAGTAAATATACAACACATTCGTCATTTACAAATTAAGTTTTAATAATGTGACGCATAGGTGGCGCTGAACAGCTTTAATTTCTAGCAGAAATAAAACGTTATCAACGTATCGTAAGCACCGAGTGCTTTTATTGTAGCTACAGCTGTAGGTAATGTGTCAGTAGCTCTACCTGTAAAATAAATTGGTACCTACAGAATGCCAAACATTGTAGAATGACTTTATCAGTTGCAGTTTGCACAATGCTGAATTCATAATAGTAATTGCATATTGAACGCAAATTAGTACTTACTACTTACTGAACGTATAATAATTACCCCACCTGTCAATGTCAACCAACAAACTTTATTTGGAAAAAAAAAACAAAAACACCAGGTTGCTTATGAGGGATTTACATGAGTCGATTTTCGCCACACTATTTCCGCCGCATGTCGAAAATCGACCATATGAATGATAATTCGGCTAGGTCGCAAGGCAATTTTGCCAACAACAAAATATGACGACGCGATTTGGTAAGCGAAAATCGACCCATGTAAATCTCGCATAAGCGTCAGTCACACCGGGACGCGGCGCTGTATTTTTAAGATACCGATTCAAAATCGAACTCTTATCACAGCACAAGTCATTCTAAGAGCGCGTACGACTTTTAGCGTAATAAATAAAGTTCGATTTTGAATGGCTATCTTAAAAGTGCCGCGCCGCGTCGCTTTTCAGTGTGAGCTGACCCTAAGGGCACAATAAATAAAAGCCAAAATAACGTAAAACAATGCTTTATTAATTTAAATGTATAAATTAATACTTCTGAGATTAAACTTATATGGCCATAGCAATTTTAATGAGATTAGTTAACTTTCTTTAAAGGTATACCAAAAGAGCAAATTGCACATTACTAAGATACACATTATTCAAATGTTATTTATGGTTTGGAGAAATGGAAAAATATCATATATGATTTATTTGCTACACCATTCTCAAATCCATTAATAATAATTATCATAATGTGCTCGCACTACGTAATATCAAACAGTGGTTTTCTAGCAGAAGTCTAATAATATTATGCTTTAGAAGCGACACAAGATGATGCCATATTTTAATTCGGATATATTTTACAGCTAACTGAAGTTTTTATAAAACGATGAGCATTCATTTACGTTAGGGGTCACTCAGACAAAATAATATATTTAAGAGAAATGCATTTAAATACAAAAATATTTATGAGAAATAAGTGTATTTGGAGTTCTCAGTCAATCAAACGAATCTTCGACACACTGGTATAGTCTATTTTTATAAACTTCAACAATACATCTTATAGTAATAAGTACAAAATCAGTGTATTGAAAAAAAAAAACAATATCTATTATTACAATAACATTGCGAATGACCCTGTTTGTCTATGGCTCAATATTTTTCACGATATTTGGATCGTGATCTAGAATTACGATATTTATCGTGTGTGTAGTATAACGCATCATGATACGGACCGCTGGAAGAAAAGAAAAATTTAGCGTAAGCTACACAGCATTCGCTTATGGACTAAATTCAGAGTTATTTTACCTCGTATTTACCCGACTACGACGAAGCCAAAAGAAAGGGTAATGATTTTGGCAGTATGTTTGTTCCACAGTAGCGCCTAAAGTCTGGTCTGATTTTAATTTCGGTGTCAATAGAATCGTAATTATAGGCCGGGTAACATGGGTCATGTAATTTGCGTAGTCGGGTTACAATCTATATAAATAAAAATTAAGTAACGAAATGTTTGTACGCGTATACCTTCCAAACGACTGCACCAAATTTAATAAATATTAATTTTATGTGTTCGTTATTATCAAAAGTAGGTTTGTATGAAAAGAATATAAAAAATTATAGCAAATATTTGAAAATCTCCGAAACAAAGTGAGTGTGCGCATGAGACTGTGAGACGCTAGTTTTTTTTATAAAAACTGTAATTATTCTATGAGAGTGATCCTTATGTCGTCGGTGAGGTAAAATAACTCTGAACGGAGTGTAGTATGTTCGCTAGTCCATGGCCTAGGGCGTGCATCTGTCGAGGAAGCGCGGGTAGAGGCACACGTCGCGGATGTGGTATCTGTCGAGCAGCCAGCACAGGAACCGCTCCAGGCCAAGGCCGAACCCGCCGTGCGGCACCGAGCCGAACTTGCGCTGGTCCGTGTACCAGTAGTACGGGGTCGGGTCGATGCCCTCCCGCTTGTAGCCTGTAAATTGAAATAATTTAGCAAGAGCGAAATACATCAGCTACGGCACACATGCAAAAATCAGTTGCTAAATTAAAAAGTTACAGGAATAGTTACAGGATTTTTTTGCTATGATTGAAAAAAGGAAATTACTGTTCAAATCCTTATGTCATCTGTAACATATTTTGTAATTACAATGATATATAAATGCAGTATTGAAGTGAAAAATAAAATTATATCAATTATTAAAATACAATATAGAGCTAAATAATAAACTAAACTAAAAATTAATACTAAAAAAAAGAAGACATCTACAAATATGACTATCTCTAAAAATATCTATAAATAGAAAAACTTCACCAGATCGTCCCCATCTGGCAGAGTACCTAGCAAACTGATAGTATTGCCTCGTTGGATAGCAATGGCTATCCGTTGTGCCAGGTAGTTCCCGGCTCTGGGGTCTCGGGTGGCTTCAGTAAGCTTTTTTGATATTTCTTTAATAAGCTTATGTGCGCCCTGACCCCATGCGACTAGGGTTTCCACCCCAAACGGTTCAAACATGAGGTCTCCGCTAAGGTTCTCATATTTGCGCTGCTTGAGGTTCTCTGCTTGGTTTGCAGCCGCGCCCGCACAGTTATAGGTGCCCTGGACATGGGACGGAGCAAGAGTATCGACACAAGTAGCGTCCCATACAAGAGCCCGTCCCACACTCCAAGGAACCAGGGTCATTCCATCAGGTCTCTTGCCATCGTCGCGCGACCGGAGACCACACACAGACCGGAGGGCTCCAGTATAGCTGGCACACCGGCGGTGACAAGAGCCCGACGAATGAGGTCATTCAGGCTGTGATACCGGGAAATGCGTCCAGCGCTTCGTGAGCAGCACAGCCCGTGGTGACCGTGGCTGTCTACGTTCGCGCCGCAAACACACTCATGAGGGACGACATGGGGGGACGCAGGGCAGTGGCTATCCGAAATGTATTACGACCCAGCAATGTTCCAGTATTCGCTGATGGTAGTGCCTGCAGCCAAACGCCCGACTCTCACTTCTCCACATCCAAAAGACGAGCCCGCTCTGCAGGACTGGAAGACATGTTAAAAAGTCTATTCCGTACCAGTCTACAGATGGGCTTGTCCCAAAGCCTTTGGGAAAATGTGTTCTCGGGCACATTGCTGCCGGCACTAGCAATGTCCCAGGGGTCCTTGGCTTCGTCCGCAAAAGGAATAATTAAGGCGCAGGATGAGCGCTCTAATATTTTTAAAATAACTGCGTGGTTTGCGTGGACTGAGGACAAGAACGCCGGTAAGGCTACGTCAGACGTTTGTCGAATGCCCAGGCCACCGAACCGTACCGGAAGCGTTGCTCGAGTCCATGAGCGGTGGTCAAAATTTATATAAAGAATGGAAGAAAGCGTATGTTTTATGGTGTCGTCTTAACGTTTGAGGAGTTGGGGGAACTTCCAAAGTTGGCAACACCGCAAGACATACGTAAATTTTGTAACAAATAAGCAATATCGAATTAAGGTAAAAGCCATGTGACAGTTAATTTGGAGAAATTATTTATGTAAGTAAAATCAATTTCGTATTTATCTTCATACATTATCAACTGCTGTGACATCACTCCTGCGTCATATTTTGTATAGAGCGTTTTAATACTCTCTAACAATCTCACTTTTGTGATGACTGTATTTCGTCAACGGTTGATCGTAGATACGTCATTGCGACAATATTTCCTGGATGATTACGTAATTTTCTAAAAGCAAAAAAAAAAACTATGAATGTTTCCCATTGGTGGATTTCATAACAGCAATATTTACCTGAAGGCAAAATTTGAAAGCACTTGTATAAATATTATGTTATGCATTTTACACAACAGAACTACATTTTTATTCTTAGGTATTTCTTCCACGGTTCAAGTTTTATTTCTGACTAGCTCGTGCTAAACAGAACCCTCTTTTTTTAATAAAAGGAACCCTAAGATAAAAGTAGCCTTAGTTACTCCTTATAATATCAGCTACGAGGGCTGCACTAAAAGTATCGGGAATGGAATATTTCCACTGTTCCTGTCATATTAAAATCTTTTTAATTTAAAACTCCTTGGTTTTAAAAATCGAATACCGTTTATTTATTTAAAAAAAGATTCTCGGTCTTGTCACAAGGTCTTGTCAAACTTGTTTAGTCGTTGAGAAAATGGAATTGACTCGAGAAAATTCTAGAGCGATGATTTATTATGACTTTCGAAGTGGTTTAACACAAAAACAGTGTGTTGACCGGATGATTTCTGCATTTGGTGATGAAGCCCCATCCAAAACCACAATTTATCGCTGGTTTGCTGAATTTCAACGTGGACGTGTCAAGCTCAGTGATGATCCCCGTCAAGGTCGTCCAAAAACTGCAGTCACCCAAGAAAACGTTGATGCTGTGCGTAAGCTGATTGAGGAAGGTCGACATGTGACATACCGCGAAATTCAGGCAACTTTAGACATTGGCATGAGTCAAATACAAATAATCTTGCATGAAGAATTAGGTGTAAAAAAGTTGTTTTCCCGATGGATACCGCATTTGCTCTGTGCAGAGCAAAAAGCGGCTCGCGTCACTTGGTGCGTCAGAACTCTCGAAAGATTCCACGCAGGATCCTCAAATGCTGTATACAACATCGTATCAGGTGACGAATCCTGGATATACGCGTACGAACCCGAAACAAAAAACCAGTCACGAGTTTGGGTGTTCGAAAATGAGTTAAAGCCAACAAAAATTGTTCGTTCACGGAGTGTTGCAAAAAAAATGGTGGCCACGTTTGTCTCCAAAACCGGCCATGTTGCGACTATTCCTCTTGAGGGACAAAGAACGGTTAATGCAGAATGGTATGCTAACATTTGTTTGCCACAGGTCGTTTCTGAACTCCGTAAAGAGAACTGCAACCGCCGCATCATCCTCCATCACGACAATGCGAGTTCTCACACCGCGCACAGAACAAAAGAGTTTTTAGAGCAAGAAATCATAGAATTATTAGACCATCCGCCGTACAGCCCCGACCTAAGCCCTAATAATTTCTATACTTTCCCTAAAATAAAGAATAAATTGCGTGGTCAGAGATTTTCATCACCTGAAGAAGCTGTGGACGCCTACAAAACGGCAATTTTGGAGACCCCAACTTCCGAATGGAATGGTTGCTTCAATAATTGGTTCCATCGTATGGAAAAATGTGTCAAATTTCGCAGAGAATACTTCGAAAAGCAATAAATACATTTTTAAATAGTAATGTTGTGTCACTTCCTTGATTCCCGAAATTTTCAGTGCCGCCCTCGTACACTCCATTTGTATAAACATAACACACCCACCTTCCATAAGTTCATCGTGGTCCCAGATCCTCATGGAGCCTCCCACGATCTCGCCGACGCTCGGCATAAGCAAGTCTACGGAGTCTGTGAGCCGGCGGTCGCTCGCGGACCTTTGCATGTAGAACGACTTGATCTCGGCCGGGAATCGACACAGCATGATGGGCTCGCCGATCGCGTCCACCATCTGACGCTCCGGCATCTCGGGGATATCCTGCACATATTATTTTATACAGTCCCCAAACACGTTGCTCTGTCTTAACTATGAATGGCAATACATCATTAAATAGGTGGGCCAATAGTACAAAACCAATTTACGCTACAGTGATAAAGAGAGAATTCTAGAGTTTTAACGAGACAAAGGATTTGTCTCGTTAAAACTCTTTCGTTTGTCTGGAATTGCAGTAATTCATTTTTACCTCGTAGTAAACTAAAATCGGACCAGTAGTTTAGACGCTACGAGGGAACAAACATACATACATAGACTGCCAAAATCATTACCCTTTCGTTTGGCTTCGCCGTAGTCGGGTAAAAAAACACTTTGTATGAAGATTTTTTTTAATCTTCCACCATTGCTTATTTTTCATAGTTAGCGTAAAATTGCGTAAAATGAAATTAAGAATAATAAAACAGCACGTTAACTACATAAAAAATATAAAAATAACTAAATTGAGAGCACCAATTTGGAAAAAAAATCGCCAATTTTTTAAATAATCTTAAAGGTCATACCAAATTTTTATTTTAGTGCATGGGTTTCTCAGACGAAAATATCAAAAATTATGTAAACTACAACCCCATAAAGGATCGACATCGACTTGCCCTATAAACCTGTCTATTTAATAGCACTCACTTCTCCAAACTCGTAGAAGCTGCCATCCTCCTTAGTGATGTTGTGTTCACGAAGGTATTCTATCGCTTCCGCGTATTCCATGCGTTTGAACGGTTTTTTCGGAGTCTGAAACATGCAATCCGTTAGCTAGTGCAATAAAATATTTCCAACAACACAAATGAACAAATAATAAACTTCCACAGAAATTAAAAATTATAACAAGACAATGTTTTTTAATATTTTTGGTCAGGCTAAAGGCTTAAATGATTATAAATGTTGTTTCCACGTTTAGTTAGGACAATGCAGGCTGGCAAAGTCGGACCTACGCCTGATCTCTCACCAGTCGTGACGGTTATCGTCGGATACTGGATTATGAGAGTAGAGGAAGAGAGAGTGCACTTGTGTATTGCGCAAACACTTGGGCACTATAAAAAATTACTGCTGCGTAACTGGCATGGTTTCAATGAAACCGGCCACCTGCCGAAACCGGTGTGGGGAGTTATTATTATTATTGCAGTATTACTGTGATAAAAAAGGTACGTGCCCTCTGTGTAGGTTTTTTATATTAGGTACTGGTCAGGCTTTACTATAGAAAATAGATACGTTAATGAGGGCATCACAAGACAGACGGCAAAGATACTATTTATTTTCATATTACGCAGTGTAATATGAATTATATCCAGGCATTTATAGTATTTGCGCAGTCTATGACGCCCTTAAGTTTTACATGTAACAGACCTTAAAATTGGGGTTGAGCTCGCGCACAATAGCACCCTCAGGCGACTCGAGCACCCTCTGCACCACGTCCACCACCATGTCCTCTATCTTCTCCAGGAGGTCCTCGAAAGTTATAAACGGACTCTCTATTTCAACGTGGCTGTACCTGAAAGTAAATAATAATAGTAAGAATTATTTTTACTATCACGGAATGGATTTGGATATAGTCCATAATCCAGATTTACATGGTCCTTTTAGCTCCTTATTTACTAGGCGTGACATAACGCACCCGTTATTTGACGCAGGTTACCTCGACACCATGGTATCTCTTAGATCAGCCAAGGCATGCCTGTCCATTGGCTATTATTGTTCCAAAAGGAGTGATAAACCCGCCGACTGAGGGCGTTTTATACTAGCTGTTTGTGAGCGCCAACTGGGCGGGACGAGCGCGCAGCGAACGCGTCGCGAACACACCGCGGCTGCACAGCGAGGACGTCGCTACGCGAAATACGCATTTTCTTCGTCGCCTGTCTGTAGCGGGTCATATGGGATAATATATGGCGTCAACGCTGCCATTTCCAGCGATCTTGATGCGTGTCCGCAACGAATTCCCTGCTCCTTCGCGGCGTGTTCGTTGCGCGCCCGCTCCGCTTTGAGGACGCAATATGCTAGTATGATAAGACCCTTACTGTCATGCAGTTTGGCTCGCTTTAAATAAGCCGTAAATATATTTATTTTCAAAAAAGGATTTTTGCGCGTAACACATACGCGAAGTGAATAAAAAGCTTCACCATGTTGCGGAAAGTCACGTAAATTCCTCGCGATTTATCCAAATCTAACCCATTTATTTTCCTGGCTAAATTAATAATAATTATTTTAAAAAAGTATACTTACTCGGCAAGATGTCTGCGTGTTCTGGACTGTTCGGCGCGGTAGGACTGCGCGATGCAGTACACGTCGCCGAGCGCCGGCAAACATGTCTCCAGGTACAGCTGCGAACTCTGAGTCAGGTATGCTTGCTGGCTGTGGGTCAAATTTTGAATTTATTGTAGTAGTGTTAAGGTTTTTTTGCAAGGAAAAGAGCAGAGCCTTTTTGGTTATCTGTCAGATGTCAGCGATGAAACGAGGAAACATATATTTTTTAAATAATCTGTTGTACTATCAGGGAACTTCATCCTTTAGCAGGTTGGTGGTTCTCATAATTTGTTCCACGAAGTATAGATATAAGGAGTCCGAACGTAATGTTGAACAAATGGTCTCAATTTAGGGGGCAGATTTTTTTGCCGGTAGGGCGCGCCACTTTTGAAGAAGTACTCGTTTAAATATACTTGGTGGAAAAGAAATAATAAAGAAGTTTTTGTTAAACATATTATTTATTAAAATAGTATAAATTACTGTGGCGGACCAATTAGCGCCACAATCCTGAATCGCGCTATCGAAGTTTTCTAAGATCGACACTATATATACGACATCTGAAATTCATACAAGTGGGCTTCGGCCTGACCGAGCATACCAACTCGCTCGGTCGGAGATCTCCCTTTGGGGCATCCACTCAACCCACATTACAAATAAGTAGGTAAGTTTATAAGTATAAATTATATTTACGTGTAATAATCAGTAAGAATAATAATAGTATCGGTACGTCCTGAATAGTTGCGCAGCTAGTGGCAGAAAAGAGAACTATGATCTGGGTTTATTATTGGGTACATAAATACTACGGAAAAGCCGTTCGGACTCCCTATATCTATACTTCGTGATTTGTTCGTATAGTAATGATGATACGCAGTCACAATAAAATTGACAATTACACACCAAAGTTAAATGTCCTAGTGTTATAATTAAAGATTTCAAAACTCAAGATAGGCTATGACGCAGGGGCGTGCGCTCCATATAGGCAGAAATGCAGTGCTTTACTTGTCATTCACAGATATTTTAATAAAACGTTCGTACGTTTTAGATGACTTTAATTAATAGTAAATTAATTTATTTAAAAAATATAATAACTTAAAAACGCCTAATATTTTATAAATAGCAACTCTGCCGTTGCGTTCTGCAGGACATATCATCGCATGTATGTGTAATTTTCATACTTCGCAAACGCACACACCCATGAATATCGACATGATTATATAGCGTTAACTCCCGCGGCAGGCGATGGCTCTCGGCTATCCGAACGCTTCCGAAAACCGCCGAACTGGCTTGTCGGAAATTATTCGTTGCCTATAATCCGAGTAAAAATAATAGACGGAAATCTAATAAATCACGTATGCACGTTTATGCATTTTTGTTTAGTAAGGTTTTATTTGTTTAAATAGAAGAAACGTTTTGTGTTTCGCGGGGGCCATATTGCATATTTCATGTGATAAGCATTGTTTACAGTTTAATCGCTCCAGTTTATTTATAGTTTTCTTAAAAGATTTTCATTTTAACATTTGAAAGTGTGTACATTTAACAGTTTATTACTGAGTTTCTATAATAATTGTAGTGATTTGCTTTTACTAGTGCGTTTGTTGATTTTTTAAAAATGTTATTTGATTGTGAGGTTTGTGTTGAAAATGTGTGTTTATTAAAAATTAAAAATAACAAGTTCTCACAATTGTCATTCAGTGAAAAGGTTCAAATTCTGTCTAAAGGTAGGTGTGTACCCGAGTTACAACAATTAAACCAGCAAAAAAATAATGTAACTCGAAAATTTCATGTTTAAAGTTATGAAACGTAAAACTGGCTGTGTGGTTGTGTACACACGATTAAATTATATTGTTTTCCTTGCATATTATTTAGTAATTTACATCGGGATATAGTAATCTCAAGTAACCGGAACCTTGAATATGTGAAAATTTAAGCTGACTGACTGGTGAGTAGTTATAATATTTTAAAATATGCTTATTATTTTACTTATTAGAATTTCTTCCGCCGCGACGATCGATCGCTGTTTTGTCTGCGTTGCCGTAGAAGATGTACATGAATAGTAGTACATCTAAGACTTGCTCTGTTGGCATGGTTTCGACTTGAGAGATCCGTCGCTTGGCTGTAGCTATGCTAAAAATCTATAAACGAAAAAGTTTTTGTGACCGAGTACTTCGCCGCATACCCAGTGTCATAATCCTGTGCACGCCACTACAGCTATGACGTACATTTGACAGAACAAACTACCAGCTGTTGTGTACAAATGTTTTCTCTGACAGTCTGTTTTGATGTATCACTTCAATATATATAATATATTTATTTATTCAATGCTCACCCAAAATAGTCCAAGTTGAACAGAGTGCTGCCACCCTCACACTGGGTCTGCACCAGCGTAGGCGCCACCACCTCGGTGTAGTGCCGCGACGCGAAGTGCTCGCGGAAGGCGCGGGTCACCGCGGCGCGAGCACGCAATACTTTCGCCGTGTTCTCGCCGCGAATCATCATGTGCCTGTTAACAATTATTATTTATTTATAAGGCGCAACAATAAGTGGCTAAATGGACATTTCGTGCACTATTGTTATAGCTTTCCTAATAGAAATTCAATATGTTAAACAAAATATTTAAATCATATCATATAAGTATCATTATCTATAGAACTGTTAGTAATATCTATATATTAATACGTGAAACGAACATTTCAAGTAGTTTTACGAGAGTTGTGCGTATGGATGAGAGTGAAATTTAGCACAATTAAAGTTTATGCTGAAGGTGCGAAAACCTTAAATTAATAAAAATATCAGCAACACACACTACCATGGATTTGGTTCACATATACACGCACGTAGTAAAATTAAAAGCCAAAGACAGTTTGGACTAGACACACTGAATGAAATTTATAGTGTTGTACCCTTAAGAAGTTTAATCGATATTGTTGTCCCATCGAGAAAGTTATTAGTTGAAACCAAACCGAGTTTCGAATCGCCTTCAAACAAAAACGAGTATTTGAATTATCAAAACTATATCGATTTAAGGTAGATTCATTATTGTCTATCCCTATGAGCTTTGACGTTCGGTTTCATTGTGAAAGACATGAGTGAAATTTTATTTTTCGTAATTTTAATGGAACTGGGCTGATATTCTTTTAATTATTGCATTATTTATTATAAGTTTATAATTATTATCGCTACCTAAGTTAGCTCACACTACCAACCGTTCGTTTGATATAATTTTATTTTTTTATTTTTTATTTATTTAAACAGGGCTTCGGCTTATAACCATTTGCCAGTGTCAAGTTAAAAAGGCGGGAAATATAACTTTTGTTTCAATTTTCAACACCGTATTCCTATATCGTCAAGTCTAAAGTCTAGTCAAAGTCCAAATATATAGTCAGTACAGTCCATGAGTCATGTCAGTCGATTCAGTAAAGTGGTAGAAACTTTACTGAAAGTTCCTAGGGAGTTTTGGCGGAAAACACAAAATAGTACGTTTTTAGAATTTGTACCACTTGCCCACACTTGTGCACGTTAACGAATATTTAATGGTTAATATTCTACCAATATTACACATTAAGAACTGAGATAACACAAATTTATGAAATATTACAAATTCCACAACGTGGGTGACGTTACCCATTGAACTCCCCGGCAAAACTCCTATAATTTTATTACTTGTTGATGTTAATTTGTCAATCTGTCACAACATTTAATTTTTTTTAATTTTTCTACCTAAGAGGAAAAATAATAAATAAGAAGGTATTCACGGTTTTGGAGCTATTTTAGGGCCATCCTCACGGTCCAGTCTGCAAATCCAGCAGCCTGTCAATAATTTGTTTATATCTTTTCATCTGCATAGTAGTAAATATCCAGGCGGATTTACCAGAAGGCTGAGTAGGCTGAAGCCTAGGGCGGCAAATGTGGCCTGAACATTTTTTGTCTTACAGAAATATAAAAAACATTATTATTTGAATACAAAAATTACTCTCGAAAAGTTAACAAAACAATATTGTATACTGTAGACCTTACACTCTAACGTCTGAAATCTGAATACATAAAATTACTAAATGCTCTGTAAACTATACTTTTGTACAATATTATAAAATACAATTTATGATTAATATTTTTTAGATGAGAGCGGCGGGCGGCGGCGGATTCTTTTATATATTGCGAAGATATGCGACTCTACAGATTTTGACAGTGTGCTACTGTGTGTCATTTGTTTTGGTCCATAGGGATTTATCCAATAAAAACCAGCAAAATTAGAGACATTTTTGCTCGCACTCTCCGCTCATTCGCTTTCAACGTACAGAACATAATAATGTTATTTCTAATATTTAGTAGTCTATGGTATATTTTGCGCTATTGATTATTCCAAAGAATAAATCCATTAAGACAGGTATTTATTACAAAATTTTTGCTCGCTCAATCCACTCGCTCGATTTCAAAATATAAAACATAATATTATCATATATTTTTTACACTTTCAATTACCTATTTGGTACAAATTTCAACCAGTTTGTAAATATAACCTAAACAATTGTAAAAAACTACAATTATTGTACTCTTGATTAGTATAAGAATAATTTTGAGATGGACGTTTGGGGGGCAAAAAAAACAGGCGGACTTAATAGCCTATGAGTGGCAAATGTAAATCTGGCACTGTAAATATCATAGACATAATTTACACATTTTTATTGCGTATCTAAGAGGCAAAAGAACCCTAAAACCTTGAACTAAAAAATTTTAATATGAACTATGGTCGAATTTCGACCACAGAACGATCTCTAGTTGTTTTGTTTGTTTAGTTGTAGACCACCACCACCACCCACAACCACCACCACCACCACCATCATCACACTATACATCATGATATTATGGAAAATGTATAAAAAAATAACCTGTTATCAAGTTGAACATCAGGCAAAGCTTCTTCGTTAAGTACAGCATCAGCACCACCAGGTGGAGCCAGGCTGATCAGTTTCCAGTAATCTGCCATTAGCTCATGGCCACCAGGTGCCTACAATATTAAGTTACCACATGTTTCTAATGATACTCTCAATAATTCTGCATTCAGTTACATTAAGTAAAGAAGATTGTTCCAATTGCAACAAATAGACTGTTATGGAAAATAACAAAAGCATCTTCTTCTTTTGTTAAAGGCAAACAATGGTGAATGTTTACAAATTTTTTATAACGTGAGCTCTCTGTACTCTCCGTGGAAGAGAAAATTATTTCGATATGTACACTACTGTTAGAGGATTTGAAAATTTTCGGAACTTTGAAAGTGTGTAAAATCATAACTACTTTACTAATATTATATATACTAATATATATACTAATATTTTTGAATAAAAGAAAAACAAGTGTATCCTTATACATAATAGCTTTACTGAGAGAATGTTTCAAGTGATTTTACATATCTAGTAATATTCTCTATTGCCATTTGCATAAGAAAAAATTCTAAGAATGTTCACAAATAATAATGTTGAAGCAAAAAAATGTCATACCGTTTTACCTTCTGGCACTGCTTCAAGTTTACCATACACTGTAATGGAAGATTCTGTTGACAGCACCAGGGCGTTGTAGGTCTGACATAGTGCTCCATTCAAAACACATTGCAAGAATCCTGTGCCATCTCTAAGTGTAATAAATGCGAGTCCTTTTCCTTGACGTCGGAAACGATGAACCCATCCGTGCACACGGATACGTTGTCCTCTGTGTTCAGATGCTATAAAAATTAAAAATATTTCCTAAATACTTTTGAAAACATCTGTTGAAAGGGGAAAATCAAAGAAATAAAATTTACTAAGTTTTCCAAAAAATAGCTTTAAATTAAACAATATTTTAACTGCAGCAATAATAACAATATTATAGTAGTTATTAGTACATTATAATAATTATTGTTATCAATGACAATACTGCAACTGCAACTCAACATTGCAGATAAGATGATGCAATACCCAACTATACAGCTGATGTAATAACCTAATCCTCTTAAGTCACTCAATTTATAATTACCTTTAAATATTTTCACTTGTGTTGCCTTAGGTAAGGAGTGGTCTTCTGAAATGACAATTTTTTTCGCCTCCTCCAAATTTTGATGTCGTTTTTCAGAGTTTTCATCCTCGAGCTTAGCTTTTTCAGCTGCCTTGTAGTTCTCTCTGACCCATATTTTTTGGATCTTTTTTAACTGCGATTTAGCCGCTACAGCATATATTTTGTCTTCCTCTGTGGAATCTACGTAAATCGGCGGAAATGGTTCTTTTGCGGCGTGGCGCATTGCACGAATTATGGTCTTGTAGGGATTTCCTTCCGTACCATCCCCGGTTTCATCATTACCTCTTTTCTCGGAAGTGAATATTTCAGCTGCAAAGTCATTAGAGTCAGTTAAATTAAATTCCGTTTATTACAGGCTGCATAGGCCGATATTGTAAATACCTTAAAGACTACTTCACCTTAGATACATATTATTATATATAATAATATGTATGTAAGGTATACTAAACTTTTTAACACTAAACACGTATTGTCGCGAAGTGTTCGAGAGTGGTCCTCTAAATCTTCTTTAAGCTACTCCAATCGGCCAGAAGTTATCTTTTCCTTTCTAAAATATTGATATGGTTAAAATATAGGCTTACCAAGTGATATCTTGTCGATTTCAGGCATGTTTACCGCAGCGTTTAATAACGTAATCTTTATTAAAATTATTTACACAAGTGTTTTCATAAATGTACGAGTTACATGCATGAGCGTCCAGTAATTTTGTGTTCAATTTCTATGATCAAAATTTTGTTCACGTTTCAGTGACGAGTCACACACGCAACAGACAATTTTTGACTTTTCGTTACTTGACAGTTGACACTGACAGTGACTCCTTTTTTTTAATATGGCATCGGCTTATAACCATTTGCCAGTGGCAAGTTAAAAAGGCGGAAAATAGAACTTTCGTTACAATTTTCAACACCGTATTCCTAAGTCGTCAAGTCTAGTCAAAGTCCAAATAAATAGTCAGTACAGTCCATGAGTCATGTCAGTCGATTCAGTAAAGTGGTAGAAGCTTTACTGAAAGTTTCTAGGGAGTTTTGGAGGGAAACTCAAAATAGCACGTTTTTAGAAGTTGTACCACTTGCCCACATTTGTGCACGTTAACGAATATTTAATTGTTAATATTCTACCAATATTACATATTATGAACCGAAATAACACATATGAAAAAAATGCAAAATCCAAATGTCACCCATTGAATTCCCCGGCAAAACTCCATTTTTTTATTTTCAATGTGGCTTTCACTTTGTATATAGCCATTGACGAACAGAAAAAACAATAATTTATCGAAAACAAGGAAAGGAAAAAGGAATTCTGGACAGGATCAGTTAAAATAAATATTTACAAAGGAAGGGAAAGAAAGAAGTATGTAGATCAAAAATATATCTCAATGTTATTATGTAATGCGATGGTTACATTTTTCTGCTTTTTGGAGCGATTCTATGGGTCCTTGGGGCCCCAGTGCCAAGTATCTATTTAGGGATTTGGCTAATAAACTGGTTGACAAAACTAACGACCCTAACCTCAGCCAACGTATCAGTTTAGCCATACAGCGAGGCTGCCAGCTCTAGGTACTCTACCCGCACTCCGCAGCCTAGTTTTAGTTTTTTACATAAACAGCCCTTTTTTATTAATTTTCATTCAGACAATATCTTACTTATAAGTAATCTTACTATATTAATATATCTTACTAATAAATAGTTTTGATAATAATTTGGTTATTTTAATTCATTCATTATTATGTAATATCCTTGAATAAGTATTAAATAAATCTTTTTATCAGTAAAATAAAATCAGTTATTATTTTATAATTAATAGATTGTGAACTTGTGAACAATAAACAAATTACTGATGTAGGAAAAGGGATTTCTATCTCTATCAATAAATGAAGGAAATGGGTGCGGTTGTAAAGTGGACAAGTAAAGAACAGGCTGAGAGACGTTGAGAATTAAAGTGACGTAATAAAAAAAACGCCAGTTTTGATAAAACGTCACATAAAGTTTGCAAATTTGTCTATTTCACAATTGAGTCAAATTATTTTGGAGGTCTGCTTTGTAAATAATGTAGGTAAGTTATGTTTTTAATTGTTAGAATATTAAATAACTTTATATTTTCTCAAGACAAAAATCAACTTAGATTTATTACTTTTAGTAATTACACTTTTTTTTGTTTTTTTTAGGTCTATACTTTAATGAAATATTTTTTTCCAACAAGACTATTGATTAAGTACGTCTATTTGTTGCTAAATATTCTCCATTTGTTTTGTATTATTTCTAAAAAGACTTTTTAGTAGTGTAATTTAGATTTTTTACTGGGCATAAGTAGGTAAGTATTTGTAACTTTATGAAAGAAAAAACTTTTTTATTAAACAAGAAAATTTTCACGATTTAGATAAGTACCTACCTCAAATAACCTAACCAAGAGCATGTCAGGACATGTCTAAGAGGGTTCCGTAAATATAAACTATAACTTACTTATTTTACAACTTAAATAATCTATTTAATTATAATAAAGTCGTGCTAGTTACACTATTTATAACTCAAGAACGGCAGAACCGATTTGGCTTAAAATAGATGGGGAGGTAGCTTAGAACCAGAAGATGGACATAGGATACTTTTTATCCCGTTTCCGTGGGACGTGTCACGTGACATAAAACGTGGATTATCAAAACGCAACTGACATGGAATAACAAAACGCAACTGACAGCTAAACGTATGGTTGAAAATTTGACAATTAGAAATTTTGAAGGAGTTTTGCCGGGGAATTCAATGGGTGACGTTGTGGATTTTGTATTTGCTACATAAATTTGTGTTATTTCGGTTTTTAATATGTAATATTGGTAGAATATTAACCATTAAATATTCGTTAACGTGCACATGTGGGCAAGTGGTACAAATTCTAAAACGTACTATTTTGTGTTTTCCGCCAAAACTCCCTAGGAACTTTCAGTAAAGCTTCTACCACATTACTGAATCGACTGACATGACTAATGGACTGTACTGACTATATTTTATTTGGACTTTGATTAGACTTTAGACTTGACGATATAGGAATACAGTGTTGAAAATTGAAACAAAAGTTCTATTTCCCGCCTTTTTTACTTGACACTGGCAAATGGTTTTAAGATAAGCCGACGCCATATT
This sequence comes from Phengaris alcon alcon, assembly GCA_037179445.1. NCBI lineage: Eukaryota > Metazoa > Arthropoda > Insecta > Lepidoptera > Lycaenidae > Phengaris > Phengaris alcon. The sequence continues at coordinate 525,031 of JAYRCH010000116.1, forward strand.
ATATAATTAAAAAAAAAGGTTGATGTGTTTGTTTCGAGTTTCTAGGGATTTATTTATTATCTTTTATAATTCTCTATACTAAACTGTTTCCGCCTCCCTCCGTTAAAACAATCATAACAAGCAACACCGTTTCCTGGATGCAGTAAAACAACAACTTCTGACGCTTATTTATTAGTGGTGATAGTTTTAATGATCCAGTCGGTGTAATGGGAGATTTTGGTGTAAACTCCGGGGTACATGGGCAGGCCGCACGCGTAGCCGAACGACACGAGGCCGACGACGACCCCCTTGTATATGAGCGGTCCGCCGGAGTCGCCGAAGCAGCCGTCAACGCCGTCGACGTCCGTCCGGCCGGCGCACAGCATGGACGTGGTGACGACGGCGCCAATGGTGCTGTACAGCATCTTGCACTCCTCGTTGTTGATGGAGAGCATGTTAGTGTACTGTAGCTGATCGGGTTGTGGTCCGTCTCGCTGGAAGAAGATATTAGATACTATGATGATTGATTAATTTATATTTTGTACCTTAGGGTCAGTTCACACCGCAACGATACGCGATGCTGCATTTTTGGGACAGTTAAATTCACTTCATCAGTCATGCACTGCACAATATGCGCTGTGCAGCGCGGTGCAGCCTGAAGGTCGATTCTGCTATTTAATCGACTTAAAAAAGGAGATGGTTAAACGTTCGGCTGTATATGGCTGTATGTATTTTTTTTTTGTATGTTCAACGATAACTCTGTTGACCGATTTTCAAAATTATTTTTTTGATGTAGAGGGTATAGACTTCGAAGATAGGCCAGTTTTCACAAAAGTGGTGACCTGATGATGGGATCCATGAGGAATCGAGGGAAGTACAAAATTTATCTGCTGATTTCGACTTTTTCTGAAGGAAACCAAGCATATACTACCAAAAAGTAAGATTTTGCACCAAGGTATACCCTGGATCCAAAAGTACTGAACAGAACTCCTGACTCCTTAAGCGCAATACACACTGAGCCCGCCGGGCCGCCGACAAAGCCCGGCGACACAACCCGGCGGCCTGTATGAAAAGAATCATGTCGGCAACATGCGCCCGCGCGTGTTGCCCGCCGACATGTTGGCGGCTTGGGTACGCCTGCGCTCAGTTGCCCGGCGACGCTCGACCTGTAGTGACGTGCTTGTAATTTTTTTACGACATGGAGTGGGACGACGAAAAATGTGTTACGTTAATTAATCTTTATCATGAGAAGGAGGTATTGTGGAATCCAAAACACCCAGATCATAAAAGTCGACCAAAGCGTTTCGACTCATTGAATGAAATAGCAAACCATTTTAATACAAATGTATCAGAAATAGAAAGAAAAATTAAAAACTTGACAAGTCAGTATTATAGAGAGAAAAAAAAAGTGACTGACTCAAAAAAGTCGGGTAGCGGTACAGATTGTGTTTATCAGAGCAAGTGGTTTGCATATAAATCATTTAGTTTTTTGCAAAACAAGAATACTCCTACTGCCACGATCAATTCTGTAAGTAAAAATGCATTTATTATTTTTAACCAATTTAAAAAAAAGGAGGAGGTTCTCAATTCGTCGTAATCTTTTTTAGGGTTCCGTACCCAAAGGGTAAAACGGGACCCTATTACTAAGCCTCCGCTGTCTGTCTGTCTGTCTGTCTGTCTCCAGGCTGTATCTCATAAACCGTGATAGCTAGAAAGCTGAAATTTTCACAAATGTTGTATTTCCGTTGCCGCTATAACAACAAATACTAAAAATTTAAAAAAAATTAAATTAAAAAAGAAATAAATTTAAAAAATTAAAATATTAAGATAGATGATGGCACGGAACCCTTCGTGCGCGAGTCCGACTCGCACTTGGCCGGTTTTTGTTTTTATTTTTTTATGTATGTTCCCCGATTTCTCAAAGACCCCTAGACCGATTTTGAAAATTCTTCTTTTGATTGAAAGAGTACACCTTCCAATTGGTCCCATAAAAATTTCATCCAATTTGGTTCAGTACTTTTTATTTTGTGAGCATTTTTTTGATTACTGCTATGTGGATGATGTAATTATCTTTTTATGTTTGTTACCTCATAACTTTCGACTGGGTGAACCGATTTTGATGATTCTTTTTTTATTCGAAAGCTGGTGTTTCCCTTGTGGTCCCATTGTCACCATGTGAATGTCTGATGATGGGATCTTGGAGAAATCGAGGGAAATCTTCAAATAATAACAGCAGATTAACCGGGATTGCTGCTATCGCATATCTATATAATATCACGACTGTACTCACTAAAAAGGGTAAAATAAAAAACTTAAAAAAAAAAATGAAACCGACTTCTTAAAAAACACAAAAAAGTGTAAAATAACTTTTCTTTCGGAAGTCGGTGACAAAAAAGCAAACGAAATAAGAAAAAAAAGTCACCGACTTCCGAAAGAAAAGTTATTTTATACTTTTTTGTGTTTTTTTAGAAGTCGGTTTCATTATATTCTTTTAAGTTTTTTATCCAAAATGTTTTATTGTACATAACAAAACAATTTCAAAAGTGCTGACCATGCATTATCTATACTTTCTATGTAACACAATACAACAGATTAAAAATATTTTAATTTCAGGAGACATCAAACGAGAGCAGTGTTGTACAACCCCAGCAAAATGATTCATCTCATTCATTTGACGATAACACGATTAAACGTCCCAGAAACAATCTAAACAATGAAATGATTTCACAAGCTCTGAATATTATGAAATCTGTCTCCGATCGACAAAATCAAACACAAGAAAAAGATGAAGACACTCTTTTTGGAGAATATATTGCAGCAAAACTGAGAAAAATGGATAAATCAACAAATGCAATAGTAAAACATCGAATTAATAACATTATTTTTGAAACCGAAATTGGATATCAGACAGATATGTATGCAGATTACGCAAGACCCTCTAGCTCCCGTAGTCATCCAGGGTACTATACAGGTTCTCCAAATGATCAGCCAAATGCATATCCTTCTAACCGCTCATCGTCTGTATATTCTTCTATTACGAGCCCGGATCATCAGCATTCTACCACCACAAATCCTGATAATCAGCCAAATACAATCCCTTCATCTCTATATCCCATCAACAGCCCTCATCCGCAACTTCCTGGAGTTGAATCTTCGGTACCAGTAGCGCTTAATGAAAGTTTTAATAGTGAACGTATAAGCAGCCAAGATTTAGAGAACGTTTTTAAATCCATAAATGAAAAATAATTTACTTTCTTTAAGATCTTTATTATATTGTTATAATTTGAAATAAATATAGCTTAGCATGAGAAAAGTTATCACGAAATAAATCTGTCTTTTGAAATGTTATGATTTAGTAACAGTCACTAATTGTAAACACAAATTAAAATATAAGTAACTATCATTATTATGTTTTTTATTAAATCTTTAAATTTAGATTTTGATTAAATTGATCATTGATCATACTGCCATTCTAAGCTTCCTACATCTGAGAGAAAATATTCAACCAACTCGTTCCTTGTATCTTCAGGACACAGATTTGTATTGACCTCTCTTGGCAAGGCAACAAAACAATCATTTTCAGGAGTTACTGTACGCCATTCACCTGGTATGATTTCTCCGTTATTATTTTCAGAATCATATTCGTTTCGCTGTATATTTTTTTTTATATAATTAAACAAATGTACACAGGCCAATGTCACAATAGCAGTTTTTTGTGGACATAGCTGAATAGGTCTCTTGAATATTTGAAATTTGCTGGTTAACTGCCCAAACACATTTTCAACTACTCTTCGTCCTCTAAATATACGATAATTGAAAACTCTTTTGGGAGATCTTTTTGTGTGATTACCATCGTAAGGTTTTATAATGTGGGTTTGTAATGCAAACGCATCATCACCCAAAAAAAAATATGGCACTGGTACATTTCTCCCAGGTAGAGGTTTGTTGTCCGGCAAATTTAAAGAATTGTTATTTAACATTCTACATAACGCAGAGTTATTAAAAACACCGCCATCTGAAATGCGACCCTGACATCCCACATTAGCGTATAAAAACTTGTAATCTGCATCCACTAATGCAAATAGTACAATACTGAAATAAGTTTTATAGTTAAAATATTCACTTCCACTTCTTGGTGGACATTGAATTTTTACGTGTTTTCCGTCCATTGATCCAAGGCAATTAGGAACATTCCATCTATCCAGATATCGATCTGCAACGTTTTTCCATTCGTTTGAAGTTCTCGGAATCTAAAATAAGAACATTAACTAAATTATACTTCGAACTAAATCAAACAGCACAAAAAAAATACATCTGTTTAAAATTTACATTTTGATTTATTTACAAAAGATAAACATTTAATGTTACCTTTACATACTCCGAAAGGCCATCGATTATAGCTTGGCATACTTCTGGGATAATGTATGAAATAATTTGAGGAGATACTTTAAACACGTTACAAAGGCTAATGAATGATTCGCCCGTACACAGGTATTTTAATGTTATTGCTAATCTGTCTTGTGGCGAAATTGCAATTCTGCAATTTGTATCTTTTTTAACTATTCTCGACCCAACAATATTCAATAAATATTCAAAGTCGGTATTAGTTAATTTCATGAATGTTTTAAAATGTATGGGATTTTGTACAATCAAATCATCTGCTTTCAAATCTCTTAATCTGTCATAATTGCTATAACAATTGCGACTCAGTAAACTAGGTCTAACCCAACAGCTTCGTTCCCTTTGGAGCGATCCAGCAATAATCATTCCATAAGCTGCTATCAACAGATCACTGCCATCGTCCATTTTTAACATTATTTCTATTTGCTGAATTATCGAAGATACACCACCAAAATTATATAACACAATAACACAATCACACAACCTTTATCGACACGCGGCAATCACTGACTGCCAAATAAATTTCTCATCTCAAGCCGCCGACATGCCGCCGACCAAATTTTCCAACTCGTATTAAGTAAAGCCGCCAACTAGACCGCCGACAAAAAGTTGCCGACATATGTCGGCGGGCCGGCGGGCTCAATGTGTGTTGCGCTTTATATATACATGTTTGGGGATTTTGGCGTTGCTTTTCAAATTAATATTATGCTCTTAAAATTTTCACATAAATACGTTGTAACCATCACATAATCACAAAAGATTTAAAAAAATGGGGTCTGAATAGGAACCAGTATAGCTAAATACACTGCACTAAGAAAAATAAATATACTAAAAAATTGTTGCTTATTTAGTCCCCTGTGCGAAGAGCTAAATATTTTAAATGAAAATAAATAACATTTCCAATTATAAGAAAAATAAGAAACGCTCTCAAATTTCTTCATAGATTTTTTACTCGTAGACAATCGTCGTCCGTCATTCCGCATCTAAACGTATTTGTGAAAGCACGGTGATACACTTTATCGCAAATATTATTTACGTAAAAAAGAGAGTGCGTAGTGTATACTGTGCTTGAACGAAATTGATACTTTTCGGACCGAAATAAAAGTAAGTACGGTTTTAGAATTTGTTTTAGAAATAAATCATAGTTTTTTGGACAATTTATAAATAATTATACTATCTTTCAAATGGTTATTTTTTGAGAGGTTCGAACAATAATCAATTTTAGGGGTTTTGATGATTACGAAGTTGTTAAGTAGGTATTAAATTTTTTAATTCAAGATTCAAGCCATGTTTTTTTATTATAAATCGACATGGTTATCAGTGGGGAAAATCCTGTCAAATTAGTCGCGCGCCTACGCGCAACTTACAGATTTCCACCCTAAACCCTTCTCATTGGGGACTGATGAGGGGTTGATGTACGTGTTTACGAATTAATCAATCTACCTAGACTTTGGGCCTTGGGGTCGGCTTAGAGTCTAACCGGATGCAGCAAAATATACCGATATACCATCCAATTTTTGGATAGCAGATGACATTTTTTGTGATAAATCGACTTAGTTGCCAATTTATACAATCAGAATATTGGTCTAGATACAGTGTTTGAAAATCAATCTGCTTGAATATTTATATATAAATAAATGCTGAAATATTTGTATTCATAGATGTCATAAATTCGGAGATTTGGACAAAAGACAAAAGAAAACTGCACACGTAGCAGTAAACAAAACAGCTAATGAGACTTTATAAGTATTTTTATTCAGAAATCATAAATCTTTTACAAAGATTTGATATTATGTCTTGTATTAGAAAATATAGAAGGTTTTTTTTATTAATAGGGAGAGCAACTTTGATGTCTCCGTAGGCGATGATGTGCAAAATGAAATTTGACTTGTAATTTGTAACAACGTCTATTGGTAAATTATTTTATTTGATTTACCTTAGGTACCTACCTACTAACGTTCCTTTTTTATTTCCAGGAGCAGGATTGCGCAAGACAAGGAATATAAGCCAAAAGGCAGACGAATAGTGGAGATTGGTTACCTTTTTGAGCTGCTAATCCATATTAGTAGCCACACTTCTCTTTTTGATTGCGGCATGGAGTATCTCAGCATAATTAAAGAAAAAAAAGCTGGCTTTAATTCGATATTTAAACTTCTTTGCAAAATGTGTGGTGAGAAGTTCACGCTTGAAACAGTGCGCAAAGACGATAGTAAAATGGACATCAATCAGGAATTTTATCTGGAATTATATCCACTGGTGCTGGTTATGCCCAGATTAATACTGTCCTTGCCCATGCTGACATCTCACCGATATCTCTGCGGTTGTATCAACTTACACTCGATCAAGTTTGCCAATGGTGAGAACAAACCGCAGACCATTGCATGATTGAGGCAAGAAAAGAAGAAGTCGAGCATGCTAAACGTATCGAAAATGTGACATCTCAAGGAGCGCCAATGATAGCTGTAATTGCGGATGCATGTTGGAGTAAGCGTTCATACGGCACAAATCATAATGCTTCTTCTGACGCTGCTGTAATTGTTGGACAGCACAGCAAAAAAGTGCTCTACAGTGGGGTGAAAAATAAATGTTGCGTGACACATTCTCGTTCAGCAAATAAAGGAATGGAGCCACCAGAACACGCATGCTATGGAAATTTCAGTGGTCCGTCAACTGCAATGGAAGCTGCAATTATAATGGAAGGTTTTAAAAGTTCCTTACCTGACCTGCATGGACTTATTTATTCCCATTTAATTGCAAATGGAGACGTCTTGGCCCTTTTGCTACTAAAAATATAATAATAAAAATAATATGCTACTAAAAAGTAAGATTCTGCACCAAGGTATACCCAGGATCCAAAAGCACTGAACAGAACTCCTGTCTTTAAAGATACGCGTTTGGAAATTTCGACTTTATTTAATTGTTTAAAGAACTGCAAGCATATGACATTAAGTAACTTACAGTAATCATCATCATTATCTTATACATATACAATACATAATGGAGGCTTTGCGCATTTTGCATTTATATATTCGATCGTTTATTTTTAAAGTTCTTAAAATGTGTTAATGATAATTTAACAAATATCACTAAAAAGGGAAAAGTTATTATTATTTTTAAACAGCAAATGAAACTGACTTCTAAAGTAAAAATTCACAAAAAAGTATTTCCCTTTTAAATTTGGATGAAATTTTAACTATTTCTCTACTCAATCCTCAAAATTTTGAAGTCGGTACCTACATTAGATGAGTAATATTTAATTCATTTTTCGAAGATTTCTGTTGAACAAGGCTGAGCATAATATTTTAATTTTTACGACGCGCACAAGGTTCTTACGTGGTTATAAGTTGCTATTAGGTACATTATTTTTCTAATCAGACCTAGATGAGACAGAAGTTGAGTTAATTTCTATGGCAATTTTCTGATTATGAGCATAACTATTTAGTATCACTTTATTATAGTACCCAATCCACTAGTCACTTAATTTATTCTCTTTAATTTACTCCTCTCTCCTGTTACTCCTAGACTAGCAAGTCGTCATTTGTTTAAATGTAACTTTGTACTTACATAAGTGGAACCCCAGCCAATCAGAGTACAAACAGAATTTTCTGGTAATTCGGTGCCCTCCTTGATAATAGTTGCTTGTCCAACGTATTGACTAAACGTTATCTTCTTGGCAACCGCCACTACTGCGATATCGTTCATGTAGTAGTACTTATCGAAACCGTAATGTATGATTATCTTCTTCACTTTGTGGAGGACACCGCCGTGACTTCTGTATGATGAGCCAACTCTTACCTTCCAATATTGCGGCAAGGAAAAGCTGAAAAACATTACGATCTTATTTACAATGAAAAAAGAAACCTATATGCCTTAAGGCTTAAGCCTGAGCTACCTGAGAGCTTGGCTAAGAGCTAATAAACATAGCCGGGCACCGTTAATCAAATAGTTAACTTCGTTAATTGTTAATCCGCTACAAAAAAAGTTAGCTTTGTTAAACGTTAAAGCGTTACATTTCGGAAGAATTAGCGCAAGTTAACGTTAATCGTTAATCCGTTAATAAGTGTAAAATAGCATCTTTCTATCGTTGCGTTAGTGAACTTATAAAACCTGTTGGTTTAGGTTCTAATTCATTTATCAATTATCAACACGCAAATGATCACTGACAGTAATTTATAATAACAACAAACAAACAAACAAAACACTCGTCACTCTAAGCACCGACGCTAAGTAATGAAATGATCAAACGAAACAAATCTCTTCGCAGTTTTCTTTCTCACTTGCACGCGCCGGCAAAATATATCTAGTTTTGTTTTTGTTTCACTCGCTGCCACGCGCCGCCCGGCACTTGTCGGCGCCATGTGGTAACTATTAGGCATTGGATTAACGATTAACGGACTTCTGCATATTAACGGAAGTTAACGTGTCCGTTAACATTTTTAAAAGTTAACTTAAAAGTTAATCCGTTAATCAAAATGTTAACTTCGTTAATTAACGATTAACGGATTAACGAGTTAATGTCCAGCTATGCCTATAAATAAGTAATAACTCTCCCCTACTTACAGCTCTAATTATTCAGTAAACAAGTAGGACTAAACGCTAAAACACTATTGTCCTGGTTCAACAGAAGAATCTTAAGAATTCAGATATATAATTCCTATCTATACTAATATTATAAAGGAGAAAAATTTTATTATTTGTTTGCATTAAATAGGCTCCGAAACTACCGGACCGATTTTGATAAACTTTGGCAAAGATATAGAGTAGACTACGGGAAAGGACATAAGCTACTTTTTATCGTGGCAAAACGTACAGTTCCCGCGAGATTTCCTTTTGCGCGCTCGAGCCTCGAAGTTGAAGGCAATATCTAGTAGCATGCAAACTGAAATGGCGGTCTCTGCGCACATGCCAGTGCCTACGCCCAACGCAGAGTCCGAAATTTTGGGGTCAACGTTGTCTGTACTTACTTTCTCCGCACATCCTCTCTGTAATCAAAGCAGTGTGCTGTGGATATGACGTGCCGCGATGTCAGTATGACGCCGGCGCAGTACTGCTCGTAGCGCGTGTCGTCCCACGCGTCCAGCAGCATCTGCGCGATGATGGGGTACTCCTGGATCAGCGCAGGCGAGCCGTTGAGCACGCGCGTGTAGTACTGGGAGATGGCTGGAAAATGGCAGGAGTTAGGGTTTTTTTACCGACTACGGTGCAGACAAAAGGAAGGGTAATGATTTTGGCAGTATATAATAGGTATGTATGTTTGTTCGACTGTAGCGCCGAAACTACTGGTTTCCGATTTCAATAAAATATGATGATATTTCCATAAACAATGTCGAAATTTCTAAACGTGTATCTTTAAAGATTGAGGATGTCTGTTCAGTGCTTTTAGATCTAGCGTACACCTTGGCACAAAATTTGACTTACTATAAAAGTAGAAATTTCTATAAATGTCCTTATAATTTTGTGGAGTTATCTCGATTTCTCATGGATGCCATCATCAGACCTTGGTGACTAAGGGGCCAATTTCGAATTATATTCTTTACAACAACAAAATAATTTTGAAAATGCTTCGACAAACGGCAGAGTAATGTTCAAAGATATACCTACGTCTCGGTGTAGAATACAATGAGAAGTACATATTATTATCATAATAATGTGATGGTGTATGGCGCTGATGATGATGATTACTTTGATTGACATAGTGGCATATGCTTTCAGTTTTTTAAACAACGGCGAAATCCCCGAACATATATCTATAACGACTCGGGAGTTCTGTTCAGTACTTTTGGATCCAGGCATACCTTGGTACAAGATCTTTATTTTTGGTAGCATATGCCTGGAATTCTTCAGATAAGGTCAAAATCACTGTATATGTCCATACAAATTTAGAGGAGTCCCCTCGATTGTCATGGATCCCAACATTAGGTCACCACTTTGGTGTCAAAAAGAAACAAACAAAAACAAACAAAAGGGGATTATACCCTTTACAGCAAAAAAGATTTTTGAAAATAGGTCCGTCCACAGGCGGCGGAGTAATCGTTGAACATACAAAAAAAAAATTATAAACAGCCGAATGTATAACCGCCTCCTTTTTTGGAAGTTGGTCAGTTAAATTTTTACGATTTTATTAAATGTATTTCTATATGTTTATATATATAAATGGGCACAATATATTTTTCCGTAATGTAGGTGATTCAAAAAACAATAAGCAACAATAACCGAGTACCTACACATTAAAAAAAAAACTAATAACCTAATCAAGAGCATGTCGGGACATGTCTCAGGAGGGTTTAAACAATACGTAAAACAGTAAGTTTTAAACATAAGTGGTGGTGTTATATATATATATATATATATATATATATATATATAACACTTATATATAATATACTTATATTATATATAAGTGTTCCAAAATTATTAAAACGCCGTACGTAAATAAACACTGGTCATTACCATCCATCATAGTAAAAAAAGAGTGTTATCAACATCTTTTTCTTATAATGTTTGCCTATGTTTATATATAACACTTATATATAATATACTTATATTATATTATTATAAGTGTTCCAAAATTATTAAAACGCCGTACGTAAATAAACACTGGTCATTACAGAACCAAAATAATATAACGTCAAATAATTGTATAGGTACTATAAGTAAACACTATTTATAGCTTATTTGAATAATATTCTAGAATGTTGGGTATCTATTTTTATGTATGGCAACATTAATATATATAATATATAATATATAATATATATATATATATATATATATATATATATATATATATATATATATATTATATATAACACTTATATATAAGGTATGTTGGGGTAAGTTCGGATGCTTTTTTGCAGGTTTCGACAGGTTCGACAAAAACTAAAAAATATTCATATTCGGATAGATTTCTTGACTTAAAACTGAATTTGTAAGAAAAAAGAAAGATTATATTTTAGGAAAACCTAGAGGTAAATATCAAAGATGGAGTAGGTATTGATTAAAACTGGGTTTGAAGTGAAATTTTTGTTTTATTTCTACCAGGGAAAGATCGGACTAGTATGGGGAAAGATCGTACTATTCATAAAACTGAATCTTATTGCCATACGCCCATGGTTCATAAACAAACATGATTCGATCTTACCCCTGATTAACCATAAAAAAAAACTATCTCGAGGGATTCATAATTCCAGTGCTAACTTTAAAAAAAGTATTGTACGTCCGATCTTACCCCTAACAAAAAATAAACAACAATGTGTTTCTCAAACTTTTAAAAACTTTATTAAGAAGTAAAAAAGTACATACCTAGTAAGTTTACGAAAAGAAAAATACAGTTTGATAAACAGAAGAAAAGTATCGACGTACAAGAGCATAGTAATCAACAGCCTTTAACAACAGCTAGAAGCTTAAGTAATTTACCTTAAAAAAAAAAACGGAAAATATTTTGCAACGTACTAAATAGAAAACTAAACTCCGCCTATCTTCCTGTAAATGGGAGATTTTACTTGTCAATATGAAAGACTTTTAGTAGGTATGGGCAAAACTGTGCAAAAAAATATATTAGCTGTTCCAAAAAATCAGTAACGTAAGAAATGAAAAGCAAAATGTATGGGACAGCTGATTTTTAAGTTAGAACCCCCTTTATCGGAAAAATATGCGAATTTTATTACGCTCTTTAACAGTGATAGGAAAGGGCTCATGAACAATTTTATTATATTTTTTATAATTGCTTTCCATAATAACCTAAAATATGACAAACTTACTTAAGTTTGTCATATTTTATTAGTTTATCTACTTAGATAACGATAATTAAACTTAGATAAAAAAGAATGGAACATTATGAGATCGACCATTAACAAGTGCACATTATCACAGGAGCAATATCACCTACATTTTGTAACAATAATAATATAGTAATTCTAAGTTAACAAACATTATTATATTTTAAACATTCACTTAACCTAATATTAATATTTTAACCTTTTGTCGATAGCACTAATTTTATTATGAGATCGTAATTTTTTTATGTAGCCTCTGTTATGGGGTCTGCCGAATTAATTTTTAAAATTGGGTGGGACCTTTGCCCTACAGAGGGACATCCAAATAATGGAAGCTACTTAAAAAAATTCAAAAATAAACCAGAGCATCAGCTTTATTGCTCAATACATAATACTTTATATTTTCTGGATCTCTTGTTAAGATAACTTTTTTTACAATTGAATTGTTAGTCACCTCATCTTTGTCCAATTTTTTTGGCACGGTAAATTTCAGCTTTGGTTTCTTTTGCGTTTTTAGAAATCTTACTGTATAATAGGTTGTTTCATCAGATGTTTGAATTTTTTCAACGAATCCTATAAAATACTTCCATGAGTTACGATTGTAATATCTGAAGAGAACAGAGTCGTTCAAATTATATGTTTCTTCATATTTTTGTTCGTTATTTTCTTTGTCAGTCTCATTATTATTTTCCTTTTTACAAGTTTTACTGTCATTTTCTTTCTTCAGCTGCTTCTTTTCTTTTCTTTTCAACGTTTTTTCTTCAAATCCTTGCAAAATATTCATAATGTCAGTGTCATTTAATATTTTATTTGAGTTGTTTTGGTATGTTGTTTCACAATCCGAGCCAGAAAAACTTTCATCATTCAATTGGCACTGATCAAAATTAATATTTTTCTTGTGTATATATTCTTCGTCGCTAGGATGTTCACTGTGTTCATCTTCCACACAATCTAAAATGTCTGAATCACTATGATGGCTCAAAGTTCCTGACACTTCTGTGTCGCTCGCATCTTGAAATTTTTGTTGTTTTCTAGTCTTTTTTCTCTTCTTTGTTTCATGTTTGTTTGTTTTATTGGAATCAATATTTTGACGTTGACTGACCAAGTTTTTCTTATCATTATCTTTTACTTTACTCTTCTTACCCACACCTTTGTTTTTTATAGTAATGTTTTGTTCTTCTCTTGTGTTCTGTTCTGTTTTTTGCTTTTTTATGTTGTTATTTTTTTCTGTTTTAATTACTTTCCTCTTTGTGGTAGTCTTTTCTTGTGAACATCCTGGTATTGCAAGAATATCTGGATCATCATGATCTACCGCATTAGTTTTTGTTCTAAAATTTGCATCCACACTATTGTCTTGTTTCTTTTTTAAATATGTTTTGGTCAGTTCTTTCTCTTGCACAAGGCTTAAACTTCTTTTATTTTCTAAAAAACTGCGTGTGATCACTTCTGCTCCACTGGCTATGCGTTTGAGTTTAACGATATTTTTTTTTCCATCATTGCAATGATGGCGTTGTAATTTTTCAAGTAATAAATCCTCGAAGCTGGTTACGTAACGAGCTTTATCTTCTGGATGCACTATCGAAATATTTGAAATAATATCAATTTTCTGAGCAAAATCATGCCCATTTATATAAGGAATGTGGGGGTTAGATATTTTGTTTCCATCAGTTTCAGTGCCTAAAGTTGAAAACACTTTAGGAGTATGATTTACTTCCAAATTTGGAGTGCGGATTTCAGCGGCAGAAGGGACTTCATCATCAAACATGGTTTCAATCGTGGGAGTGTCAACTGTTGACAATGATGCTGCCGGGAACGGGGAGTTCATTTCTCGGGAAAAGGTAACTTCAGCAACATATTCTGTATCTAACGCAGACACAGAAATATTGGGAGTGTAGTCAGCTTTAAAAGAAGGTACCTCAGCAGACGCCAATTTTGCTTCATTGTTAGAAGCCGCACATGTCATGTTTTTATTAAACAAATCAAGGCTTAACTGATTCAGAGTTCTAACATCTCTTTTTTGTGAATTTGGCACAATTTGTGTGGTATGTTGCAACCATCTCTTGTAAGCTGCTGGTTCATATTTCTCCGTTGGTATGACGTCGGCATTATATGGGAATATGCCTGCTTTTTTAAAGCCATTCATTATTACTTGGGGATTCGTTTTGTGCCAAACGTCAGCAAACATTTCTGCAAATTCTTTTTTTTTTAATTTTGCTCCAACATGATTTCTTTGCCATTTTACCAGCTTGGCGTCCCATATGGATTTGACAGACTTGAAAACTGCCAAGTCAAGAGGCTGTAGTAAATGTGATGTGTGCGCCGGTAGCTTTAATATAGTAATGTTGTTTTCAACTGCTAGTTCCACAATTCGGAAATCAACATGGGTACTGTGACCATCATAAGCCAACAAAACTGGCCTTTCCTCCCCTACGCCAGGAATAATAATATCTTTCATGTAATTATAAAATACATCAGTTTCCATCCACCCGCGCTTGGTTACAGCGTACGCAATTTCAAAGTTGTATATATCTTTATTTTCTGCCATCCACTGTTCGTACATGTGCTTAGCTTTAAACACAATTAGAGGATTTAATTTGTCACCATTTGCATTAACTGTGGTTAACACAGTCACATTTTCTTTACCGGTGCTGTTGGTTGTTCTAGAACAAGGCAAACCTTTCCCGCCAACCACTTTTGTTTTGGTCGGATCTAGGCAAACAGATGTCTCATCTAAATTCCAAATTTTTTTTGGATCATCTCTCAGTTTTAACTCGTTCAGAGTTTTTTCAAGCAGAGTAAAGTATTCGCTGATTACGAATGGATCGGTCATTTTTTTGCGTAGGTATTCGACAGGTTGTGGTTTTTTTATTGATAATTGGTGACGCTTTCGGAATGATATGAACCAATCTGGACCCGGTGTGTTACTTTTAAATGGTGTTTTTATTTATTTTTATGGACAAAATCTGAAACCAATTCTAGAACTTCATCTCGTGACAAGCCAAAGCCCCATTTCTCTAATGTCCGGATGCAATTAGCGAGCCGAAATTCTGCTTCCGTCGGTAATGCAGTTGGTCTGCCCAATGTATCACTGTGAACACGCGTTTTAGCGTGTACTCTGTCATTGAGAGTTGAAGCAGGTATGTTGTACAATTTTGCGGCACCATAATTAGTTAGTTCCTTGCTTTTTACTTTTTGTACAGCAGTTTTTAATTCTTCTTCAGAATATTTAGTGGCTCTGTCTGTTTTTCGTACATAATTTCGGGGCATGATGCATCTGAAGCAAAAAAATATATTTTGAAGTGTTGTCAAGACTTCAAGATGCCAAGAGGTCCTTAAATGACCAGAAAGTTTGAGTACCATTGTTTTTTTTTATACATTCCAAAAAGGGGGAAGTTCGGATGTAATTTAGTCCGATCTTACACCAATGGGGGAAGATCGAATTAAAATCTACAGGCTAATCTATGCGTCTTTCGTTATGCTAACCTAAAACAAAAGATGTTGTAAGTGGATTAAGCACAGAAAACTAACAAAAATAATAAATACTCACTCTAATACTGAGATATGCACTCAGGGGGAAGTCCGGATATGTGATATTTCCCGCGTTTTTAAATTTTGTTCCACAGCACACGTGATCTCACCTTGAACGAATATCGGCAACTGAATTGTGTTTCACAACAAAATGGCGTCACAGACAGTATTGCCAGTGATGAAAAATATTAACAAACGTGGTAGTTATTTGAATTATCCGATCTTTCCCTGATTCGATCTTACCCCAACACACCTTAATATACTTATATTATATTATTATAAGTGTTCCAAAATTATTAAAACGCCGTACATAAATAAACACTGGTCATTACAGAACCAAAATAATATAACGTCAAATAATTGTATAGGTACTATAAGTAAACACTATTTATAGCTTATTTGAATAATATTCTAGAATGTTGGGTATCTATTTTTATGTATGGCAACATTAATTCGCCCTCCACACGCGCACGCAGAAAATTACAAATTTACAAAAATATAGGAAGAGTACGCAAGTCGGCTAGGTACCTCTAATAAAAAAACAGCTTTAAAACCTTAAGTTGCTTAGCGCCACCTATTGAAGTTTTTTTAAAATATAAGATAACCTATGACGTGCTTCAAACATAGTCCTAGAGATGGCGTTTTTATTTTTATAATAAATGGCTAATTTTGTAGATTCGATACACTCAGTGTCATCTAACGGTCAGCGAGAGAATTAAAAAATGATGTACGTTTTTAAAGTATGGGCTTTGTTACTCTATAGTCTATAGTAATAATTCCTCCATGCTATGAAGAAATTTCTCATATTATCATTATTTAATGATGATTCATCTGATATGTTGCTATTATATTTACCCGACTACGGCGAAGCCAAAAGGAAGGTTAATGATTTTGGCAGTCTATGTATGTATGTATGTACTACTAGTCCGATTTTGACGTGTTTGTTTGTTCCACCGTAGCGCCTAAACTACTGGTCCGATTTGTTGGAAAAATGAAGTTTTATTATATCTGAAATGAAACAAATTGTGAACGTAAAACGAGACACTCGAAGTGGCCCTTTTAGAGTTTCATTGTACTACAAGGATGAAGGAACCTTTATAGTTTCACTCTGTCCGTCCATCTGTCTGTCTGTCCGTCGTCTGTCCTCCCTGTACTTACTTAGTTCTGTAATTAATAATTA
The DNA here is from genome assembly GCA_037179445.1 of Phengaris alcon alcon. Lineage (NCBI taxonomy): Eukaryota > Metazoa > Arthropoda > Insecta > Lepidoptera > Lycaenidae > Phengaris > Phengaris alcon. Next base: position 541,894 of record JAYRCH010000116.1, read on the forward strand.
TGAATATTAATGGATTGGTATAGTTATAAATTGTGTAGGTATAGTCCTCTAGTTAGGCATCATAAAATAATATTAATTTTATATTTTAGGGGTGGGGATGAAAAAAAGGTAAATACATAATATGAAGTGGAGATGAAAAAAGTTTTTTCATTCTATCCCTTCGTGTGGGGTATCGATGAATAAGGTTAGATTTTAAACATGACTTTTTCACAAAGTTAACCATTTTCGAGTAATCGGCCTCCAAATCTCGGCATTTCCAAACTATAACAGATGGAAACTTGCAAGTTTCCACGCTGATCATACTAAAAACTCTTTGGGAAATTATTTTGAGCGTAATTGGACAATAATTTTTGAAGTAAAGTTAAATAAAACCTATTGCGAGTTGATAGTTACGGAACCCTCCTCAGATTGTTAATCTCTTGGTTAGGTTGTCAGCCCGCACGCGGACAATGATTTAATATTGCGGATCTCCGCATGCGGTTGGTGCGGTTGGTTGCGCATTCCCTTTGTAGGGATAGACGAAAAGACGTATACAGAGTGCTTAGTGTAAGTTTTTCTTTTCGCATTCGATAATAAGCGCGTTTGGCGTTTACTAGGAATTTGTATGTGATTTGTACAGCACCACCTAGTTGTAAACGCGACAACTAGGTCAAATCACATACAAATTCCTAGTAAACGCCAAACGCGCTCACGATCGAATGCGAAAAGAAAAGCTAACACTTAGCACTCAGAGCGATAATTTATAGGTTACTTAATACTTATTGTACAGCGGAACATACTACTTATTAATTACAACGGAACTTAATACTTATAGTAAACATTACATTCCGTTATTGTTATTGATTAAAGTTTGTTATAAGTAAGGTATGTCGTATGTGATAGCAAATGGGAAATGGGTGACTTACTTAGAACAAAGCTCACGCATAATATCAAACACTGTAGCACTTTTGTAAACATGTCTTTATTTACTATTCACACTATGATAAAATTATTTTAATTTTGTCACCTAATTTAGGATCTTTTCTAGATCAATATTTTCACGTAATATAATACTTCACACCTTCATAGTAAACCGGTAACAGAATAATACTACGATGTGATTTCACTACACCGATGACCGATGAGTAACCATCGACTAAGTTTTTACTCAGTAAAAGGGAACTTTCAACTATTTACTATCCAATAGACTTTTATAGCACACTCGCAAAGTTTTGATACGTGTAATTGTTGATATTTTAAACAAATCCGCTATAGTTCTCAGTATTAGGTACCTACAATATATAATATCTAATAATATAATATCTATGGACGCTTTCACACCACGTCACTCCGGTCTCCGGTCCCGTGGTAAGTTCTCGAAGAACTTGTGTTACGGGTAGCAGACAACGGAAAATACTAAAAAGCCCGAAACAAGATTGAGAAAACAGGGTAAACTATGAGCTGAAAGCCGAAGTGAAGTAATTGACATTATGTTTTGGTAGTTAGCAGGCGGGATCCATTTGTAAATAATAAATCGTACAAAAATAAATGGGCCCCGCCTGCGTCTACCGACAGTGCTTCTCGAATGCCTTACGCACACATGTTTAAAAGTTGATTCTACATCAATTCATTCGTTGCGTACGTTACATCTGGATATTATTTATTTAATCTGAGGTCTAAGTTAAATACGAGAATTGAGGTTCTGACCGAGCTTGCCGCTTGTTCGATAGTACCTACCTACTTGATGAGAATATTATGTAGACAATTATGGTGCAGTTGCTTTTCTTCACTTTTCACTTGCACGCTTTCAAAACAGCAAACGGAACGGAAGATGGCAAAAATAATTAGGAAGTAGTTAAGGCTATAAGTCATAACTTACAGCCTATTAATTACTTTATGTAGTTACGACCAAATACGTACCGATATCTTAAATAATCAAGAAATAAATATATAACGACTAAGAATTGTAGAGCGCAGTATACGAGTATATATCTATATACATACAAATAAATAAAATTGAAGTGTCTGTTTGTAATTTCAAATTTATCAGCTTAGGATGAAATGCATAATATGATAGTACTTACACGGTACCTACACCAAAAAGTCAATTATCAAAATTATTGTCTGTCTGTTCATCTTTCTGTTTGTTCCGGCTGATCTCTGAAAAGGCCGGGCCGATTTTGACAGGACAGGATACTGGCAGATAACTGATCTTATAAGGTATAACTGAGGCTACTTTTATCTTAGGGTTCCGTTTGCATAAAAATAGGGTTCCGTTTTTATTATTAGTTCCACCGTTCTACTCCACGCAAACGAAGTTGCGGGTACCAGCTAGTATTGAATATAATGACGGTAGACCGTTGTAGCTCAGAGCAAGGCATCAATCACATTCAACGCAGAAGGTAACAGTTACAGGCGACTAATGACTTGCGTAGTCTGTGCTCTGTTAACGAACCCATGCTGCCAATTCCCATGCAGGATTAAATGATATTCCTAATGCCCGCTCTACACTTCCTTTGATTTTTAGGGTTCCGTAGTTTGTCTCAGAACTCTTATGGTTACGTCATGTCCGTCCGGCCGTCCGTCTTCGGCTTACCGTCCAAACGTGCTAGAAAGATGAAACTTTGCACGGATAATCACATATGTGTATTTACCACTTCAACAAAGTGTTAAAATAAAATCACAAAAAATATATTTTTTTTGGGTACTTCCCTACACGTAAAGTTGCTACGATGATTTTTGTTTTAGGAATCAGTTTGCGAGATATTCAGCTTGTAAGCCCATTTTTTGTCATGGCTGACTCAAAAAATCTTAAAAAATCATGATGGTAGTGAACTTTAAAGGAAAACTATAACGGCTTATATGTATAACTTTGTTAGTTTAGGAGTTATAGATACTTAATTTGTAATATGCGCTTACTTGGAAAACTTCGTACAAAAATAGCGAAATAATAAGTAGATAAACATGTAAAATATTGGTATAATGGTACGGAACCCTACGTGCGCGAGTCCTACTCGCACTTGGCCGGTTTCTTTTACATCAGATACACATTTCGAAATCCCTCTTACTAGAGAACGTTAACGAGCAGGATTGATGTTTTCTGTTCTGATCACTATTAAATTGAGATTCTGTGTAACATAAAATCAGTTGGTCGGACTATGAACCGACCGTTAGCCAATCCAAATAAAGTTCAATGGGGAGACAGGGATTTAAGCCAAATAGAAAAATATACTAAATGTTGTAATGTTAAATTAAGAGAAATTGGCTTCCCTCATGAATTTCACAAGTGTCGTGATAATATGTATTGATAGGAGATAGATGTATTAATAATGATAGGGTTTACTTGGCCGCAATAGACGCATTTTATGGTGACATTGTAACATTGTAACATCGTTACAAGTGGCTGCTGCTGAGTGCTGACAGCTATGTTGGTCGTGGTGGTGGTGGCAGTCAACACCGTGGTCGTCCTGTTGTCGGATGGAATAAGTATGTTCGTAACGCTCACAGGGATGCTAGGCAGAAATGTTGGACCGGTCTGGTACGGTAGGCCCAGTAGTTTTTTTTATTTTATACTCTTTATAATTCAGGAGTTTTGTCGGTGACCGACTATGCCACCCCTACGAGACTTAAAAAACAATAAAAATATAATCATAATATAATAAAACATAAAACATAATCAGGTATTATACACTTAAACACTATTATCAACTAATTCTAAATATATTTCTATGTATAGATAAAATTCGGGCCTCCCTTGATTTAGGTGAGGTCAGAAAACTATTACATACTCCTACATTTCTTGAAACGTCAAGACCGAGGCTACTACGACCACACTCCATCAATACATGTTGCACATGTTCTTTTTTTTTTTTTTTTTTTTTTTTCTCCATCCCCCTAACGGAATCAGGGCTTGTTTTTTATCTTTTGTTATTTCTTCCTCTTTTAGTTCTTTTACATTTGTATAATCTTATATCTACTGTTTTTTATATATACATTGATTGTTTCTTGCATAATTATTACTATGCACTTGTCAATTTTACATTGTAAAAGGTCAACATCATTAATTAAACACAGTAATATAATAGTATCCAATAAAGTAATATGCAATAAATTTAACTCAATTTAAAATGTCAATAAAGTAATCACATAAAATAATCAATAATAATAAATTACAAATAAAATTCAGTCAAAATGTCAAAAATAATACAGAAAATAATACAACGGCACACACATTCAACTTAAACCTACTATCACAGTGAAACTTAATCTAGAGCCTACACTAATATCACACCAATTTATCACAATTAATTTTGTTAACATACACAGCAATTTTCTTACAAAAGGAAAGGAAAATTTCCCTCCTTTTTCCCCCCAGGATGGAAGACAGGCTCTCACCCGTAATCGATATGCCCAATTTTTGTTCAGTATCGTATCTACTGTTAGCAAAAATCGGGCACTCGAGTAACAGGTGAGGAACCGTCTCCTCAACTCCTGGCTGACATGAACACGACGGGTCCTCCTTCAACTTGAATCTGTTCAGGTAGAAGGCGAACCCGCCGTGTCCAGTCAGTATCTGTGTAGTGTTGTGCGTTATGTCTATCTTATTGACTACTTTGTATGCAGCAGCAGCGCTTGGGAAAAAGAGCTTTGTGGTTCCGGCCGTCCCTCCCACTTCGTATCTCCTGTCCCATTCCTCAACCGTATCCTCTCTTAAGATACGCTTGACGAATGAAACAGGACACAGATCGTAGTCAGGTTTCCTTTTCAATCGCAGCGCGGCCTCCTTGGCTAATTCGTCAACCCTCTCATTCCCTCTCAACCCTGCGTGTGCCTTAATCCAAAACAGGGAGACCTCCCGCCTCTGCGATGCAGCTTTTCGGAGGGCCTCCCTTGTTTGCACTGCCAGGGGATGAGGGGAACTAAGGGTGACTGCCTGGAGAGCCGATCTGGAATCGCTAAGGATACCGACCTTCGCCATTCCACTCTTGCAGGCTATACTTACTGCTCTCTGGAGCGCTAGAAGCTCGGCTTGGTAGACGGTACAATACGGCGGCAACGCAAGCTTGACGGCCTTCGTCTCGACCTCACCCTTCCATACGGAGAGTGCGGCTCCGACTCGACCCTCAATCTTGCTGCCGTCCGTATAGATCCTATGGACGTGGCTGTTAACCACGTCTGCATACGAGTCCTCGTCTACTAACCCGAACCTCAGCTCTGCCTGCTCTGCCGGATGTGGGTCCTCGATCGCTAGAGCCATTCGCTCCACCTCCCTGTCTTTCAACGCCGGGTGCGGTACCCCCTTCTTGATCTCATAGAGCCTCGAAGCTTCGAGTATCCTGAGATCAAGAGGGAGTATCCCAGCCAACAGCATTGCAGAGTTCAGGGAGACGGTCCGATATGCTCTGCAGATCTTCTGGGCAAAACCCCGTTGGACGGAGTTGAGCCTTTTCTGGACCCCCATCTTTTCCACGGTGGGTGCCCACGCTGCCGATGCATACAAAATAGTCGGCTCTATCACGGCCATATATATGGTTTTAACTATCTGGGGGTTAAGCCCCCATCCTACCCTGGCCGCTTTGCTAGCTGCTTATATCTGTTGATAGCCTTTTTACATACAGTTCCTACGTGAGTGTTGAAGGTGAGTGCGCTGTCAATAGTTAAGCCCAATATTTTTATGTTGTCATGATATTTCAGGTTGACACCCCCCATCGAGAGTCTTGGCACGTCGAATTTTAACCTCCGCGTTATCAATAGTGCGCATGTTTTGTGGGGGGCAAACTTTAACTTGTTCAACTCCCCCCACTTACTAATTGTCTCTAAGGCTCCCTTGGCCTTCCTCTCTATTTCGAGGGCCGTTTCTCCTCCGAACACCAGAACTATGTCGTCGGCGAAAGCCTGGCAAAACACATCCATCTCCTCTAACATCCATAGCAGGGGGTCCAACAAGAGGTCCCACAGGATAGGTCCACCTATGGACCCCTGCACGCACCCCTTGTTGGTCTCCCTGCTCACTTCCATACCAGCATATCTCACATTCACTCCTCTTTCACTCAGATAGCTGCTGATCACCCGCCTCAGGTTCCCCGGACACCCAACCTCAGCTAACCTAACCTTTATGGCCGGCCACCAAGCACTGTCGAAGGCCCCCTCTATGTCCAGCGACACCACGACAGAGATTTTCTTCTCCTCCCTCTGTTTTCTGACGTGGTTCAACAACCTGTAGAGGGCGTCTTCGGTGCTCCTTTGGGGCATAAAGCCATATTGATTAGGGCTGATCTTGGGCAGCAGGTAAAACCTAAGTCGGGCGACCAGCATCTTCTCGAAGATTTTGCCGAGAACAGGCAAGAGGCCGATCGGACGATAGGCTTTTGGTACCCGGTACGATTCCCTGCCCGGCTTCCTTAGCACCACCACAGTCGCCCGATTCCACTGTTTGGGGAAGCAGGCGACGGTGAGGCACCTATTCAGCAGAGCAAGGAACCATTACGGGTTACATTCCACAGCGCGTTGGCAGATGTCCGACGTGAGTCCATCCGCCCCGGGGGCCTTTTTGGGGTTGAAGGACCTTACGGCTCTCTTCAACTTCTCCATGATGAAAGGAGGGTCGTCCGGACCCGCCGGCGGTTCGGTGTCCAAGGACTCCGCCCGCCAGCGCGTCCGCCGGTGTTCCTCACTTTCATCACTTTCCTGGTCCTCGGGGTAGAAGGTCTCCGCCAGCCATTCTGCGGAGCTTCGGGCGTCGAGGGTTTCACCGTCCCTCGTAAGGGGCAGATCCTCCTCCCTCCCTCTGACTCTGCTCAACACCCTGTAGATGCCCTCCCAGACCCCCTCCCTATCCTGTTTCCGGCAAAACTCCTTCCAACTCTCAGTCTGTGCATCTTTTACTGCCTTTTCATACTTCTCTTTCGCTTCCAGGTACAGTCCAACTACGCGGTCTCTGCGATCAGGCGCAGCGTTACGGATCCTGCGTTTCCTCGTGGCGACTTCCTTCTTCAGCTGCACGAGCTCATCATTCCACCACGACAAGGTGAATCTCTGTGTGTATTTTTTGGTCGGCATTGTGTCTCTGCATGTCTGTGTTATGACTCCTGTGTATCTGTCTATTATTTCTTCTATTTGTTGTGTGCTGTGTATTGTTTCCATGTTCTGTAGAGTCAATTGTTGCACATGTTCAGGTGTTCCACATAATGCACAATTCGGCGATTCAACCTTACCCATCATAAATTTAAAAGTATTCGATGGAGTGCGGCCGAAGCGCATCCTAAGCAGAGCTACTATTTATTTTCTAGGTAATATTACCCAGTAGTGGTAATATTTATAATGAAATGCATCAGTCTAGAAAAAAATTTCAAAGTAAATTACAATATTGTCAGAATAATCAGGAATTAATTAAAATGTTTTTGGAAACAAACAAAAAAGTTAAACACAAAGCCTAGCGTTCCGATGAGTATTACGCCATCAGTGATGCGAAACATATCGCGAATCTGTTTAGATGTCACATTCAAGTATAATATAAATATCCTCTCCGCTCCGCTGAATAGTGAGCATGAGAAGACCAGGGGTGCAGAGGCCGTAGTGTTAACAGTGCCTGAGCGCGTAACAGCAAAACAAGTTGCTCTAAAAATAAAAGGTATGACACGAGGAAAGTCGCCCGGATACGACGGCCTCAGCATATGTAGAACATTTTCAATACGCAGGACCACATCCTATATAATATATATCCATCCATAATATATAGCGTAAAAAACACTCCCAAGGCCCTTGGGACTGTTTTTTACGCTATATATTAGCCACTCCTACTTGCGAAACGAGCTGATGAAGACGGTAGTAGTTCCTATAATTAAGAATAAGACTGGACATAGTTCCGATAAGTGCAACCACCGCCCGATATCATTAGCTACAACCACATCTAAGGTACTTGGATGAATGCTTGAGAGACAACTTAAAAAAACATCTAAATTTGCATGATGCACAGTTCGGTTTCAGGCCAGAACTCTCAACAGAAAGTGCGATTAGGTCTCTCAAGCAGATTGTCTAGTATTACACAGATAGGAGTACGCCCGTGTGTGTAGCCTTTCTAGATCTCTCCAAGGCATTTGATCTGGTTAGGTACGATATCCTATGGCATAAATTAAAAGACGCAGGTGTGCCGGGTGAGTAATTTAACATTCTTAAATATTGGTATGACCACCAAACTAACCGGGTCAAATGGCTCCGTGAACTCTCTGACGAGTACAGGCTGGAGTGTGGAGTGAGACTGGGGGGAGTAACGTCTCCTTCGCTCTTCAACTTGTACGTGAAAAGGCTGATTGCTGAGCTGCTGAGTGACACCAGAGTAGGCTGCTCGATTCCGATTGATGGCCTCTATGTTAACAGTATTAGTTATGCATATGATATGGTGTTGCTCATGATCATATTGATGGGCAATAGCCTATACCCTCAGAAAAATGATTGGAGTGTGTGAGGAATATGCGAGGACGCACGGTCTCGTATATAATGTAAGAAAAAGCGAACTTTTGATATTTCAATCCAGGGGTGGAACGTGAACTGGGAGATGTGGCGCCAGTGCTGCTCAATGGTGTTGCTCTTTGAAGAGTAAAAGAGTTTAAATACCTCGGCCATGTGGTCACCAAGGATTTAAAAGACGATGGAGACATCGAAAGGGAGAGGTGAGCGATAGCGGTCCGCTCACCGCTGTAACATGTTGGCACGCAGATTCGCATAGCAGGTGTAGTACAGATGTTAAAATTACACTGTTTAAAGCGTTTTGCCAAACTCTGTATACCTGCAATCTTTGGGTCAGCTACACGCAGCGGGCCATCAACGCTCTCCGAATTCAGTACAATAACGCGTTCAGGGTGCTGGTGGGGCTTCCTCGCTGCTGTAGTGCGTCTGCGTTGTTTGCACATGTACACAAAGACGGTTTTCACACCGTGCCGTCGCATCGCATTGCTGATGTTCCCCACGCGTGGGAGCCCCAACACCATCGTGAACGTGCTCAGCGCCAAGCTGGACAGCCCCATTTTGGGGCACTAGGTCCAAGCACACGTGCATGTGCCCGGAGCCTCAGAGGGAGGCAAATACCTAAATTAAATATCGTTTGTATACTTACAACATTATGGGCTACGCCTGAAATAAACATATTTTAATTTTTTTCATTTATTATCGCCTTTCGCGACAAATCGTTGCTGCATCAACTTGTAAATTTCAATATCGTCGGATATTGTAAGACAGAGGATATTGTAGAATGTAGCACATCCTAAATATCAACAACATTTTTGAAAGATAAATAGTACAAGGTGCCTGGCCTTCACGTCATCATAAGGAAAATAAACTAAATAAACTCAGAGGTTGATAGTTTATAACTTTAAAAGGTTACAACAGAATATGATAATATTTAAATACTTACGAATTACGAATAGTTATAATATTTAAAGCGCTGACTAGCGCAGATGAGGATATAAGTAAGCTATTGTAAGTAGTTAAATAAAAATACACAAAAAAGTATGAAATAAATCTTATTTTCTAAATAATTCCCCTTTTAAATTCGGCTAAAATTTTAACTATATCTCTATACAATCTTCATTATTTTGAAGTCGGCACCAGCTCAAACAATATCCTGATAAATCATTATTTTATAGAGCTCACGCTTAAGGCGAGGTGAGTCGCCAACTATGAAGTATTCAAGGGGGTGAAGGATGAGTGGGGGCGCGCCGCCCTCGTACTGCGGGGTGGTTCGTGCGAATTACTTCAGTGATGTGTCCATAATGTACAAAAGCGTAATTTCGACGATATCGTAATGTACTACATAGTTAAGCGGTTTTTGCCCTCCTGGGGAAAATCGCAGCGTCTAGGTTCAAAATATATCATTACAAAGCAATATACTCATGTATTTCTATCTTCCTTATTTTTTTTAATCAATAATAATATATCACTACGTATTTTTTCTTTATTGCTCTCCGAATTTTTTTGTTACTTATTTTTTTATAATCTACACTAAAATTTACGACATAAATACAAATTCGGGAAACTAATCATAACGTAAAATAAATTAAACTTAGAGGGGAAATTTTTTTAAAGTCGCTGAATTTTTGCGTGTGTAGAGAAGTCCCTAGGGAGCTTTTTATTAAGTTTGTGCCATTTCTGCCTCTTGCAATTCGAGCAATTCGATAATTTGTGGATGATTTTTTAAAATGGCCATAAAAGTGAAAAAATCTATTTAAAGTTGAAAATACGAATGGTATCATATCTGGGGCGGCCTCCAAAGTATGAAAACATAATTTACGTCATTTTCGTCCACTAAAAATCACTTAAGTGTGATAAATGACTGTTTTCTGACTAAGGGGACCCATTTCCTAATTACTATACACTTCCTACTACACATATATACTACACATATATACTTCCTACTCCTCCTACAATCTTCTGATTAATTTCGATGCGGGTTCCAAGACAGATTTAGCATGTCCTCCGGGCACCCCTGAGATCATATCAAAGGGTTTTTGCGGTTGGTTGCCACTGTCGATCCTGGCTACACAGGAGTTGCAGTGGTGGGTAAGTGTGGTGGGCCAATTGCCCGTTTAAGGGGCCCCATATACGGTCCGGTTTTCCTTCAGTTCGGCCTTAACGGATGCAAAAACCGTATCGTCTGTGTGTAATTTCGATATCGCATCAGTCAGCCGGGTGGACTGAAGCGATTCGTTCCAGTGTTGCCAGCTCTGTTTTTGTGAAACTACTATGCTCGCGTCGATTTCTACTGAAAACTACTAAAATAATACTGAAAACTATAAAAAAGCTACTAAACTTAGGAATCCGTAAAGCAAACAAAAAACACGGCATTTTTTTTAGGTTTTCTTATATTAAAAAATATTATATTGAATTTTATTATAAATTTTACCGTTAAAATGAAATATACTAGAAAATACTACGTATATAGTAATTAAACGGGTAGTTTTTAGCAAATTACGGACGAATGTATTATTATGATAAGGTATAATTTTTTTTTGGTGCCTAACCTTAGACCATTTTGCATATGATTACTGTCTGGCTCTTTCCTACTAAAACACTACTAACAACTAAATTCCTACTAAGGAGGGAAAAAAAACTTAATTTAGTAGTAATACTTTGTGAAATAACTAAATTGGCAGCATTCTGGACTGAACGGATGAACTGAACGGACCATGTGTGGACAAATCGCTTCATTTCAGGCTAGAGCCGTGGCCGTGCGGGCGTGTTTCGTGTATAAGCGTAGTGAGTTTTTCGCGGTGTTCAATTATTACACAATTATTAAACAAGACCGTAGCTCGCGGCAATCTAGAACGAACTGATGCGATTTTGCCGTGTGTGTGCTCGAATCCGTTCAGGCCGAACTGACGTCAGTTGGGTCGGATGCGATTTTTTCCGTGTATGTGCTCGAATCCGTTCAGGCCGAACTGACGTCAGTTCTAACTGAAATGATCGGCCTCTCGTCTGTGGAGGCCTTCACGTCAGTCTGATTGGCAGCTCGGTATGCGTACTTAAGTTTGATTTTTGCATTGTTTGGAAATTCGGAATGTGATGAGTTCGAATCCCGGTAAGATAAATATTTTTGTTATTCTTATTATTACTTTTTCTTTTATATACTGTACTAAAACTCCGAAAAGCTTGGTCTCCCAGGTAAAGAGGGCTTTTCTACATTCATCGAATACAATCTCTTCATATTTTTAGGGTTCCGTAATACATAAGGAACCCTTATAGTTCTACTCTGTCCCTCCGTGTGTCTGTCTGTCCGCACTTCTAGCTTCTGTAATTATAAATATAAATGAATCTTTGCTATAGTTATATTATATTGTGCATAGATCTCGGTTTAAGCATCATAAAATAATAATAATTTTATATTTTAGGGGTGGCTCCCCATACATGTGAAGTGGGGATAAAAAATATTTTTCATACTACCCTATCGTGTCGGATATAGTTGAATACGTCTTTTGAAATAAAGGTAGAATTTCATACATGTTTTTTTTTACAAAGTCAAACGTTTACGAGTAATCGGCCTCCAAAGTGGTTTATAAGTTGGTCAGCCACTGGCATTTCTAAACTATGAGACATAGAAACTTGCACATTTCCATGCTGATAGATCATACCAAAAACTCTTTAGGAAAATTATTTTGAACGAAATCGGACAGTAACTTTTGAAGTAATTTGAAAAAAATCTTTTTCGCGGTTACAGTTACGGAACCCTCCTTAGACATGTCCTGACATGCTCTTGGTTAGGTTATTTTTATTATATTGGTCCACAACGCAAAAAGCCAATGGCCTAATTACTCATATGTTATTAGTATTACACGACGAAAGAAAAAACATGACTAACCTTATGTCAAATCCTTATGTCGTCGACATAAAGGTCAAGTCGGAGGTAAAATGACTTTGAATGGACTTTCAACAATAAATTCGAATGATTTTTGACGGCCGGAGTGCGGAATAAAATGACACAGGTATATTTAGCAAAACGCCTCAGCGGGTACTACCGTTTTCTATACAAATGAAAGAGAAGGAATGTCAGGTCGTCATTTCACGATGTCGACCTGTTGACTCGTCCGAATTATTTATCATTGAAAAAAATCGACGGCGCCTACGTACATTATTGTAACTGCAAAATGGCAATGTTTGTTTATTACTGTTTTGGAGTCTATATATTATCTTATTTAATGATTAGACTCTATATTATTAAATATAGTGTCTAATCATTATCATCACTTATTATCTATTGTACCTAGTATTCGGCTGAAAAAATGTAGCAGTCAGCATTAAATACATATAATATAATTTTGGCTATAGCAAAATTTCAAATACATTGATATCGGTGTACTAAACTATGAGGAGTACCTATGTCACCATAATAATATGTTGGTGTATCGTAAGAAGATGGTGGTGATGATGATTACTATGAGTGGCGTATGCTTGCAGTTCCATAAACAATGCCGAGATTTCTAAACGTGTATCTGTGCTTTTGGATCTAGGGTACACCTTCGCACAAAATTACTATAAATGTTCTTATAATTTTGTGGAGTCAGGCATCCAACTTGGTGACTAAGGGACCAATTTCGAATTATATTCTTTACAACAACAAAATAATTTTGAAAATGCTTCGACAAACGGCAGAGTAATGTTCAAAGGTATACGTGTCCGTGTAGAATACTATGAGAAGTACATATTATCATCATAATGTGATAGTGTATGGTGTGCTGAAGGCGGTGATATTGATGATTACTTTGATTGACATAGTGGCATATGCTTTCAGTTTTTTAAACAACGCCGAAATCCCCAAACGTATATCTATAACGACTCGGGAGTTCAGTTCAGTACTTTTGGATTCAGGTATACCTTCGTGCAAAATATTTATTTTTAGTAGCATATGCCTGGGCTATTTCAGAAAAAGTCAAAATCACTATATGTGTCCATATAAATTTGGAGGAGTTCCCTCGATTCCTCATGGATCTCATCATCAGGTCACCACTTTGGTGTCAAAAAGACCAATTGGGGATTGGTCTAAATTGGGATTGGAAGTGGACTAAAGATTATTGAAAATAGGTTTTTTATTTTGAAAAACTTGAAAAAAAAAATTGAAAAAACTTATAAAACACATTACAGGCCGATTACTCGAAAATGGTTGATTTTGTAAAAAAGTCATAATATAATATGAAACCTTCCCTTTATTTTATAAAATACATATTCAACGATTTTCCACACTATGGGGCAGGTGTTGCAGAGCCACCCCGAAATATAAAATTATTATTATTTTATGATACCAAAACCGAGATCTGTACATATTATATATTATAGTCTTTAACTACACCAAATTTCATCAATTTATATTCATAATTACAGAAGCTAGAAGAGCGGATAGACAGACAGACAGACAGACGGCCGGACAGAGCGAAACTATTAGGGTTCCTTGAGTATTATGGAAACCTAAAAATAAAACCTACTTCCAAAGTAAAAATGCACAAAAATTTTTGAAATACCTAACTACATAATATAACTTATTTTCTAAGTAATTCCCCTTTTAAATTCGGCTATTCTTACAGACCGGTACCGGTTTCAAAATTATGAGAATTGAGTAAAGAAATAGTTAAGTTTTTGCCGAATTTTAAAAGGGGAATTACTTAGAAAATAAGTTATATTTCATACTTTTTTGTTCGTTTACACTTTTCTCATAAAATCTTATCAAATCTTTTGCTCAGGTGCCGTTTGTTGTTAGTTGCAAGTAACCTGCAGTTAATATTATAACATTTACTGAGCACTATTATAGGCATTTATAGCAGTATTATCACAGTATAAGAACAACACTGTTCATCTTCTTGCAAACGTGCCGCGATCGGTTTGAATGTGAAAATTCTTACTTTTAATTAAATGTAATTTTTATTATCAAAATATTTCAAGTATTTTATTTGTACCTACGTAATTTATGAACTGGTAAAGTATTTCATTATATTATAGAAATAAAAACCAAGTGCTGTTCCATGATACTGAAATAAAATTATATTGTACTAGCTGTAGCTGTAGCCCGCGACTCCGATCGCGTAAATACAGTATCCCACGGGTATACGAGGGCTGCACTAAAAGTATCGGGAATGGAATATTTCCACTGTTCCTGTCATATTAAAATCTTTTTAATTTAAAACTCCTTGGTTTTAAAAATCGAATACCGTTTATTTATATAAAAAAAATTCTCGGTCTTGTCACAAGGCCTTGTCAAACTTGTTTAGTCGTTGAGAAAATGGAATTGACTCGAGAAAATTCTAGAGCGATGATTTATTATGACTTTCGAAGTGGTTTAACACAAAAACAGTGTGTTGACCGGATGATTTTTGCATTTGGTGATGAAGCCCCATCCAAAACCACAATTTATCGCTGGTTTGCTGAATTTCAACGTGGACGTGTCAAGCTCAGTAATGATCCCCGTCAAGGTCGTCCAAAAACTGCAGTCACCCAAGAAAACGTTGATGCTGTGCGTAAGCTGATTGAGGAAGGTCGACATGTGACATACCGCGAAATTCAGGCAACTTTAGACATTGGCATGAGTCAAATACAAATAATCTTGCATGAACAATTAGGTGTATAAAAGTTGTTTTCCCGATGGATACCGCATTTGCTCTGCGAAGAGCAAAAAGCGGCTCGCGTTACTTGGTGCGTCAGAACTCTCGAAAGATTCCACGCAGGATCCTCAAATGCTGTATACAACATCGTATCAGGCGACTAATCCTGGATATACGCGTACGAACCCGAAACAAAAAACCAGTCACGAGTTTGGGTGTTCGAAAATGAGTTAAAGCCAACAAAAATTGTTCGTTCACGGAGTGTTGCAAAAAAAATGGTGGCCACGTTTGTCTCCTAAACCGGCCATGTTGCGACTATTCCTCTTGAGGGACAAAGAACGGTTAATGCAGAATGGTATGCTAACATTTGTTTGCCACAGGTCGTTCCTGAACTCCGTAAAGAGAACTGCAACCGCCGCATCATCCTCCATCACGACAATGCAAGTTCTCACACCGCGCACAGAACAAAAGAGTTTTTAGAGCAAGAAATCATAGAATTATTAGACCATCCGCCGTACAGCCCCGACCTAAGCCCTAATGATTTCTATACTTTCCCTAAAATAAAGAATAAATTGCGTGGTCAGAGATTTTACGCCTACAAAACGGCCATTTTGGAGACCCCAACTTCCGAATGGAATGGTTGCTTCAATGATTGGTTCCATCGTATGGAAAAATGTGTCAAATTTCGCGGAGAATACTTCGAAAAGCAATAAATACATTTTTAAATAGTAATGTTGTGTCACTTCCTTGATTCCCGAAATTTTCAGTGCCGCCCTCGTACTGCTCTTTTTCGGGATAAAAAGTAGCCTATGTTTCAATCCAGAGCCTAAAAAATTACCATACCAAATTTAATCGAAATCCGTTCAGTAGTTTTTGCGTGAAAGAGCAACAAACATCCATCCACCCTCACAAACTTTCACATTTATAATATTAGTAGGATTAATTATATTACTATTTACTACTAAGAATATGAAGTAACTACTGACAGCCCTTGCGCCAACGCGAGAGTAGGCAAATAACTCGCCAGACGTCCTTAAGATGTCGTACTGTTCTCTGTTTTCCGTACTATTCACTAAGTATATTCGTTTTTTATTACTTAAAACGTTTAGGTAAGTGTGCTACTAATTACTAAAGTACCCTAATAGTACATATTTCACAATAAATGTCGACTTAAAAATTTATACAGTTCGTAAATAAAATAACATATAAAATATCATGTATGTTATAGCTCATAAATTGTACTAAAACGCAATTAACCTGTAACTGTGGACGTGATGTTTTTGTTACACATCTTTGGACGTGGAGTCATTGAGACTTTATGTTAGTATATAATTGTTCGCAATAAGGAAGAAAATTTGGTTCGCATTTTATTAATCAAGCTTATATGAAGTTAATTAAGTACAAATTTAAAAAGTTTTTCTTAAAGGACATCGTCCATTTTGGTCCAAAATTGAAAGTTCCGGCCAGAAAAAAAAAGTGGGTTATTCTAATAGATGTTGTCCGTCTAATCATTTCTTACTATAGCACCAAAGTTGTATCAGCATTGTACTTTTATTTTATTTGAGCTCGAAAATTCTATTTTTTCATACATTTTCGAAAAAAATAATTATTAAAACAAATGAAGTAGCCTGACAAAACATGACATTTTGGATTTTTTATACAATACACTTAACATGAATATTAACTTCCTCATCCGAGCGTATTCTTGGTTGCAACTTCAGCGACAATGCTTCAAAGTCGATGTCCGCTATCTAGTCTAGGTGATTTGACAAGGTTACTGGTTTTTACTCAGAGCGACTGCCGTCTGAACCCCGAAACCCAAAGGGCAAACCACAGAACCAATATAACCTAATAAAAAGTAGTCTTGCAACTTGACTTAGCATAAACATTTCTTGGAATCACGGTTAGTATATTATAATAATAGCGACGCTTACAATAGCCGACAAGCCGGTAAAGCCACCACACACAGTACTGCCGGGCCCCTGCCCCAACCGCCAAAACCCTTTGTCTGCTCTTGCAACCCGCCGCACTAGCGCATACAATGTATTTGCATCAAGAGTGAGCGAGAAATATGCTCCTCTCGCTCGCACATGACACCGCATGCAGCGTTTGCCGTTTGCGATGCGACTGACTAGTTTCATTGTTTCGCTCGCTCGCTCCCGTCGTTTGTTTTTGTTTGTTATCGTATTTTGTTAAGTTTTGTTGTTACGTTTTACTATTGACTGTTACGTTTTGTTATTGACTGTTCCGTATACGAGTCATGGAAGACTGTATCTTGTGCCGTGTACCAACAGCGAATCAGCGGAGATATGAATGGACTTCCCGAGAAAGAGACCATCTTGATATCGCTCAAATAGTGATTGAAGAATTGGTGGATAGACAGGTAAAAACACATTCTCCTATATATAACTACCTGTTAACAAATGACAGCACTGTATTATGTTATTGTTGTATGTTTACGATCACCCAAAACCCGTCCTTTCGATCTTAAGGTTTATTTTCTATGTTTATGCTAAACTAATCTTGAACCAACAGTCATTTATTTGACGAAAAATAATAGGTAAAACAAAGACAAAGCATGCTCCTCTTCCTTGAGGTAAGGTCATAAAACCGAATATATTAAAGGTACCTAAGTATGTGTTTATTGTTCTTCGTGTGTTTTAATCTGCATAGATACCTGTTTCAAAGTATGTGTTGTGGACTGTGGTCACGTAATATATATATACTTGTATTACACATACAAGTATATATGTACCTATGTACATATATACTTGTATGTGTAATGGTTTTTGATTTCAGTTTTGACGATTTATGTTTTTTTATTTACAGTTGGAGCACACTGTTCATTTGCCGACCATGTTGGCAAAGAACAGAAAGAACTTACCGACGACGTATTTGAGAAGTTAAAGAGCAGGTTGACCAAGAAGACAATCCACCCGAAAATCCAAATCCAACACCTACTTCGTTGGATTTGCCGGATCTTCTTCGCGCACCTAATACAGCGAATAGCTGTATATTCCAAGATTGTGCAAGTGAATCTCGACGTGTGATGTGTGTTCCCGAAAACATCACTCTTTGCATGCTCTGCCGCTACAGTTATTTTATACCAGAAAGTGCACGTGTATGCAGTGAACATTTGGAGCAAAATCTGTGGTATTTACTGCATTTGCAAGACAATGCATCTACAGAGTTTACTGACAGCACAGACACACATAGCACAGATAACAAGTATTTTTTCAATACTACAAAAACATATTTCTCAAGACATCATTGATTTTGAACAGTTTGAAAATATGGCACCAGATGAATTTCATACCTGGACAGGTTTACGTCAAAGCCAGTTTGCAGAATTACTGGAGGCCTTACCAAGCCTGGCAATAAACAAAAGAAAAACCATATTCGCCGCAGTATTGGTTAAGTTAAGAACGGGAGATTCGAACGCAAGGCTTGCAAATATATTTAAATGCGGTGAAACGACATTCCAGAGATGATTACAAATCGGACGCAACGAACTTTTGGAAGATTTCGTACCCTTAAACCTTGGGTTTGATCATATGACAAGGCAGGAAGTGGTTCAACGGAACTTATTATTGCCTAATAATCTGTTCGAAAATCCTTCAATTCCAGAAGGCGAAAGGAAAGCGATCACTATTTGTGATGGGACTAATGCTTACCTACAGAAAAGTAGCAATTATTTTTTTCAACGCGAATCGTATAGCCATCACAAATATAGAAATCTACTTAAACCTTTCCTCTTGGTTTCTTGCGATGGACATATCATCGAGGTGAGCGGACCATACGCCGCAGTTACTTCGGACGCAGATATAATGAATGGCTTAGTAAATAATGAAAACAGTGCGTTCCACTGGTTTTATAGATGTGGAACATATTTATTTTGGACCGTGGATTCCGCGATTCTGTGGCAAAT
Organism: Phengaris alcon alcon; assembly: GCA_037179445.1. Lineage (NCBI taxonomy): Eukaryota > Metazoa > Arthropoda > Insecta > Lepidoptera > Lycaenidae > Phengaris > Phengaris alcon. Next base: position 560,878 of record JAYRCH010000116.1, read on the forward strand.
CTCGAATCGTGTGATTATGTAACACATATGCCAGAAACAAAGTATCCCAATGAGACTCAGTTAATCACAGAACAAGCTAACAAATCAAGACTGATTACGATTTGTCGTTGGGTAGTTGAAGTGGTAAACGGAAGATTTAAACGAGATTTTCGACTGCTGCATAGCATCTATAATAATAGAGCTCTTAGAAGCATGTTTGATTATTTTAGGATCGCGGCAGCCATATTAAATCGCTTTCATGTTTTAATTGAGGACAACCCACATGCTAGAGACATTTTGAAGATTATACATGAAAGGAATAATACACCAAACAGATTGTCAGAACTCGTAGAACGACATAATTACAACCGCAGACGTGCTCAATTCAGGATGATGATAGCTGATATGGAAGAGTTCTCAGAATTCCCAAGATTGAATGAGCTAGAGTTGTTTTTGTTCACTCTTGGCATATATCAATTAAATCAGGCAAGAAGCTATTACGGGGAACACATCCTTGATAACGGATCCTTTAGAATTGAGCTCAACATTGATCTGAGTGATGAACACCTGACTGAGTTACAGGAACAAGGAAATGATTTATGGATGATTCGTGGGCGATTACAATCCCGGCATGTCAGAGCCAGAACATATTATACATATATTGTGGTAGATAAATCACTCTCGGGAAGACGAGCATTCGCCCACTATTACTGTACATGTATTATTGGAAAAAGAACGATTGGGTGCTGTTCTCATATTATCTGCATTATATGGTACATGAGCTATGCTCGGCATCTACAAATTATAGTTCCCCCACCTTTAGGATTAGAAAATATTATTGTTCTGCCAGATGATGGTGATATTATTGTTTAATTCACAATAAATAACCTACTTACTTATACAAAAAAAGGTATTTTCATTTTTATTAGAACCCCTCCCTACCCATCCAACATTAACTATGGACTAGGATCCATGGCTGAACAATTGTTTGGTTTTTAATGATTTTTTTCATCGAAAATGTCATGTTCTATCAAGCTACTTCACTTGTTTTAAATTAATTATTTTTTCGAAAATGTATGAAAAAATTGAATTTTCGAACTCAAATAAAATCAAGTACAAAGCTGATACAGCTTTGGTGCCATAGTAAGAAATGATTAGACGAACAACTTCTATCAGAATAACCCACTTTTTTTTCTGGTCGGCACTTTCAATTTTCGACCAAAAATGTATGAAAAACTGATGATGTCCTTTTACTTAATATTACTAATTTACTAACTGTAAGACACATTTTAGTCATAAGCGACGTGAGATCACTAATAGGAATATTATGTTAGTAATATAACTGAGGAAACAAAAACAAAATTGGTAATAACAAAATAATAAAATATAAAAAATTGTTAAAAATAAAACTGAAGTCTAAATATTATTTGGAAAAAGATAATAAGGTCTAAACATGAGGTAATTATTGGCAATCGCTACACAACGGTTTTCAAATTTGTAAGCAAACTGGACAAGAACATTTCTACAATATAATTTTCTGCAGCTATACTTGTACTTGTAGAAAAATTACTTCGGACACTAAACAGAAAGCAATATCATCCTAGGGGTCCGATTTATCTTTAACTGAAGGATTTTGAAGGCAAAATACCTTTTTTTAACAATATTATCAGATATTTTTTTCTGTCATTTTATTCCTGATATGATTGGTTTTGTTGATCGTGGTTGATTTTTACTGTCCATTTTTGTAAAAAGCCTATAGCAAATTTATATATCATATAAAATATTTTATATGGGAAACGTGGACGTAGAGTCTCGGAGACTCCGAAAAAAACTGAATACTCACGCGTTATTAAGCCGGCGACGAAACCATCTATCTGTATACTATATATTATATGTATAATATGAGTACTGAGACGCTCGGTGCGGGGGGACGCAGGGAAGTTACTTATTCACAAAATTTGCAGTTGACTCGGAGTCTCTGAGACTCCACGTCCACAGTTAAAGGTTAATTATAATTTTCAGCAATGCAAATATGAAGTTATGAAAATTAATAATTTTATAATCGTCTGATAAACATTATATATTATTGAGTTGCAAAATAAAACTTTATTTTAGTTAAGTACATTCAAGCACCATTTAGATTAATTTAAAAAATTACAATAATTTGGATTTTGTCGATTCAGTATTTTGCAATGGACGAGCTACCGAAGAACCCTATCATAGAGTACATCCCTGATACTCTTACTGCTATCAGGAAGCAGTATAACCTGGAAAGACCGTGGAGAATGAATGAGGCTATAAACATTCTTGAAGAATGGTTGAAGAAGCAGGAACATTTTGTGGTTAAGACCTTCCGTAAGTACATTGTTCACAATAAATAGACATAACAGTATAGCCCCTTATTTCCTTTGTAAACGTAAAAAAGGGCGTAAGAAAGTTTTAGATGAAAAAGATTTAAGTATAAGTAACAAGGGAATAAAAATGTCGATGTTGTAATTCGTACTGCTAATGCCCGGTAAGTTCAATTTGTCTGTAGTTTATCTATTAAATAGCGAATCAAAAGCGCTTTTAAATTGATAATCTGACAGTAGATAGTATTCACCGGTTCTAGCCCGAGATAGACCCGGTGAAAACCTGGTTTTGTCCCAGATTTTCGGCGTTCGATGGGCATCGCCGGCAAAAAAAAAAGGTTTCGTGTCAAATTGAGGGTTTTTGCCCATGCCCGATCGATTGCGCTCATCCGTTTTCAATATCTATAACGGTTACAAAGATAGACTTTTGCAACTACTAGGCTCATTAGGCTCTATTCATTACTAATTACAGAGAAAGCAGAGAGATAGAAATGATTGGACATCCTCATAGTGATATATTCAACCAGGAAAAGTTTTTAATTTGTTCGATTTAACACCTTTATGGTGACATATTCAATCAAGAAAAGTTTTTAATTAATGGTGTCGAGATGTGTATTAAATTGGTTAGGTCACGTGAAACATTTAAATCACACATTATTCTCAGGAACAGCAATACATTTTCTTAATGAAGGTAATAGGATATCTCACGATAAGTATTCTAAAGGTTATTGTTTGCTAGCATTTGATCTCACACCTGATTTGTCAGCCAATTCATCTAGTCATTGGAATCTAATTAGACATGGTAGTATTAGATTAGAAGTTCGCTTTGAATCTGCTCTGACTCAAACGATCAATTGTGTTGTTTATGCAGAATTCGATAATGTTATAGAAATAGATAAAAATCGCAATATTTCAGTAGACTATAGTAGTTAAGTATATTATTAATAGATTTTTGTTTGTATATATTATATGTATATTGAATAAAAAAATTACTACAAAAATCCTCTATTTTTTCTCTCTCTTACAATATGATGATATTGATATCAATTTTAAATATCGCTATCAATCGCTAGAGCAGATAAGATCCCCATACCTAAACAGTATTCATGGATACTTTAGACATACAGAAATGTTTGAAGAAAATTGATGCAAACATTGTAAATAATGTTTACGCAGCAAACCGATTACCGATACGTGTTCCAGTTTCATGCTATATCGTGAGCAATTTGGACACTGATAATAAACCAGGTTCCCATTGGATTGCCATACATATTGATAAACAACGTATTGGACAATACTTTGATTCATATGGTCGGTCTCCACAAGGATATCACCGAAAGTTTCGAGACAGAAATTGTAGAATATGGTCATATAATATAGCTAGAGTACAAAATGATTATACCATGGTTTGTGGAGAATACTGTATAATGTATCTGTATTATATTTATAACAATAAGTCACTAAATGATTTCCTGGTACATTTTGGTGCAAATACCTTACACAACGATTTGGAATTATGTAGTTTATTTGAGTGTTATTATACCAATAAAATGACTCACTTACAATACCATTGTTGTTTCACTTAACCAGTAATGACCCTTAGCTTATCACCGTCCATTATCTACCATATATACCATACCATATATCTGCATGACGTAATTAGTAATGAATAGAGCCTAATGAGCCTAGTAGTTGCAAAAGTCTATCTTTGTAACCGTTATAGATATTGAAAAACGGATAAGCGCAATCGATCGGGCATGGCAAAAACCCCCAATTTGACAACAAACTTTTTTTTAGCCGGCGATGCCTATCGAACGCCGAAAATCTGGGACAAACATAGGTTTTTTACCGGGTCTATCTCGGGCTAGAACCGGTGAATACTATCTACTTCTGACGACAAATTCACCTCGGCAACCGAGCATAAGGCCGCTAACGCCCGAAATTAATAACAATTCTAAGATATAGAACAATTCTAATATTTTATGTAGTAGGTTATAGTTATTAACATTATAATTGTTAACTTAAACTGAAATAAAAATAAAAAAAAAAAATCTAAGATATTTAGATGTTAATGTAAGTAATTTTTATTTCAGAATCTTAGATTCTCAAATTTACGTAAACTTAATCCTTTATTTTTTTTGCGGGGAGAAATTCGTTACGAATCCCACGCCGTCCCCGGGGGATGGGCAGCAGGGGTGATGGAGTGCACCGTGGTTTACTGACTAAAACCCCCCGATGCCCTCCTGCGCCAATGCGAGGCCGTGGGAATCGAGTGAGCATAGCTCCACGACAAACGTGAAGTTAATCCTAGGATCGTTGAAATGTATTGAAATCTTGATCTCAGATATGAGATTAAGATTGAATATTAATTTCGGGCGTAAGTCGGTACCGTAAAGTAATTGTCAGTTCGGTCTAGGATTTTGACAGAATAAAAAAAAAATACTGTCAGATTAAACCTTTAACTTTATGGTTAACCATTACTTACATATAAGCCACTTGTCGGTCCGGCAAGCGGCACCGGCAAGTGTCATGTGGGAGTCATCGCCGTGTTGTTGCCAGGCCGGTAAGGCTGGGAGTTGGGACTATAATATGATCCGGAATCCGCAACGCCGGAGAAAATTTAAAGTACTGAAAATAGAACTCTAGGGGCCGTATTCTTGGTCGATTCTTCGTGTTCGTCTTAAAGTCATGCTTAAGGTTACGTTTCGATTCACAGTCGTAACATATGCATTGTCTTAAGTAAAACCTCAAGTGTGGACTTAATCAGGCAAGACTTATTCACATGGGATTCACAATCGATTCTGAAGCAAATATTTATTAGTTATTTATTCAGTCATAATATAAGGCGGTCTTGTTTATCCCAATAAGACCGTACTGGTTCCAAAGTGAGGTTATATTTTCAAGTCATCTCCAAATGTGACTTATGAAACTCCAGACACCTTTTCATAGCGATAATTTTTTTTATTGTGATAAAAATTAATTTGTCTTCGTCTGAATCCAGTGATATTGGAGATATTAGTGATATTGATAATAATGAAGAGGATAATGAAATACACATTCGTTGACCTTTGCGTGACCGACTTCAATCCTTTTGATGTTTATGATGATAATGAATTTAAAAGACGATTTCGATTTAACAAAGATTTTGTGCTGATTTTTTATTTTATATCGAGATTTTTTTATCGATAAAAATAAAAAAATGGGTGCACGTGTTCACTTTGCGAAAACCTGTACTTTTTCTCGATAAGAACTACGATCGCATCCGATATGAACCCTAATTAAGTACCGTTTCTAGACCACAGATGGCGTTACATAACATTGTTTGCAAAAATATTGTTTTTATGTAAAGAAAGTTGTGTAAATTTTGGTTTCTATCGGGTCTTTCAAATTGTAAGAATATCGCAATACATAAAAACTTTACGCTTCTTTTTTGCCGACTAGGGTCGGAGGGGTCCGCAACCCCATAAGGAACTTCCGTTCCAAAAAATTGACATCATGTGAAATAACAAAATTTAATTTACTCACGATATACAATTATTTAATGTTAATTTTTTTACCTTGGTTGAAATAACTAATGAAGAATTATTATTCATTATTAATTTCTCTCCAAGCTTCGTCTTTATCTTTCAAAGTAGCACTATCACTATTTTCAATAATGTGCTTTTAGTTTTTTAATATATTTAGAAATAAATATCGCTCAACCTCAGTGTAATGTTTTCTCGTAGTTACCATTTTGATAAAAATTTAAATTATTTTTAAAATAAAAATTGGAGAAGCTCAGCAATGGGTATTTCTTATAAGATACTGTCATTGATGTCAATTATGCCTCATTTCCAAAATTATTCCTGATTGGCTTATTAAACATAAAATAAACGGAATCATCCGAAGATAAAATGAGAAATGCTCAAGCATTTTCTTCAGTAAGAAATTCTCCAGCACAAATTACTTGAAAAAGAACAATCTTAAGACATGATTGTGAATAGATGATGTCTTACGATCAACTCATACAAACAAGGCGGACTTATTCGAGAAATTCTTAAGCCCATTCTGAAGCAACGACCAAGAATTCCGGCCTAGGGCTAATTTATATAGAGTCCAAAACCGAACATACGAGCCTCGAGTCAAATGTCAATATCAAATCTGATAACTAAACACTCGACTTTTCAACTCTACTTATTGTATTAGCGCATAGTTCTATTTTCAGTGCTCTCAATTTTCCCGGGACCGCCGAATTCCGAATTCATCCATCACTTATTGTCCCAGCCTAAGTGAAAAACACGCCATATACCTCGGCAGCCGGGCAGTGCTGGTGCCATTTTCCACATACTTTTCGAGATCAGGAAAATAGCGGTGTGTGAACTGAGGGACCACACTCTGAGGGCTGTAGTTCTTAAACTATCTTTTTACAAATACCCAGAATTCTTTTAGAATTCTACTAAAATTTGCTATAGGTACTTATTTTGGGGAAATTCAGGTAGGTGCCTAGCCTAATTCCACACTTACACCCGGGCCGGTGAGTGGAAAAACAGATTTTGATGTTAAATTGGCTATAATTATTGTCTGTGATTTAAATATCACACTGCTATGCGTTATTGGTAATTGTAAAACTTTGAACGCGCAATGTACGAGCATATACATACCTACTTGAAATAATATACTTGAGTCTACCCTAGCGGATCCGTTAACTCTTAGTATACACCGAATATATACGGTGTATATGCGGCAACTTCACCCCAAGACGTATACGCCAAGTATACACCAAAAATATTTTTCCAAGTCCCGCAAGCTGAAAAATTTCAAAGTTCCAACATTCGAAATTGTTTTAATCCCGCGAGCCAAAAATTTCGAAGTCCCGACTTGGTGTACATGTGGCATAGACTTGGTTTATACTATGACCACATTAAATAAACATTTGATACAATCATATTAGTTCATTTATAATTTTCATTGTAGTAATTGTAAAATTGGTGTTTGTTGCTTAGTCAATAAATTATAAATAATCAAATAAAATATTGTTATTGTATATTATATCCACATATTTACAGCGATATTCTAAATTAACATGGAAAACATTTTTTTTGGGGCTTCATCTATTTCGCCGATATTTGGACTCAGAAAAAAAATTTGGTGTATAGTCGGTGTAAATTTGTGCTATATGATTCCAATTCACAACGACTATATTAGGTGTATACTTTGGGTATACTGAGTGTTTTTGAATTAAACACCAAGTATACCTATAATATTCACATAAATATACACTACACCTGAGTATACACCGAATTCACACCCAGTATACCCAGTGTATACGGATCCGCTAGGGTAATGATAGGAATTACGTACTGATAAACACTTACCTTCCAGCTAGGTCCTACCTAGAGAGATTCATTATCAATAATAAAGGCTCATTAGAGGCATGCAAGAGAAAACTGGACCGCTCGTGCACTTTTAGAACGCTACTGCCGGATTTCTACGGCAGCCTGCGCATCAAGAGCTATGACGCATACAAAATGTTGTAAGTTTCCAATTACCTACAAAATATTAGGTCATTATGACATATGAAATTGGCGTTTTGTAAAGGAGGAACATAAAGTAGATTTTTTTCACATATATATATATTTATTTAATCAAAGTATAAAGTATACCATTGCTATGCACTTTTGCCATCTCATAGGTAGTTCATCATTGATTCCTCTACTAAAAAAAGGAATCAATAAAATCTTTGAACGCGCTTTTGACTGCCTCATCGGAGTTGAACTTTTTCCCTTGGAAGAAGTTATCCGAATTTCGTAAAAAATTGTAATCTGTTGGAGCAAGGTCCGGGGAGTACAGTGGATGTCTTAGACATTCCAATTGCAGCTCCTCTAATTTGGTAGCCGTCTGTTGTGCAGTGTGTGGTCTAGCGTTGTCCTGAAGCAGCAGTGGCCTAGAGCGAATGACCAACCTCGGTTGTTTAGCAGCTAGCTTTTCCGTCATGATTTGCAGTTGCTGGCAATAGACATCTGCCGTAATCGTCTGGCCAGATTTAAGAAAGCTGTAGTGAACGACATCGGCACTAGTCCACCAAACGCTCACAAGTAACTTTTTTTGAGTCAATTTTCGCTTGGGGCAGGCTTTGGCTGGTTCGTCAGGGTTCAGCCATTGCGATGAGCGTTTCCGATTATCGCACAGGATCCACTTTTCATCACAGGTAATGATTCGATTTAAAATACCTTCATTATTGTGCCGGTTGAGAAATTTAACGCAGCAGTCGACGCGAGTTTGTCGGTTTGCTGCACTCAATTCATGAGGTACCCACCATTCAAGCTATTTCACCTTCCCAATTTGCCTCAAGTGGATTAAAACAGTTTTATCACTGACACCGCAGTCTGCAGCTAACTCGGACGTGGTTTGTTTGTTGTTTTCCAGACAAGTTAAAAGTCTCAATAATAAAACCAATATTCAAAAAAGGTGACAGAAAGCAATTAAGTAATTATAGGCCAATTGCGCTAGTTCCAATACTATCAAAAATATTTGAAAAAGCAATGCATAAAAGACTAACTTCATTCATTAATAAATTTAATATTTTGAAACATGAACAATTTGGCTTTCAAAAGAACAAATCAACTCAACAAGCATGTTTCAACGTTACTAACCAAATTATAAACTGCATTGATGAAAAGAACCACTGTATAACTGTTTTCATTGACATGACTAAAGCTTTTGATTTTGTTTCACATAAATTACTACTAAAGAAATTAAGCAAAATGGGAATAAGGGGACCAGCGTTAAATTGGATTAAGACCTTCCTTGAAAATAGAACCCAATACACAATAATAGAAAACATTAACAGAGATAATGAATTAGTCAATACTAAATCTGCAGTCTTACTTAATGAATATGGAGTTCCACAAGGCTCTGTATTAGGTCCTCAGCTATTCTTGTTTTACATTAATGACATTCCCATTGAAATTAATAATCCAATAATCATGAATAATTATAAATTTACATTATTTGCAGATGACATATCTATAATATTTACATATTTAAATAAATTGGACGTGAATAAAATCGAAAATGACATAAACTTGACACTTAGATATTTAATTGAATGGCTGACATCTAATAACCTTAAAATTAATGTTAATAAAACTAGGTATATACAATTTACAACTTACAATAAAAAACCCATTGACTTAAAATTAACACATGATAATGAAAAAATAGAAGAAGTTGAGGAAAACTTGTTTTTAGGCGTACAAATTGACAAACACTGTAACTGGCATGCACACATAGATAAAGTTTGTTCAAAACTGAACAAATTTGTTTTTGTCTTGCGCAGGTTAGCGTGGACAGTTAATACCCAAACCTCAATTACAGCCTATCACGGCTACGTGTCCTCAGTCCTACGATATGGTCTAGTTGTCTGGGGAAACTCTACGCACATAGACAAAGCATTCATTGTGCAAAAGAAATGTATTCGTGCTATAGCTAAGATTCCACCGTATGAGTCATGTAAGCCTTTCTTTAAAAAATTTAACATCCTGACTCTGCCTAGCATGTACATTTTAGAAATATTTAAATTCGTTATACACAACAAGCACATTTTTACACAATTGATTGACACGAACCCAACTAAATATTTTAGAAATTCAAATAGATTAATCATAAATAAGAAACCAAAAACAACTCTTTTTTTAAGTAATGCATATTTGCCATGGATCCGCTTCCACAATAGCCTTCAATTCTTCATTATCAACTTTGGTCTCCGGCCGTCCACGGGGCTTGTTCTGCAGGTTGAAATTTCTAGAACGAAAACGTTGGAACCAAAAACGTACTGTGTTTTCTTTTGCGACACCGCCGCCATACACATAATTAATCCTTCGAGCTGTTTCTGCAGCACTGGTGCCACGGTGGAACTCGTACTCGAAAATAATACGATATTTCAAGTTTTCCATTTTGTAAACAGAGTGACGCAAAGAAAAATCTAAATCAGGAAAAATCAAGTGAATTACGGTTTTCGAAACACAAATGCATGAGTAAATAGTGGTATAAATTTGAAATTGGAATTCCTGACCAAAGAAGACATATTTGAGATCAAAGTGGTCAATACGACAAAACGCCAATTTCATATGTAAGGACCTAATATTAGGTGTTTTTTATAGAACTAAAGATCGCCCTGTGGTCGAAATTCGACTATAATTCATATTAAAATTTTTAGGATTCTTTTGCCTCTTAGATACGCAATAAAAATGTGTAAATTTTGTTTATGCTATTTACACTGCAGGATTTACACATTTTCCGCCCATAGGCTATTCAGTTTGTGCCTATCTGAAAGGGTCTATTCTTTCAAATAATCAACAACGCAAAATAGACCATAGACTACTAAATATTAGAAATAACATTATTATGTTCTGAACGTTGAAAGCGAGCGAGCGGAGCGTGTGAGCAAAAATGTCTCTAATTTTGCTGTTTTTTATTGGATAAATCCCTATGGACCAAAACAAATGACACACAGTAGCACACTGTCAAAATCTGTAGAGTCTCATATCTTCGCAATATATAAAAGAATCCGCCGCCGCCCGCCGCTCTCATCTAAAAATTATTTAATTTAAATTGAATTTTATACTATTGAAACCGCAAAAGTATAATTTACAGAGCGTTTATTATTTTTGTATTCAGACGTTAGAGTGTAAAGTATACTGTACCTACCAAATTTATTTTTTTATAAATTTTCAAGACTAATTTTTGTATGCAATTATTAATGTTTTTATATTTCTGTAAGACAAAAAAATGTTTAGGCCACATTTGCCGCCCCCTAAAACGTTCCCCCTAGGCTTCAGCCTACTCAGCCTTCTGGTAAATCCGCCTGGATATTTACTAAGTACTGTTTACAGATAATACATAAAAATATATAAACAAATTATTGACATGCTACTGGATTTGCAGACTGGGGCCGTATTATGATATTTTATAAAACCAGCTTGTTTCCAGGCAATTCAATATACGGCCCTAGTTCTTTTTCGTATTACAACGACATTTCATTCTGACTGGATTCATCCTGGTTTGGTTGTCGCTGACTGGTTAAGACGAGCATGAAGGTGACGTACGGAAACGTCAAATTCCACGTAATTACAGTACGTTTTTTTATGGCATGCCCTTAGTAGGTACAGAGTTAATTACGAACGGAAAACTTGTACTGTAAGATTGACTTGTACTATATAAAAAAATGCGATATTTGGATGATGCAATAATGCGATATGGGGCGATATTTGGAACGGCATTTTAAAAGAAATATTTTTTGAACTATTAATAGAATATGTACAGTTATAATAATAGTTATAAAAAGAAAATTTTAAAGGCTACCCAAAAAAGACTGGTCTATGTTAATAAAATAGCTGTCGTTTTCGCCAATTTAACTACTTTATAGCTAGATTCTGGCCAGCGAATGATGAATCTTAAAAATGGCTGCAAATTTAAAGATTCCGGTGTGGTAACACTAATCCGACCGGACTGTAGATTATTTGAAAAGTGTAAATTCTTTTATAAATTACTAGCTGTTGCTGGGCTCCGCCCCCGTAAATATAGTATCCCTCGGGAACACCTACTGTACTTTTTCATGATAAAAAATAGCCTATGTTTTAATCCAGAGCCTAAACTACTACCATACCAAATTTCATCGAAATTAGTTCAGTAGTTTTTGCGTGAAAGAGTAACAAACATCCATCCATCCTTACATCCATCCTCACAAACTTTCACATTTATAATATTAGTAGGATGATCTTAATAATTATTGTTGATTGAAATTATTAGGAATGGTGAATTGCTTGGTGATTTTGGTGCTTCTCGTGTGAAGCATTATTTCTAAAAATTCAAATATTTCTAACTCGTCAGTCGTCACACATGTTTATTTTCTATGAACCTATGAATAAAACCTACGTCTTAAAAATAAATCAATATTCGCAATTATTTTAGCCATATTTTACGTTACTAAAATACACATAAAAATATTAAAAGAGAACGCAAAACAACTCAATAAAAGCTAATGAATTGTGGCGTAATCTGAATGGATTTGTAAAGACAGTTTTGACGTAAAAACAAGCCAGCTTATGTCAAATGTTTTGTCATAATACGAAAATACCACGCAAATTTCAATGCAGAAGTATGTCAAGTGTCACATGACTGCTGAATGGCTGGCAATAAGTGATCGTAATACGAAAATGCAAGCCAGTTTTTTTCATGGCGTAAACTGACTGGAATTAAGAGCTTGTAATACGCCCCCTGGACCGTGAGATTGGCCCTTAAAATAGGTCCAAAATCGTGAAAACGTGATTTCTGCTTCACGTATCAGAGCGTTTTCACGTTATGCGAACGGTGTCGATTATCGCGCGCCATATGCGAGAGACAGCTATATGATTTTTATATTGAAACATATATTACCTTCTTATTTATTATTTTGCCTCATAGATAGAAAAAAATACCCCCGTATTTTTTTAAAAATGTTGTGACAGATTGACAAAGACGTCAACGTGTAATAAAATTATATCAACGCGTTTGATATAATTTTAATAATAAAGGTAGGTAGTGTGAGCTAACTGAGGTGTGCGATAATAATTATAAACTAAAATTAATGTAATAATTAAAAGAATATCAGTCCAGTTCCATTAAAATTACGAAAAATAAAATTTCACTCTTGTTTTTCACGATGAAACCGAACGTCAAAACTGATAGGGATTGACACTTATGTCTTACTTACTACGTGTGTACTATGTGTGAACCAAATCCATGGTAGTGTGTGTTGATGATATTTTCATTAATTTAATGTATTTCAAAAATGGAGGAGTTATTACTATAGAGTGACAATGCCCTTACTTTAACACGGTATTCCATCTTTTTTGCTATTGAAATAAGCTGTCCATCCCATTCAGGAGTTTCTGCTGTGTGAGTGAAATGTAACAGTAATGAAAAATGTCAATGTGTGTCGCGGCACAGAACTTTTGTCAGTTTTGTAAGCATATAACGTATCCATAGTTATCAAAGCATTCGCACGCCGTAATCATGGGTCCTTCGCCAAGGGTTCCCCGGACATAAGGGAACCCTACATCTCCTGATCCTTCAGTTAGCGGCAACCCCCCAGATGCCGTCTACGGATCAATTTTACGGCAGTAATCTACTTAGAGGATTTAGGTGCGCTAAACGCCGCCGACCATGTCGTCTACGCTCACGCTCTCGCTCCGAAGCAGTTATAGTATAATTCTTTAATTATACAATTACATATGGGGAGACACGCTACTTTTGATTACTAATATTACAATGTCACTGCATAATGCACAGTGATTAATCTACTTTACTAAATAACTGCTTAGGCATTAGTCCAAAGTAATTAATTAAAGGAATTAAAACGGCTGATACCTGACCAAAATTAGGACACACCAGAATTTTAATATGATATTAATTTTGTTATAATTTCATTATTCTACGTTAATATATTAGGTCTTTACCTATGAAATTGCCGTTTTGTATGAAAATTTATTTGTATTAATCGAAGTAATCACCCATGCAATCAATGCATCTTTGCCAACACAGTGGCAGTTTATTGATGCCCTTCTTAAAGAAATCAGCTGGACGGGAGGCAACAAATTCTTCAAAGGCATTTTGTACTGCCTCTCGGGTATTGAATTTTTTTCCCGCCAAGAAGTTATCCAAATTCTGGAAAAAGTAGTAGTCTGTAGGCGCAAGGTCTGGTGAGTAGGGCGGATGACGGAGAGCTTCCAACCCCAGTTCTTGCAACTTGGAGACCGTCTGCTGTGCAGTATAAGGTCGCGCGTTGTCGTGCAGGACCAGCGGAGACGAGCGATTGACCAATGCTGGTTGGAGATGTGTCAGCTTCTCCATCATTGTGTTCAGTTCTTCACAGTACACATCTGCAGTACTTTCATCTGCTCACCCCGTTTGGTAAGAAGCTGTGATGAATCACACCGGCGCGGCGCTAGACCACCAAACAGTGACCATCACTTTACTAGGGGTAAGTTTTCGTTTAGGGCATTATTTAGGTGCTGAACCAGGATCCAACCAACTTGCTGAGCGCTTGCGGTTATCAAACAGAATCCATTTTTCATCCCAGGTAATAATGCGGTTCAAAATTCCTTCATTTGTGTGTCTGTTGAGTAGTGCAAGGCACGTCTCGACGCGTACTTCGCGCTGGCGATCATTGAGTTCGTGGGGCACCCATTTGTCAAGATTTTTTACCTTGCCAATTTGACGCAAATGGACCAATATTGTTTTGACGCTAACGTCGAAAGCTGCTGCTAATTCAGCCGTAGATTGTGTATTCCACAATCGTCTTTTATTCGTCATTGTCGACCAAAGTCTTCGGACGACCGCGAGGTTCATTTTTCAGGTCGAAATTTCCAGAACGGAAGCGAGCAAACCAATAACAGGTGGTGCTTTGGTTTGTAGTGTTAGCTCCGTAAACGTTGTTGATGTTGCGTGCCGCTTGTGCCGCGTTGCTGCCACGACGGTACTCTATTCCATAATTACTCGAATATTTAACGTATCCATGATGACGAAAAAGATTGAAATGCGATGAAAATGTAACACTAATCAATAAACAAATGACTACTTTTGGAAAAAGAATTCCATGTTTTTTTAAATAAAATTAATTAGAAATTGGAATTCTTAGCCAAACAAAAATTATTTTGATTTGAAATGGCCAGTACTGCAGAACGGCAATTTCATAGGTTACCTATTAGGTTAGGTCAATACCTATTATTATTTATAATACTAATAATTTGATTAAATTAGTATTGCAACTTTATTTCAGCACTAACGCATTATTGCCAAAAATGACTCCAGACTACGGTAGAGTCATTTTGGTTAAGTGCTTCGGCAACAAATTCGAAAGTGAAAGACTTATGGATTACTATAAATTCTTCATCTATGTAAGTAATAAATAGTATCTACTTATATAAAATAAATATTTGTTTTTTTTTTTAATTTTATTTATTTTCATAAAGACACATATCTACATTCATTGTAATTGTACTCTCCATAAACCACTAAGATTGGTACGGAAGTGTTAGTGTAAAAATTTACTTTATTTTTTATTTATTTTGTTATTTTATTTTTATTTATTTATTTATAACGCATACAGCCTTTTCTTAAACAAACATTTTCTTAATAATAGACCTAAAGGTTCATAAATCTTATCTAAGTTACTAAGATACATTGGATACTGGATCGTGGAACCCAGGTTGGTGTGTGGTGTATAGTGTATGTGTGCAGTGTTTAATTTACGTAATACTTGTTGGATAATGCAGACGTTAACAACTGACATTGGTGTTAAGATACACCTCGAAATTAAATAAAAATAACTTGACCAAGGGCGTGTCAGGATACGGCTTATAAGAATTAAAGATGATTCCGTACATATCAACGCGCGATAGGTTTTTTCAAATCGCTTTGAAAATTATTGTTCGATTTTGCTAAAAATAATTTTCCTCAAGAATATTTAACATGAGCCATTACAATAGAAAGTTGAAAGTTTCTACCTCTTATAGTTTGGAGTTTGGTTTTTATTTTATTACAAAAAATCGTATATGACGCCTCGCTTTTTAACGATAACCCACATGATGGGGTAGTATAAAAAAATCATCTCCCACTTCACATGTACGGGAATTGGGAAGCCACCCTTAAAATATAAAACGTATTTAAAAAACCCCCACGGAACCCCAAAATTTAGAGTACAAAAATTATTTTTCCCAGACCTGAAATCCTGAATCTGATGCTTAGAAAGATCTAGGTTATGTTCTGGTACTTACCTACTCTATATTGTATAGAATACGTATTTTATTTTTATTTTATTTATTGATACATTCTTTTTAGTTTCATCGAATTTCAAATTACAATAACGATTCTAAAGATGTTCTGAACTTGAAAAACTAATTTGTTGTCAATATTTCAGCTATGCGAATATGTGCAGGCGCATGATTATATTACCGGCATAAGGTATCTGGTGGACTTTAGGGAGTGCGACATCTTGGAATTTGCCAAGGCGTCCAACTTAATCAACTTCAAAAAGATCATGGATGTGTCGATTGTAAGTATGTCGTCCAATTGTTACGTAATGTAAAGCATGACGTCGGCCACTTACGATATCCACTGGCCACTATCTCCTCAATGTGAGGTTAATAAGACTATAATCTATGGACTAACTTGAGGCATAAAGGCTAAGTTGAGCGTAACTGGATTATGAGACAAGAGATTACCACCAGCTTTATAAATCCAATATCCATTAACCATGATGCATTGTGCTCAGTGCAGGACCACAAAATTCTTTTTAGCCGACTACGGCGAACCCAAAAGGATGGGTAATGATTTTGGCAGTGTATGTATTTTTATTATGTTTGTTCCTTTGTAGCGCCTAAACTACTGATCCGATTTCAATTGATGAGGTATGACCCGGACCATAATTACGAATCAATAGATTCGTAATAATGTATCATAATAATAATCAATAGTAACATTGCATAGGCTAATTTACGTAGTCGGATTATAGTTGTTATAAAAATGTAGTTATTAATATACATATTATGGGTAATGGGCTGCAGAGAAAATCTGTCTGAACATCATATTAACGACGTGCGACGAAGTATACGGGTCATCCGCTACTACAGGTGTTAGGACTTTGCCACACGTACCGCAACCACACTACACCGACGCGAGAAAATGTGGTGAAGCTGTGGTTACCACATTGCAAACACAATGCAATCACCAGCGACACCGAGTTTCAATTCACATTTTTAACCGACTTCCAAAAAAAGGAGGCGGCTATACGTTCGGCTGTATATATTTTTATTTTTGTATGTTCAACGATTACTCCGCTGTCTGAGGACGGATTTTCAAAATTCTTTTTGGATGTAAAAGGTATAATCTCAAGTTGGTCCTTTTGACATCAAAGTGGTGACCTGATGATGGAATTCATGAGAAATCGAGGGAACTCCTCGAAATTTAAATGCCCACATAAGATGATTTCAACTTTTTAACAACTTTTTAACAACTGAAGAAGTCTGAGCATATGCTACCAAAAAGTAAGATTTTGCACCAAGGTATACCCTGGATACAAAAGTACTAACATAACTCCTGACTCCTGACATGTTTGGGGATTTCGATGTTGTTTAAAGAAGTGCAAGCATATCATGATGATATAATAGGTACTTCTCATAGTATTTTACACCGACACGGATATCTTTGAACATTACTTTGCCGTTTGTGAACATATTTGCAAAATGATTTTGTATTTGTAAAGGTTTTAATTCGATATTTGTCTCTTAGTCACCAAAGTGGTAACCTGATGATGGGATCCATGATGAATCGATAGAACTCTTCGAAATTTATATGGACACATATAGTGATTTCGACTTTTTCTAAAGTAGTCCAAGCATACGCTATCAAAAAGTAAGCTTTTGTACCAAGGTATACCCTGGATCCAAAAGAACTGTACAGAGCTCCTGAGTCCTTATATTATATACATGTTTGGGGATTCCAGCGTTGTTTAAAGAACTGCGAGCATATGGCAATATACCACTTACAGTAATCAGCATCATCATCACCACCATCTTCACACGAAACACTGATGAAACAATGATGACATAGGTACTCACTACTCATTAGAGATTTGTGCACCGATATCAATGTCTTTGAAATTTTGTTATTGCCAAAATTATATCTGTAATCATCATCATCACTATAGTATATTTAATGCTTACTGCTACATTTTTTACGTCAACTACTACAATAGATATTAATAATTATATAATAATATAGTATCTAATCATTATTATCACTGGTGATTGTTTATTAGGTCCACAGATCGGTAATGCTTATTTGGGGATATACCACTGCCTCTCAGAAAACTGACATAAAATAACGCTTGAGTTTGTTTTGTTGGAAAAAGAGTGAGAATAGCGGAGGCTTTTTTGTATTTAAAAGGCAAAGCTGATTGACTGATGTATCAACGCACAAGCCAAACCCTTGGCTAGAAATCTTAAATTATTCAAACGTATATCTTTTTGAAGGATTTTTCAAAATTCAATCTCCAAAGGGGGTACCGACTTCAAAAAATGAAGATTAAAATATAGAGAAATAGTTAAAGTTCTAGCCGAATTTAAAAGGGAAATTATATAGAAAATAAGTTTTATTTCACACTTTTCTGTGCATTTTTACTTTGGAAGTCGGTTTTATGTTGGTACAACAACGCAACGAGAAGATGCCACATCTTAACTACATTTTGTCGCGTCGGTGTCGTGTGATTTTGGTACGTGTAACGTATGTGAAGCCCCTTACACATTATGATACTGCAACCTCTTACTCTAACTAAGATGACAATACTTACTCGTACTTCTATAATTTTCCAGGACGGATACAGCTTCAGGATTAAGGGCCTGCACATAATATCGGAATCTAAAAGTTTCGACTACATGATGATGTTCCTGAAACGAGTGTTCAGCGCTAAGATTGCGAGCAGGATACAAAATCACAAGTCATTGGAGACCATCTACGACGTGTTCCCGAAAGACATTCTGCCTGTGGAGTATGGGGGGATCGAGAAGAGTGTACCGGAACTTCGTGGTAAGTTACAATATAATATTATGTATTACTAGCTGGTGCCCGCAACTTCGTTTGCGTAGAAGTAACAGAAACTAAACGGAACATTTTTTTTAAACGGAACCGTAAACAAAACGGAAGATAAATTACCTACCCTATTTTACACTTTATAACATCAGCTATTTGCCAGTGAAAGTCCCTTGAAAATCGGTCCAGCCGTTTCAGAGATTGGCCGGAACAAACAGACAGACAGATAAACAGATGGTCAGACAAAAACAAAAATTTATTATGTAAGTACTGTACATATACTTTCATAATATGCATTAAGTCAAACGCTATTAATTTAAAGTTACAAAAAGACACGAGTTATTATAATATACGTACTCGTATGAGTGCTAATAAGTTCTATACAGCGTGTTTTTCAGTCGGTGCCAAACATTCACTTGTGAATATACTCTTGAATATAAACAACTTTTACTATTCAAATTCATAAAAAAAAAATTATTTATTTCTCTCTCAACACACAGTACATTTTATATAACAATCATTTTCTTATGTAATGATATATTATTGTGATGAGAAACTGGCGTCTGTAACCTGTGCTACAGATCACTAGGCTCCCGTACCTCTCGGACATGTATTATTATAACTAAGTAGGCAATAAGTAATAAGTTAAACGTGAAGTTAACTGTGTGATAGGCGAGTTTAGTGGTATGTCCACTAGTTACTACGAGGGCGGCACTGAAAATTTCGGGAATCAAGGAAGTGACACAACATTACTATTTAAAAATGTATTTATTGCTTTTCGAAGTACTCTCCGCGAAATTTGACACATTTTTCCATACGATGGAACCAATCATTGAAGCAACCATTCCATTCGGAAGTTGGGGTCTCCAAAATGGGCGTTTTGTAGGCGTACACAGCTTCTTCAGATGATGAAAATCTCTGACCACGCAATTTATTCTTTATTTTAGGGAAAGTATAGAAATCATTAGGGCTTAGGTCGGGGCTGTACGGCGGATGGTCTAATAATTCTATGATTTCTTGCTCTAAAAACTCTTTTGTTCTGTGCGCGGTGTGAGAACTCGCATTGTCGTGATGGAGGATGATGCGGCGGTTGCAGTTCTCTTTACGGAGTTCAGAAACGACCTGTGGCAAACAAATGTTAGCATACCATTCTGCATTAACCGTTCTTTGTCCCTCAAGAGGAATAGTCGCAACATGGCCGGTTTTGGAGACAAACGTGGCCACAATTTTTTTTGCAACACTCCGTGAACGAACAATTTTTGTTGGCTTTAACTCATTTTCGAACACCCAAACTCGTGACTGGTTTTTTGTTTCGGGTTCGTACGCGTATATCGAGGATTCGTCACCTGATACGATGTTGTATACAGCATTTGAGGATCCTGCGTGGAATCTTTCGAGAGTTCTGACGCACCAAGTAACGCGAGCCGCTTTTTGCTCTGCACAGAGCAAATGCGGTATCCATCGGGAAAACAACTTTTTTACACCTAATTGTTCATGCAAGGTTATTTGTATTTGACTCATGCCAATGTCTAAAGTTGCCTGAATTTCGCGGTATGTCACATGTCGATCTTCCTCAATCAGCTTACGCACAGCATCAACGTTTTCTTGGGTGACTGCAGTTTTTGGACGACCTTGACGGGGATCATTACTGAGCTTGACACGTCCACGTTGAAATTCAGCAAACCAGCGATAAATTGTGGTTTTGGATGGGGCTTCATCACCAAATGCAGAAATCATCCGGTCAACACACTGTTTTTGTGTTAAACCACTTCGAAAGTCATAATAAATCATCGCTCTAGAATTTTCTCGAGTCAATTCCATTTTCTCAACGACTAAACAAGTTTGACAAGACCTTGTGACAAGACCGAGAATCTTTTTTTAAATAAATAAACGGTATTCGATTTTTAAAACCAAGGAGTTTTAAATTAAAAAGATTTTAATATGACAGGAACAGTGGAAATATTCCATTCCCGATACTTTTAGTGCAGCCCTTGTATTATAATCGTCACGTATCCTGATTTCATTAAGACCTTCTCAGTGTTAGTGTAGACAAGAGTCTTGAGCCAACTTTAAATTTTTTGCTTGCACTGTTTTTTGTTGAGGTGGTAAATAGATAGAAGCTTGTTCATGTTGTTGTATAAAAATCCTACCGTAAAACAGTAGAACTTGGGAAAAGGTGGTATTATAACGAAAAGCTGCGCTAACTTTATATTTCCGGCGGTGGAAATCGGATATGGGACTAATGTTGTATTTACAAGATTGATTTTTAAGACGGTGTGTAAAATGTAAAGTTGACGTACTGTCAAGACACGACAATCACACTATAGCTCGGTTGTAGAGTAATAATAATAATAATAATAATAATACTATGGACGCTTCACACCACGTCAATCTGGCCCCGTGCTAAGTATCCGAAAAACTTGTGTTACAGGTACCAGAAAACGGGAAGTATATTTAATACTTTTATACTTTACATATATTTAAGATTTTTATTATATTATACACATATTTAATACACATCCATGACCCAGGAACACAGAAAAACTTTTTGTTCCTTGGGCGGGATTCGAACCCGCGACCCCCGGCTTGAGCACCAACGCGCTGAACCACTGAGCCATAGAGGTCGTCGAAAAGAATATGTACTTTCCATCTGGCCTTTAGTATGCTTCTCTGAGTTCTCTCGATATGTATTAATTTCGTTTTTGCACAGCCTCCCCAAATAGTGATGCAGTATGTTATGAGAGACTGAGGTAAGGCAAGATAAACTGTCCTAATGAGGCAATCGCCAGCAATGTTTCTTAAGCGGCTAAACAAAAATAAGAGTTTGCGGAGTTTTTTAGATAGCGATTCAAGGTGGTAGTCAAATTATAGCTTACTGTCGATATGGACTCCTAAGTATTTAATACAATCGGTACTAGACATAAGCTCACAGTTACATATTTTAATGTTAGGATGTTGGCAGGTGTGGGCTGTTAAGGTATTAGGACCGTATTGTGAACGTTGTTACGGGTAATAGTAAATAAAACAGGTATTATTACCAACGTGACAAATATATTTAAAATAAGATAGGGGTCGTAGGCAGAAGGCCGAACGATCTGGTGTAGCCTCTAGTGTCTTTAGGGATTGGTGGGGCTTTTAAGCCACACGGCACTTAGCTGTGTAGACGATAAGGTGTGACAACATGTGGCGCGGGAACCCAACTTCCGATGGCGCTTTCGCGTCTTATGTTCGGGTCAGGAACTCGTCACGACGTTGGTCGTCTAGGAGCGGGCAGTCCGTGGCAGAGGCCAGACAGTCCTCCATCCATAGCGTAGGACTCAGAGGGCGAAGTGAAAGCCAAGCAGTGCTGTACCCAGTATGTAGCTAGCGGTGCGATGAACTCGTACCGTAGTTCCCTGGAAATATTCCATACCAGCGTGTGAAAAGTGTGGACCACAGCTGCCATGGTTCTAGCCTCTAACGATCCAAACCATGGGCTGTGTGACCATCACAAAATAAAGGGTAAGCAAAATAAAAGATGATATAAAGGACAATTAAAGTATGGATACAAACATCCTAATATTCTAACAATGCAAGATCGGAAAAATTAAACTATAAATGAGCATGTGGTATGGCCAATCAAGTTGTTCACAACCAATTATACAATGGGATAATTTTACATGAAAGAATAATGTGTTTTAATACAAGCGTGATTTACCAAATATTCACAACACAGATATAAAAGAAAACTCACCGTAAAAACGGGATTAAGATATATAACGACTACATCTTGAGTCTATAGAAAATTTAATTCTAAAAGGAAACGTCATTCGGAGAAGTGCCATATATACCCTTCTCCGTCGTCTTTTTTAAACTTTTGACAACTATGAAACTAAAGCGTAAAGAGAAAAAATCCACATATTATCAAAATAAAAAATATTATGTTAATAATCAATACATTATGTAATATAATAATGCAATTCTACTGTATTTTAATCATTATTCAAAATTAAATTATTATTTTTTAAGATTTAAGTCGGAAGTAAAATCGATCTATGAACTAAATATTAAAGGAAGGCTAACGCCGTTTTAGTAAGGACGTGCGCCGATAGACGGCGCTAAAGCCTCTAAATGACAAATAATTAATCATACAAATCATAGATGACCCAAGTAACGCCGAAATAATTGATTTTACGGAGACGAAATGTAACTACGTTACAACGTGTTGGTTTTTTAATGAAGAAGGGAATATATTTGGTTTTCTCAACATTAATTGTAAGTTAGTTATTGTTATGCCATTGCAATACGCTATTTAAACCCTACTGGGCACACCGAATGTCCCTTTCCATGTGTCGGTACTAAAAACAAGAGCTGTAACATCTGCATAATTAAATATTCTCCCGCAAGGCAGTTTCAGATGACATAAATCATTTACGTATATTAAGAATAGAGTGGGACCTAGAATACTACCTTGTGGGACACCATATTCAACGGGGAGCTCGTCACCAATAGTTTCACCAATCTTAACTCCTTGTCGTCTATTTGTCATGTAACTTTTAGGAAAATACCAAGAATTTTTAGTTTTTTATCCAATTCGCTTACAATGAAGTCTGTCAGATCATGAACCGCATCAGACGTAGAGACGCCAGCTCTAAAGCCATACTGAGAATTAGAAAAAATGTCTGCAAAAAGTCTATTATTTAGTATACTTTTGATAGTGCTGGGAGAATTGCTATTGGACTATAGTTTTCGACACGGTTCCTAGGGATCGTGTGAAAACTAACTCGAAAACAAAAGTGGACCTAGGCACACTTTTGTAAATCGGAGATACCTGGGCCAACTGAAATGAGTCAGGGAAAATACCAGTAGATAGAGAAAGATTAAAAATGTGTACCAACGGTGCGGTGCAATAAAGATATTCGAGATTTTTTTGAAAAGAAATTCCATCATGAAAAAGAAATCAGCTGTTTCGGACTACTTTTGTAGTCTGAAACAGCATAGATAGCATTTTGTAGGAAACAGCTGATTTTTTTATCAAGTAGGAATGTTGACCCCATTCCCCAGACCCCACCATGACATAGTAAAAGTTGCTTATATTTAAGAGTATATTCACTCCTGAAAGTTTGGACACTGACTGAAAAAACATTCTGTATAGCTAGTATCCCGGTTATAGAGGGGTTAGAAGCACGGTTCCGCAGCCAGCTAAGACCCATTTTCAAAGCGTAATAAAGAAAGTGAATCTTAGTTTTTTCATGGACAAACAATTTAATCTATATATATATACTAGACTATATATAAATATACTGCAAAAATCATTACCCTTTCTTTGGGACCCGAAAACGGCGAACCGTTTTCGGGTAAAAATGAACCTCTATTTCTCCTGGTCACGCTCTAGCTTGACAACGGCTGGACCGATTTGGTTAATTTTGGTATTGAAATAATTTCGAACGTTCAGAGAAGGTTTAAGCTTTAACGGAGAGAAATATTGAAAAAAAGCGAGGGAAAATACTAAAAACAACGATTGAATTTTCCCATAGGTACTAACTGTTCATTGTATTCAATTTATCACTTGACTGTCAAATATTTATAGGTTCACGTTCAGTTTATCTGATTGGATTATTTCAAAAAAATCGGTCGGCCTCAGTAGGTTGATAGGTGTAGAAGTAGGTGTAGTTGTAGGTGTGGATGTAGGTGTAGTCCTAGGTGTATGAAGGTGTAGATGTTGGTGTAGGTTGTAGGAGTAGTTATAGCTATTTATTAATTCCACTTCATTGTTAAGACAGAACAACGTGTGTCGGAATAGCTAGTAAAACTTCTAAATTCTACTGGGGTCCTTCAGTATAAAATTCTCATATTCCTTCCAGATGACTTATTCAGAGAACTGGATTCCAAAGAGTTTACGGAGTATTTTGAAGTAATGAAGAAAGCTCGCACCAACGAGGATCATCGCCTTGCGGCCAAATTTAACGAGGAGTATTTGGGACTCCCTGGAACTTTCAGAACATTGAACGTCGATTGATTAATTATTCATTTATTCGACCATTATCATGCTCAAAAAAAAATTAAAGATCGAATTATTGTTGTATAATGTAGAAAAATCTCATGGTCTAAAATCCGGTATAAGAAATATATGCCCTCATCTGTTATTTATTAGTGATAAGAAATAAATGATATAATGTAATATTCATATTGGCACATTGCAAAAAGATTGCCTTGTTAAATTGCGCCTTAAGGGCTGATTCACAACGAAATGTTAGCGGAGCGGCGAGCAACATAACTGTCATATACTTAATTTTAAACTTTATCTTCATTACTATAAAACACAGTTTCGCATGAGACATCCCCCGCCGCTCACACCACTCACGGCCGCCGAATTGCGAATGTTTAAAATTATAGATACTCTTATAAATAATTGTCAATTATTTTATTGTATTATAAAGTATTAGATTTAATTTTATGTTGCACACCATCAAGTGGTTATTCAAATCAAGATCAAATTATATTAATAGAATAAGACCATATTATTGTAACTTCATTCTGGCAATGAATGAATTATGAACTTTTATCTGGAGTCCTGGTGCCTTTGCAAAATATTGGAGGCTTAAATAACATAACTGGTGCCCCAATTTTCAAACGTAGATTATTTGTTGGAAGACCTGTTGGGTTTAGAGTATTAAGGAACTCCACGGGATAGTTTACTGCATCATCAGTTTGTACTACTGAATCCACTGACTTATATTGTACTTCATCTAGTTCAAATGACTTGAGAAAAAGTTTATTTATTGTGGCTGCGTTTTTATTTTTGGGAGTAAAAATGGCACGCTCATATAACCTCTCTATGGGCTTTGTCATATGAGGTCGGTGACATCAGGGTAAACTGCGTTAGTGAGTTCTGTAAGTGATGTCACCACTGTTGCCAAACTTTGCGGAATAGTATCTAATTTTACCGTTAATTGTAGGGAAAATTACATTTCCTATTTTAAGCAATAATTCTTAAACTGTTCATCAGACAGTTCACCTCTTAAATGGACTCTTATGTTTATTGTTAAAGCGAGCTTTTGTGTGTGACTCCACATGTCATTATTCATATGTCATCACATGTCATCATTGATGACATTAAACACGACTTTACCTCATCCGCTCGCTCTGGGTACTACGGGTATCAAAATAAAGTTACTACTACTACATTTACAAATTTCCAAGCCGAAATGCTCATTGAATATTTTTTCGTCATACAAAGTTTAATACCCCTTTTTACCAATTATTAGATCGAATTTTAGAAAATATTGAATATGAGTTTTAGTAGATTATGTCAAAGAGGAAAGTCACGAAATTTCAAACAGATTTGACCACAAACAAAAAAGTTACATACAAACGTTGATACCCCTTTTTACCCCTTTAGGGGGTGAGTTTCGCAAAATCCCTTCTTAGTGGATCTATAGTCACAAAAGGAAGCCACGGTCCAAATAAGTATTACGTTTGTTGTTGTTGATGAATCAGTCAGTCAGGACATGTCACTATATTATATAATCTAACTAATATAACTATATTTAAAATTATTATATTTAAACAAAAAATTAAACCGACTTTCAAAGTAAAAATGCACAAAAAAGTATGAATTAAAACTTATTTTCTAAATAATTTCCCTTTTAAATTTGACTAAAATTTTAACTATTCCTCTACTCAATCTTCAAAATTTTGAAGTCGGTACCAGCCAACTTGAACGTGAGTTCTATTTTGAATATTGTTTAGTAAATAAGTTTTATTTCATACTTTTTTGTGTATTTTTACTTTAGAAGTCAGTTTAATACTGAGTTTAAAAATAATAATAATTTTCCCCTTTTTAGTGATATATTTTGTTAAATTATTATTAATACATTTTAAGAACGTCTAAAATAAACGATCGAATGTATAATTGAATACGCGCCAAGCTTCCATTAGGTATTTATTGTACACAAGATGATGATGATGACTGTAAGTTATAGAACGGCATGCTTGCAGTTCTTTAAACAATGTCGAAATTTCCAAACGCGTATTGAATGAGCTGAAAGCGTTTGAGCGGAGATATTACTCTTTCATCTAGAGTCAGCTCGGGGAGAGCTGTGAGCGGATGGCCAATGAGAAAGTGGCCAGCAGTAAGGGGCTGATAGTCCGTGGGATCGGACGAAAGTGGACTGATGGGCCGAGAGTTTAACACAGCTTCGATTCTAGTGAGCAGAGTTAAGAATTCCTCGAAAGTGAGGTGTTACTCACCGATAACACGGTATAGAAGTTGCTTTGTGGATTTAACATTAATCTCATGGATACCTCCCATCCATGGGGCTTTAGGCGGATTGAGTAACCAAGTTATATTTTGAGTTGAGAGTTTATGAGAAATGGCGTCGTTATTGTCATTGAGAAATTGTTGTACTCTAGTAGATGATTCCTAGCTCTACATAATTTGTGCCACAATCCGAACGTATCAATACCGGAAGTCCGCGACGTGAGCAGAACCTTTGTAATGTTGCAATAAACGCTTCGGCAGTGAGCGATGAGACTGGTTCTAAGTGAACCGCCTTTGTAGTGAGGCAAACAAATATGCAAAAATATCCCTTAATTAACTTAGCATTACGTAATTGACTTGATTTGAGCAGAAACGGTCCGGCGAAATCTGTTGATACGTGACTAATACGGGCTGAGGTATGACTCTATCAGCTGGCAGATCAGCCATGATAGGTACTTCGGGCTGAGCGCGGCAACGGAAACATCTTATGCATTTAAACGTTCTGTGCCTTATAATGCGGCGGGCAGATAATATCAAAATTGCTGACGTAAAATAGCATGTAGCGTGTCCGTGCCAGGGTGGCAGTGTATGCGATGATAGTGATCTATTATGAGGTCTACGAGCGACTAGAACTAGGCAAAATGAATGGGTGTTGAGCATCGTATGTGAGTTCCGAACGAGTGAGTCTACCTCCTACTCTGAGGAGACCGTCCTGCGTAAAAGGCGACAGACGTTGTAGTCGTACTGTGCAGATTCTATCGGTTTGCAGGCGGTGAATATCTTCTGCGAATGCATTCTGCTGTACAGAGCGGATCCAGAAGAGTAATGCTTCTCTACGTTCACTTACAGTTAGAGGGCCTAGTTGTCGCGAGTTTGAATTTAGTTTACAGTTACGAATGAATCGCCTCGTGTAGGCAGTGACACCAGTTAGTTTTTCTAAAGAGTTGAAGCGAGTGAGCAGATCACTATCGACACCGGGTATCGAGAAATTGCATGGTACGTATTTTGGTTTGAGCCCTGGCAAGTCTTGTCGAGTATGAGCTGAAGGCATCTTGGGCCAGGTATCCTCTGGCAATTTGAGCCATGGAGGAGACCACCATAAATCATGAGCGGAGAGAGCTTGAGCTGATAATCCTCTGCTTGCACAGTCAGCAGGATTTAATTGGGAAGGTACATGACGCCACTTAAGTGTGAGTGAATTTGAG
This sequence comes from Phengaris alcon alcon, assembly GCA_037179445.1. Classification (NCBI taxonomy): domain Eukaryota; kingdom Metazoa; phylum Arthropoda; class Insecta; order Lepidoptera; family Lycaenidae; genus Phengaris; species Phengaris alcon. The sequence goes on from JAYRCH010000116.1 coordinate 589,263, forward strand.
TTAATTTTTGTTACTCTATTTGATTCAAATGTTTGTAAACGATGGGGCGGAGTTTTTATCCATGCAAGCACTATGGTACTATCTGACCAACAAACGTGATGTGTAATTGTGAGATGAGCAGACAATTGTTGGGAGACACGCAACATGAGCTGAGATAATAGAGTTGCAGCAGACAACTCTAATTTGGGGATTGTGAGTTTATTTTTAATCGGTGCGACTTTAGATTTAGCAATCATGAGGTGAACGTTAACAGATCCGTTGTGAGCTGATTCTTGTAAATATATCACTGCAGCAAAACCAATTTCCGAAGCATCTGCGAATCCGTGAAGTGAGTATGTTGATTTAAATTTGTGTGGAGTAATATGTCTGGGAAAATGTATATCTGAGATGTGCGGAAGATCATGATAGATGCGCTGCCAATCATCTGTAATATTATTTGGAGTGGGATCGTCCCAGTCCAATTTAGTTAACCATAACCTTTGAAGAAGTATTTTTGCGCGGAATATGACGGGTGTAACCCAACCGTTTGGGTCATAGAGAGAAGCTACTGTGCTAAGAATTGAACGTTTTGTAATGTGGGTAACTGGTGGTAATGAGATGTGATATGTAAATTCATCAGACCGGGGAATCCATCTAATACCCAAGACCTTGATTGATGGAGACTCTGCGCTGATGTCAAAGTCTTTAGGCATTTCGCATTGATCGTCTGGAAATCTTTGCAAGAGCTGAGGTGTGTTTGATGTCCATTTACTAAGTTTAAATCCACCGAGTGATAACAAATCAATGAGCTGAGTTTGGAGTGCTGATGCTTCTTCTATGGTGTCATGGCCGCAAAGTACATCATCCACGAAAACAAATTTACGCAAAATTTAGGCAGCCTGAGGATAGCGATGACCTTCATCTTCAGCTAATTGTAATAATGTGCGGATAGCATGATATAGACTTGAGCGCAATCCGTATGTAACAGTGTTGAGTGCATATGTGAGCAGAGGTCGATCTGGAGACGATCGCCAGAGTATGAGCTGATAGTGTCTTTGGTCTGGTCTTAAGAGAATATTTCTAAACATCATTTTTATGTCAGTGCTGAATACTATACGATGTGCGCGGAATGATATAATAATATCTACAATGTCTCGTTGAAGTGCTGGACCTGTGTGCAGGCAATCGTTTAAACTGACTCCATTGGATGACTTACAACTGCCATCAAATACTGTGCGGAGTTTGTCAGTACCTGATTTGAACACGCCATGATGAGGAATATAATAATGAGGTTTATGAGTAAATGTAGACGGATGACACGGTGTCATGTGTCCTAAGTTTATGTATTCGTTCATGAACTCTATATATTTTTGTCGCAGTGTGTGATCGGATTGCAACCGTTTTTCTAGATTGAGAAATCTACGTAGAGCAATAGCATGAGTACTACCTAATACGGGTGCATCTGATAAGAAGGGAAGAGTCACCATGTAACGGCCTGAATCGTCACGAATGGTGGTTGAGCTGAATATGTGTTCACATTGCTCGTGTAGCGGGTTTGAACGAGCAGAACGAGGCTGGGGTTCTTCCGACTCCCAGAATCTTTCCAGGCTTTTGCAAATATCATGAGTAGAATGAGCAGAATGTGTAGAGTGAGCCGACTGAGTATAATGAGTATGAGTAACATGAGCAGAGCCAACTTGAGCTACAGGTGAATCGCATGAGTGCTCAACGAGTCCTATGAGTGCAAAATCAAAAATCGTGCCGAAGGCTATGGGCTTCCCCGGGCCCAAAGCAATCTTAGTACCATCCAAAACGTGACCCAAAACGTCTGAGCCTAAAATGAGATCAATGGGCGCAGGAGTATGATAAGCTTGATCCGCCAATGGAATGAGCTGATGAGCTGAGTCTTGTACAACATCTGGTATTTTTTGCAAAGGTAAATAACCTGTAACATCTTTGAGAATATGAGCGGTAGTAGTAATAGATGGCGTGTCACGGTGTGTGGGCCTAAATGTTATTGTGACCCAACCTTTAGAATTTTGTATGTGCTGATCACCTACACCTGTAATTTTCAATGATCATTGTTTTGGTTGCAAATTAAGATTTCTAGTCATGCGCTGAGTTATGAGCGTTATCATGCTACCACAGTCCAATAAAGCCCGAGCTTTGTGATATTCTCCGCATTTATCAGATATATTTAAAACGACTGTGGGAAGTAACACTGGAGTTTTTAATGGAATTTACTTGGGCTGATTCTACAGAATATTGGGCTGAACTAGATTTAGATATTTTATGAGCTGAATGTGATGCAGGTGTACTATGAGCTGAATGACATTTTAAATTATTGGGTTGATCTTCTAATTCTATGTGCTCCGTGATTGTAGGTAGTCTTTGTTTTTTGTTTTGAGATTGATGAGTTGTAGACGGTGCATGATCAGACGATTGGTTGGGGTCTGATGATGATGATTGATGTGCACGCGTATGTTGTGTGTAGTCCGTGTAGGTATGTGGCTTGTCTTGAGCACGCCGGCGGGGCTGTGCACGTAAATGAGGAGGAAGCAAATGCGCTGACGACACCGGAGAATTTGGAGTTCCGTGACGATGAAGCGAGGTGTGGTGATTTGCACTTCCACACTCTTTGCATGAGTTTGTCGAACGACATTCATTTTCAAAATGCGGACCTAGACATTTACGACATCTGTCGTTGGCTTCTATGAAATCCCAACGACCTTGAGTGGGCTGATGATTATATTTCGGACACGCGATAAGTTTGTGTTCTGTATTCCTACAATAGGGGCAGTAGAATCGCTTGCGTTTATCTGTATTCCGGGCTGAGTACTCGCACCGCTCTGTTCGGGGGGAGGGGGGCCAGTAGCGTTGAGGGTAATGAGGAACTGGGCTGACATGATAGCTACTTAAAGTGTGAGCCGATGGCGAGCGCTGAGTATTACGAGGATACGCGGGACTAATTGGTCTAAAGCGTGGACTGCGCGGAGAGTTTGCGGGGGGTGTGTGTTGACGAGAGGGCCCAGTTTGTGGTGAGTAGGTAACACCGCGCGTTGCATTAGAATATTCGGTTTCGATACAGCGCGCGTGCTCCTCTAAAAAAGAAATCAAATCACCTAAGGTGGGCAGAGTGTCCGAGATGCCGTATCTTCTTTCGAACAGGGTGCGGAGCTCGCCTCGTAATTTTCTAACTACAATAGACACAAATACGTAATTACTATCCATAGGTAAACGCAGATTATTTAATGCGCTTTGTGCGGAAATGAGCGGAGTTAAAAACGTCGCGCGTATGCTTGATCGAATATGAATATTAGGTAGGCCGAGTATTATTTCAACAAACCCATCTATCAGAACACGGCGGTTTTCATACCTACGTGTGAGTATATCGAGCGCGACGCTGTAATTATCATTTGTGATTTTTAAATGCGCAATCATGCTGAGCGCCTCCCCCGATAGGCAAGACAAAAGATAGTGCAGCTTAACTGCATCTGTAAGTGACGTCATGTCGTCTGTAAGACTCCTAAAAATCGTAATAAACGATGGCCAGTCCTCAACGCGTGAGCTGAATTTTGGCAGTTCAATTTTGGGCAGAACGGCAGAAGTGAGCTGACTTGACTCTGAAGTGGAACTTATATTTTCCGCTGCAGTTAAAATATCATAATATTCGGATAGCGCGTTCTCGTAACCGGCTGTATAAAACTTTTCAATTTCTTCTGTAACACTGCCGTCGTCTAAAATTTCGCAGTATAAATTTTCTAATTTTTGTTTCAAATTTTGTAGGTCTTTAAAACGCGCATTAAACTCCGTTTTGTTAGACTTTGAGTCACCTTTGTGTAATGCCAATGCGATCTCTCTGAGCCGACTAATAGATTTTATAGTTTGCCTAAATATGGCCGCTTGCGATTTTGTAGGCATGTTTAAAAATATATGCGTGTAACTAAGTTAAATATTTAAAAGTAATGAGCGGAAAATACGCGCGCAATTAATTAAAACGCAGAAAATAGATTTTAATAATGTGCCGACAATGTATACAATTTTATCATAAAATGTGTACGAGTTAATTAACAAATGAGCTGACCGATCGCCTGATGCTAATATAGTATTAGTGTATGTTTGATGAGCGGAGATTAATGCGTTAGAAGTCGTCTGTAATATTATATTAATGTCCTGAAGTTTGAATACAAACAAATCTTAGCGGGCGCGTTAGAAACAAAATAACGTAATGAAAACAATGCAAGTAGGTATGAACAGTTTCAATCTCAATAGTGTGCCGACTTATTCAAAACAGCTGTAACGTAACACCTATAATATATTTGTATAAACACAGAACGTCGATAAGAATTCTTATTTAAAACAGCTGTAACGTAACACCTAATAATATTTTTGTATAGACACAGAACGTAGATAAGATATGAATTCAATGTGAAGGTCACTATTTATTCTATGAATAATACCTAATTGAGAATGAATGTAACCAGCTGTTGTTCGCACGGGCGCCGTGTTTTTACCTATTACCTATTACCTACAGAATGCACAAAAATCAAGTACCGAAGCGAGCCGACGATGTTTGTATGGGCACTTGAGATGTTATGCGACTCATAACTATTAAAATAATGCTAAGTTAATTAATATTGTGTTTTAAAAATTGAGAATATGAAGATATAAACGTTATATATAGATAAAATACTTAGTAATGCAACGACGATTCACAATTCTGTTATGAGCCGAACGTAATTCACAATACGCACTAGTTATTACTTATTTTATATGCGAATCAAACATTAAAATAGATGGATGGATGTTTGTTACTCTTACACGCAAAAAATACTGACCAGATTTTGATGAAATTTATATACGTATGGTAGTAGTTTAGGCTCTGGATTAAAACATAGGCTACTTTCATAGCAAATCTTATCAAAATCCGTTTAGTAGTTTCTGAGATTGAGATGAGCGCGTACAAACGTAAATATCAAAAATTCTAAAAATCATTGTTTTGGGATCCATTTCGTTCTTAACGGACAGCGACAATTTACGATGTTATTATAATGTATGTAATTGATACATTAGATGATAAGAAGATAATATTATGGCAATTGCAGTTCGCGGTCTTAGTATAAATCACTTAATTATTTATTGTTAAAACAATATAAACCAAAAATATAACATACCATCATATTTATCATGTGAAATGTATTAAAATTAAAAAAGTTATTCCAAACTGTACTTATGATCTGATGATCGCTGAGAGCTGATAACGAACATAGATGGATCGAGACAACCTGAAAATAACCACAATTTTATTTATAAATAAAAAACTATAACCCGACTACGTATTTTATATAGTCTATGGTAGCTATTACCTATTACCAATCTATCTCTATAGACTGCCAAAATCATTATTACCCCTCCTTTTCGACACGCTGTAGTCGGGTAAAAATGTTTGTTATTTTCTAGCAACTCCCATCCGCTAGGGGAGCGTAGTAACTTAAGTGGAGTCATTTTAATAGGTACCGTTAAACGGGGTTAATAGAAACGATTCTGACTTTCAAACCAACTTTAATTATACTCGTATTTCGTCCTCGAGATTAGTAATGTTATTTATTAAAAACACCATGTAGTATCGCGTAAGTGATACCACTTCAGCACTATAGTTGAAAGCTGGCAACACAAAGAAAAAACATTATCCCTACCACACCAAACTCCATCTCTACCGAGACCCTTGAGCCGGCTTCATTCGCAATTTAGTGCTCAACCACTTCGCATCTCATTGGGTTTCGCATTCAGTATAAAATTAAAAAATATAAGAAATTAACTAAATTATCTAAAATTACTTAAAATTTAAAAATTTAATAAAATTTAATTAAAAAATGTCTAAAAGGCAAAGTGCCGATAACAATTTAGATTTCATAGTTAAAAAGTTAAGAAAATTAGAAAAAGAAATAAAACGCGATCGATATAATAGGCGATCAAATTTATCCAGATCTAGTTCTTCAAGTAGCCCCTCAAGTTCATCGATATCTTCGATCGAGAACGCACCTGAAGCTTATAACGGTAAGTTATTTAAAAAATATAATACCTACTTATTTGTAACCGATATCTTGCGTCAGAATAGTCACCAGGACTATATAGATGTAGTGGGTTAACGGTTATTGCCTTTGTTCCCTAAAAACTTTAATGGATAGTTTTTGCATCAGAATAGCCGCATGGGCTATATAGATGTAGAATTTATACTAAAACGTTTTTTACTAAAACGTTTTTTCCTTGTATTCCAGAAATGGATGGTAATTTACAGAAGGAAATTAATGATTCTCTTCCTATTGAGAATGTACTTCCGGAACAAGTGTGTCCTGGAACATCCACAAATTTGCCACTCGTTTCCGTGGATCTAGCTTCCGAGGAAGGTAGATCAAAAAACGAGTTTATAGAGATTTTGGGGGAAGATCCGTCCGCTACTGTTACCTACGGACCAGAAATACATAAAGAGATAGCATCTAGATTTACACACGTTTGTGTATCCGGTTTAGATAAAGAGAATCGTAAAAAATTAATTGAAAAACACATGGTTCCAAGTAATTGCATAAATATTACTGCGCCACGACTTAATGCGGAAATTAAAGCGGCACTTTCGGATTCAGTGGTCAAACGTGACACGGCCATCGAATACAGACAAAATCAGTTGGCGGCAGCTATATCTTCGCTAGGATCTATTATATCCAATCAACTAATCAGTAAGCAAGATAATACTAACTTCATGCGTGATTTAATGGACCTTGGTCGACTATTATGCGATATTCAACACTCGCAATCGATAGCTAGGCGAAATCTAGCCTTAAACTACGTCAAAAAGAATTAAAAGACCATCTGGCTTCTACGAAGATTGATGGTTACCTTTTTGGCGACAATTTAGCAGAAACGTTAAAAACTGCAAAAGCAGTTTCAAAATCTAGCTCCGACTTAAAGGCCGAACAGCAAAAACAAGTAAAACCTGCGCCAGTAAACAACAATTTAAACTGGAAGGCGAGGACCTCGGCTCGCAGGCAGCCGACGGGCCAAGCGCCGTGCCAACAACAGCCTGCTGCTTCGAGGGCTCCTGCACCCGCGAGACACGCTGCTCAAACCTACTCGCGGCACTCCAAACAGAGCCACCGCCAGTAGACGAGGTTCTTTACGCGGGTAGATTAGCTCATTTTTATAAACAATGGACTCTTATTACACCGGATCTTTCCGTATTGTCCTGGATAAAAGGCTATAAAATGAAATTTAACAAACCCGTCTAGCAAAATAGCGTAGCACATTTACACGAATTTTCAAATTCTGTTACAACAGAATTACAAGAAGCCGTTGATAGTTTAATATTAATAGGCGCTGTTTCTCGTTGTGAACCTTGTCAAGAACAATATGTATCCCGTGTATTTTTAATACCTAAGCCAAACGGAAAAATGAGATTTATTTTAAATTTAAAAAATTTAAATAATTTTATAAATACCCGACATTTTAAGTTGGAGGATATCCGTACAGTTTTAAATCTGGTATCGAAAAATTGTTATTTAGCAACGCTTGATTTAAAAGACGCTTATTTTTTTATTAATATACACTCAGATTCACGAAAATATCTTAGATTTTTTGTTGGATACAAATTATACGAATTTAATGTTTTACCGTTTGGCTTATGCACAGCTCCGTATATTTTTACTAAAATAATGAAACCGGTCGTAAAATTATTACGTTCACATGGCTTGTTATCATCTATGTATCTAGACGATTTGATTTTAGTTGGGGGTACATATGACCTATCCTATGACCTATCCTATCCTATGACCTAAATTCCTTAATAATAAAAAATTATTAAGGAATTTAGGTTTTATTATAAATAAAGAGAAAAGTGTGATACAGCCATCACGATCGGTAAAATACTTAGGTTATATTATTGATACTAGTAAATGGACGTTAAGTTTACCTATAGAAAAAAGAGTTCATATTAAATCTGAACTTATAAAATTAAAAAATTTAAATCGTTTTAGAATGAGAACGTTAGCTAAACTTATAGGCTTGTTAGTTTCTGCATGTCCGGCAATAGAATATGGCTGGTTATATACAAAGGAACTGGAAAGATGTAAGTACCTTAACCTAAAGAATGATGATGATTACGACAAATATATGTCCTTGCCAAATTCATTATTGCCGGACATAAATTGGTGGATTAATACTATCGATCACTCTTCTCATAAAATTAAAGATGACAAATAGATATGCTTAGAAATATTCTCTGACGCCTCAACAACGGGGTGGGGCGGGTGTTGCAATAAACAAACGGCATGTGGTCGATGGTCTAATAGTGAACATAATACATATTATCATCTCGAATTTTTAGCTGCACTTTATGCCCTTAAAATATTTTCCAAGGATTACAGTAACTGTCAGATATTGTTGCGTATTGATAATACCACTGCGGTCAGCTATATAAACCGTATGGGCGGTATACAATACCCTAAAAAAATTCAATACCCGAGAGGCAGTACAAAATGCCTTTGAAGAATTTGTTGCCTCCCGTCCAGCTGATTTCGTTAAGAAGGGCATCAATAAACTGGGTCGCTAGGGTCGCTAAAGATATATGGCAGTGGTGCGAAATTAGAAAAATAATTGTTTTCGCTTCTTATATAAAATCTTCTGAAAATACTATAGCTGATAGAGAATCTAGACGAATCCATCCAGACGTAGAATGGGAGCTATCGGTAGATAGTTATAGGACTTCGATAAAAACCCTTTCATTATACCCGCAGATTGATTTATTTGCTACTAGAATAAACAAAAAATGTGACAAGTTTGTTTCTTGGCATATAGATCCAGACGCCTTTGCTATTGACGCCTTTACCTTGGACTGGTCCGAATTTCGATTTTACGCATTTCCCCCTGTAGCAATGTTCTAAAAGTTTTAAGAAAAATTGTTACAGATAAGGCAAAAGGGATTGTAGTAGTACCAGATTGGCCTACACAACCCTGGTACCCCATGTTTACACAACTATTGACCTCAGAATTAGTAAAAATAGATTCTAATAATTTTATTATACCTAATTCTAGAAACATTCACAGCCACCTTACCCTGGTTGCAGGGATTTTATCAGGAAGGCGATACTGCAGAGAGGTATCCCACAATCTTAAATAGAGATAATGATTGCTTCCCTGTCGGACAATACACTCAAACAATATGATATTTGTTTTAAGAAATGGTATGTTTTTTGTATTATCAACTCTGTTAACGTTTATCAACCATCTATTCCTATCATATTAAAATTCCTTGCGGAAATTTTCAATGATGGTGGGCAATATGGAACTATTAATAGTTATAGGTCCGCTTTGTCATTAATTATCCCAAACCTATCAGCCGATGATAGTATTTCTAGATTCTGTAAAGGTGTATATAAACTAAGACCACCGTTGCCACGTTACAGCTATACATGGGACGTAAGTGTAGTGATTAATCATTTAGCTTCATGGTTTCCTATTAAAAATTTATCTACTGATCAAATTTCAAAAAAGTGTGTCCCGTTACTAGCTCTCGTAACCGCTCACAGAATACAAACTATTTCTAAAATAAAAATAGATGAAATTGTTATTTCTAGCAATCAAGTAATTATTAAAATATCTGATTTTATTAAGTCATCTCGAATAGGTACAAAGCAACCAATTCTATATTTGCCATTTTTTAATGAACGCCCCGAAATTTGTCCTGCTAATACTCTCATAGCATATTATATCGTAAAAACGAAAGAATTACGAAAGTCCAAAGAACTGTTTATTAGTACTCGCAAACCTTATAAAAGTGTATCCAGCCAAACAATTAGCCGTTGGATAAAATCAACTCTCAAGGATAGTGGAATTGACGTATCCGTCTTCTCATACCATAGCACACGCCTTGCTTCCACCTCAATGGCAAAAAAGTTAGGCGTTAGCCTCGATACTATTAGGCAGACTGCGGGATGGAGCGGCAATTCCACTACCTTTGCTAAATACTATGACAGACCAATAATTGAAAATGATAATCTAGCTCTTGCTAAGAATCTATGTTCGTTATAATGATTTAAGATGATTATAAACAACCAATAATTATTGTAAGTCTTTTGTATGAATTATAAAAGTTTTGTTATAAAGGTTTTATTTCTATTTTGCGTGATATTTCTTACTCTAAACATCTACATGGTGTTTTTAATAAATAACATTACTAATCTCGAGGACGAAATACGAGTATAATTAATGATTAAACGAACTTACCTGTACGTGAAGTTCTATCATAATTATACGAAGTATTTCGTCAGAAGAGATTAGTAATACCCGCCCACCCAATACAACCCTAAAATGTGCTCTACAAGAAATATCACTATTATTTTTTATTTTTTATCTCAACTAAATGAAGCCGGCTCAAGGGTCTCGGTAGAGATGGAGTTTGGTGTGGTAGGGATAATGTTTTTTCTTTGTGTTGCCAGCTTACAACTATAGTGCTGAAGTGGTATCACTTACGCAATACTACATGGTGTTTTTAATAAATAACATTACTAATCTCTTCGGACGAAATACTTCGTATAATTATGATAGAACTTCACGTACAGGTAAGTTCGTTTAATCATTAAGTATCCTCTGAAAACAGAGGATACTTTATTTTATTATAATAGGTCTTTACCTATGAAATTGCCGTTCTGTAGTACTGGCCATTTCAAATCAAAATAATTTTTGTTTGGCTAAGAATTCTAATTTCAAA